>CABFOW010000048.1:298143-350464 GCA_902141385.1 Timema californicum
CCCCCCCCCACATTATTATTTTCAACCCACATATTGAAGAATCATCATAGACTCTACCATAAAATATGAGTGACTATCGACATTATGAGGAATAAATTAAATTAAAAAAAAAATTAAATTTTCAAAATAAAATATAGCTTATGTTACTTACTCGCTGATAATGTAGCTTTATATTGGCGAAAGAAATTTTATAATCGGTCCAGTAGTTTTTGAGTTTATCCATTACAAACAAAAAACAAATCTTTCCTCATTATAATATTAGTGTAGATATAAATGTTTGCTGGCAAATATCTGTATTTTTTTCATCCCGTCGAGGATGTAAAAAACAGAAACATTTGCACCCATACACGCCAGTATGGACGGCCGTGGCGGGCAGAAGTATAGTTCGTGTCTAGACCACTCTCTGGAGACAAACTCTTTGACGGATTTCTAGTGGTTTTGAGTTCCTCTGTGTCCCGGGCTATAAAGATATGGGATTTAAAAAACTTGGCCTTGATCAAAGATTTACACTTCATAGTTAGTCTACAGCTAGTCAAACTGTGACGGGTATCGTCGCTCTTACGTTGGGTTGTTCTTTACATCCATCTGACCCTATTATCTTTATCAAACATTCGAAGTCGGTGCATGCCATTCTAATGAACGTCCAAAATCCAGACCCGTCCTCAAACCTCAAGTCCTTTAGGAGATTTTCAGCTTACTCAATCCTCTCTGAAAACAAATTACGGCTCCATCAACTTCAATTACTTCCACTGAGCTGAAATAGATGTAATCGACACATACTCTTTAAGCCTTAGCTCAGTTGGTAGCTTGTCTTGTATTTTGAGCTAAGAGTATCTAGTTCGACTCCTAGCATGGTTGAAAAATTTATAGCTGCTTAATTGTGGGTTTACCCTTTCGCAGTGATAAATTAACGACCATGGGTTAGGTGTTGTGTATTTTAGTTTATAAGTCATGTGCTGAGAAAATAAGTTGGTTCAAAAAATGCACATTAAGTATCTCAAAAAGAATAAAATAAAATTACAAAAACTCCAACATCTACCTAACTCAAAGATATTTCAACTTTGCTTTTTAAGTGGGGACACTACCGTCCCCATAGGCCTACAATTGTCCGATATGTTAATTGTATGCGGCTTTCACAAACACACGTACAGTTGCCCAGTGGATTTGTTAGGGGACATTTGTACACGCGCTACTATATAATTATACAGGTAAAAAGAAAGGTTTACAAAAATCACAAAGCATATGGCCTATTGTGTTATTTTATGGTTACATATTAGAGTAGGCTATATCTATATTTACGTTTTTGATGTAATTTAATCACTAGTCTGTGTTAAAATACTCGTTTATTAAATGTTATAAAAATAATTATATGTTGAAATATAGTAGCCCCATGGCTTCTTTGGTGCTGACTGACAATTCACAGCTGACTTCTGACAGTCAATATTTAAGTATATACCTAAATTTTGACTGTAAGAAGTGACAGATGCTAAACACATGTTTTTGCAGATCATATGGTCCGGCGTAGGGATACATAATTTGGTCTGGTAACTTTTCAAAGCCATCAGGTGTCAGTTGGGAGCTTTAAGTCAGCACCAAAGAAGCAATGGGGCTACTGTAAGTAGTATTTAGTGAGGTATTTCTAATAAGTTCATAATATATCGATATTTTTTCCTCTTCGTTCGAAATGTTTCGAAGATGTGAGGGTTATTGTGGGCGTCGAGGTCAAAGCGAAGGAGATTAAGCTTCTACTTGGGACATTTAAAAGCTTCACAAACCCATATTAGACGGTTAATAATATATTCACACACGTCACAGGGTAACGCTCTCTGGAACGTCTCAGGATCAGAACTCGTGTGTTAATCCACATAAACCTATGAATATGCTCTTACTTCTTAAATCAATTTGGCTCGTAAATTTATAACTTTACACAAATAATTATTTTCTAATAATATCGCCTAAAAAACTCTTGAACATCTTATAGCAAATTTACAGGAAGTAAACTTTGTCACATAATCGATAATCCTGCAAAACACAACGTAATTAATTTAAAGGAATAATAGTAAATTAATGAACTAAAATCAAGATTGTGTCAAGGCGGAGAAGTTTCACAGTCTAGTTAATTGAGATAGTGTATCGAAGTTTGGTTTTAACTCGACCATTTGGCATTTCATGTTTATACAGAACTTTGCTGCGCAGTAACTGTCATATGTGTAAACCAGTTTTAACAAAACTTGGTAGGGACATTCTTTGAAAATAGGCCGAAACAATTATACACATACTTTTTCAATATGGCCATCCATTTCATATGGCAACCACACAAATGATTTTTGGTTTAATGACTTATCTCAAAATGATTTAAATTTCTAATTCCAAGCAATTAATAGAGTGCCTAGGACTTTTTTTAAAAAACATTTTGACATCTAGTGCGATAGTGACATCTTAAACAATGCGAACCATGGTTATTCTCTATGAATGTAATGTGTTTTTGAATATAGTAGTCATTTGTTTTCGGTCTAACCTCATTATAAAGGAAAAATATCAGCTCAAAATGAGAGGATAAATTATGAGAGAAATTTCAACTTGAAATTCAAAAAGAAATGTTAAGACTGTAATAACGATAAGAATATGAAGTGAACGAGGTCTACTCTTCACATAAATACTAGTTAATGGCTGATAAAAAAAATGTTTTAGTTCTTAGTCCATCGATTGTTAGTAGTAGTAGTAATAATAATAAAAATAATAATACATTTTGGTTGTGTTTGGCAATAATTATTAATAAAACCGTTTTCTAACATCTAAACTATATGTACTATAACCTTTTAATTTAAAGGGTAGTAATGAGAGAGATATTTTAAGAGGAAAAAAACTTGGATTAGGGTGGAAAGAGGAGAGGAATCCCACCGAAAAAAATATTTGAGAAACCCGCCACAGTACATGCATGTAATCGCAAATCTAACATAATTCCGACAGAAAGCCAACTTTGAGGTTTGTATAAATTATTTTTTTTAACTTGCCAATTGTCATAAAATTTAGGAAAAAGAGTATTTTTAACGGTGACTGAGGAGGATATGAAACCTGGCTTAAAATAACAAAAGCACGCTAATGTGTGAACCCATATTATTTATGTTAAGTTTATTTAAAAAAAGGACGTAAGCGGGGTAAATGATGCGGGTTTTCACGGGCGTTATACGTTTGTCTGTGAGAAAAAAATCTAGGGTCAAGAAGGGGTGACGGGGTGGGGCAGAGCCAATTTGTAAAAGACAAGCACTGTTTAAATTAAGAAGGGGGAAAAAAAAAAAAATCAAAAACACAGTGTGAAAAGCTCAAAACGCCCATTTTCAACAACCGTACCCTTAAGCTTCGTAATAAAGGTACGGCTCAACGGTAATGTGAAATGATAAAGGAGGGGAAATAGATGAGCGGGGAAAAAAAATAGGTTTGCGAGAAAGGAAAACATGTGTCTTCATCAAACAAAGAAATAAAAAAATGTGGACACTTGACAAATAAGTGCGACACCCCAACAAGGTGAATAGATAGTGGAGGTTCTAGGAACATGTAGCGGTTTCGACGAAGGTTGCTATTTTTTATCCGATAAGAAACCAGATTTGTCGACATTTACAGATGGCGCGAGGAGTGCACAATGCTACCCAGCAGGACGTTAAGTACAGTTTAATTAGTACGATTTATTTCGTGTCAACACAGTGGCATGCGATCGTTTATAATTGCTCTCCATAGCCAAGGAGTATTTTGTTTCCGCTTTCCGACCAATGGAAAGCCAAGTTTGAACCCTTGAACCCAGGACCATAATCAGAATACTATTTATTAGGCGGAGGGAGGCAAAGAGGGGGTTTAATACCACCAACAGCGGGGAGAGTTTAAAAATCAAATATCTCTAGAAGCTATTTAAGGTTGTTTGTAAACATAATAATTGGAGTTTGTATTTATTTATATACAGTAGCCCCATGGCTTCTTTGGTGCTGACTGACAGCTCACAGCTGACAGCTAAAAGCTTTGAAAAGTTACCAGACAAAATTATGTATCCCTACGTTGAACCATATGATATACAAAAACAAGTGTTTAGCAGCTGTCGCTTCTGACAGTCAAAATTTAGGTATATACCTAAATGTTGACTGTTAGAAGTCAGCTGTGAGTTGTCAGTCAGAACCAAGGAAGCCGTAGGGCTACTGTTAAGTTATTTAACGTGCACTTTCTGAACCGAATGATTATTTAAGCACACGAGAATTTCTATGCGCGAGAGCAAAAGGGCTAAGCAATTTTGCCGGTAAAGGTATTTTCACATACCTTCCAGGTATCTTTTACATGCCACAATCGACATGAGACTGACGGCTTTACTTCACCTCTGAAGGAAGCTGTGCTGCGGAGTTTTATTGAAAAATCCGTCGACTCCGGCTGAGTTTGAACCAACAAACATCGGATCCCGAGGTGAGCACCGAGGTCGACTATTGGGGCTTATAGGTGTTGTGAATTTTATAAGAAAGAGACTAAAAAGCTACGAGACCTACTAGACTAGATATTGAAATGTAACACAAAAATACATAATTAGAGAATACTTTGATTTGTGGTAAGTAATATTAGATTTCGTTAAATAATACAGATGGTAGTCGTTCATTTTTGCAGTATCAGACGATAAAGGCAAATAAAAGCCACGTATTCTACTGAGAAAAACAATTTGTATTGCCTTTATGACGTTAATTAGAATCTCAATCGACAAAATTGACCAGAGATTTAAAGGGCCAAGTAGGCTACTTAATTTCGTCAAAATATTTAATTTTATTTTGCTTAATTATCACAAATTTATAATGGCTTCAATGAACTTTCTGTTATGTTTCGACAGTTATTTTAATGATTTAAGAAAATGTTCGTCTCGCAAAATGTCAGCGTCGCTAGTTAATTATTAGTAGGCTATTACTTTCCGTTTTTTTTAAGCCTTAACACCTTTATCCCCATCTTAGCTCAGTTTCTGTAATATTATGATCGAAAGTGTCCGGATACAATAAAAACACAATTATGTAGCTTTAGGCTAAGCATTTTGTGATCGAATGAGTTGGGAGTGCACTGGCGGGCTTGAATGGTTAACCCCTCGTCCGGAATTGCCAGTATATTACATACAGCCCCTTCGGTGGTGGCATAGTCTAAGACGGGTGTGTATACCTTGAACTTAAAAATACTTTGTTTGTACCCAAAGCTCGATCTAAAGTACTTCGATAAGAACATCATTCGATGCCCCGCCATCCAAATCGTCACTTTTGAAATAAAATGGATTAACAATGAGGGGGAACTCAGGGATCAAGTCCCAGTCGGGTATTCTCTGTAAGTAGTTTTTGCTAAATGGTTTTCCAGCCTTCCACCCCCAAACAAATGCGGGTATACTTCCTCTAAATTAAACCTTTCTATCATTTAATATCTGAGCGTAGCGTGGTTCTAAAAAAATTACAGAAACAAACACTCACAGTGACTTATGATTTCTTTTTCCAAGAAAATTTGATGTCTTTCTTTCAAAATTTACTTTATCCATTCTGATACCATATGTCCAAGTGGTTATATAGTTTAAGTCATCAGTGTATTTGCAGTTTTTATGGCGAAACATATTTTTGGCAAAAATAAATAAGATATTGCTTCAGTAGAAACTTAGAGATTAATAATTTCCTTCACATGGTGATATTGTAATGAAAAAGATTTTAATTTAAATATAATTTTAATCAAAAGTTCCCACCCTTAACATATTCTAAATTAATGAATAGTTTCATAACATTAAACTAAATGTTTCCAGATGTGTTGGGAAATATCCCCACACACCTGGACGATCAATTTTTTTTTTGTTTTGTTTGTTTACGACGACTCTATGACGTCAGCTTATATTTTCCATTGTTTAAAACGTCCCCACACCTCGATTGCAAACACTTGTGAAATATGACCACTTCGAAAATACTTTCTTTCTCTTCCCTCGCTTCTAGAACGAATGGAGTATGGTGTGGCAAAATAAAGAACGACAAGCAGAGAGAAGACTTTAGAAGGATTTATTTCAAACTATATACTTAAAAAGAAGGAAATTACATTTTCTCATGCAACTTATATTGAAAAATAGAGTAATGATATGTCATTTTTTTCATCAAGCCGACTAGTGTGAAATAATGTAACTTATGTTTAAAACAAGATGTTTTTAGGTTGATAGGGAAATGCATATTATGTCGCTTCACAGACCATATTTAAGGGGTAATAGGACATGTATGAATCAGCGTGCTTAGTTATTCAGTTCACTTTTTTGTACATCCAAACACCTACTATTTTAAGCTTTTAGTTAAATGTCCCAAAGTAAATATTCTTAAAAATTCCCTTTTTAATACTTCCCAATTTTTTTTCCAGGCACAAAAAATTCCTTGTGTTTTCCAGGTTTTTCAGGTGCGTGACAACTCTAACTTCCGTAGTCATGCCCACCAGATTGTTTTGGTATCTTTGTTTATTTAATTTATTTAATTAGTTTTCAAGATACGGCACGACATTATTGTGATTGGCAGCTGTGACAGCTTTGGTGTTGACGTAAATTATAACCTAAACAGTAATTACGAAAAGGCCTAAAGCATTTCATGACAGACTGTTGGTGGGAGGGGAAAGAGAGTAGACAATGAATTCAAGAGCATCGACGATGGTGAAGAACTAATAGAGTTAGAGGGTGCGGTGTGTGTCACTGGGCTGCATCTCGGGGTTATTTTGAGTGGGGTGGGTTAACTTGATTACCATCGATTAGTGTTGCTCGAGATGAATAACAGTGGGCCCTAGAAGAGGCTCGCAAGTGGAGGGTGCACGGAAGTCTCAGGCATTGACAAAACATCCGGGGACATCTTCGTAGGAGGGCTAACAGGAGAATATTCCATATACATGTGTGTGTGTGTGTGTGTGTGTGTGTGTGGCATACTACATAAAATACAAATTGAGATGAAATATAGTTTTTACATATTTGTATGTATATTTGTATTTATTTGTCTGTATCTATGTATGTTAAGTCGACATCGGTGGTTTTGGGGCAAAGTGTTCCCCTCAGGAAGCAGTGTTCGTGGGTTCAAACCTTCAAACCCAAACGAGGGCAACGGATTTTTCCTGAACAATTAAAATCCGTAGCATAACTTCCTTCGGAGGTTACGTAAGGCCGTCAGTCCCATGTCCATTATGGAATTTTAAAGAACCCTGGAAGATATGTGAACATACTTTTCCCGGAAAAAAAATTGTATGGCCCTTTCGCGCTCGCAAAGGTGAGCCACCACACTTCATAAAATCCCCTAATACAAAGTATTTCTACCAGATGGTGTACGCAGAACTAACCAGCCTAAGATCAGAGGGCATGCCCAGCTTTGGAGGGCGATCTTCGCGTTTACTTAGGAATAAGAGGTACCTGTATGTAGGCCTACAGTCTAATTATCATAGGAAATGCCTTATATGACCGCTAGAAGAGTTACTAGATCTACTTTCACGTATCCATACGTCATGTCATTTTATATGAAGATGCCACTTTATAAATAACTATTAAATAACACTAATATTAATTATTATTAATTATCAATTTCGGCCACAAAAAAAATTTGTATTTTCTAAAAAAAAAACTTTCTATGAAATTTAAACGGTATTTAGGACCTATATGTAGCCTATTTATATTATATGCTTATAGTATAGTCCAAAGCATATATTTCCTAGTTCAATGCATATTCTAGTCGTGCTTACTCCAATATATATATATATATATATATATATATATATATAAACACTCATATATACATATACCTACACACAAAGAGAAACAAATTCAATAAACTTGATCAATATATGTAAGTGTATGTGTATATATGGCCTGGCCATTTATCAAGTTTGTAGAGGAAATGTTCATACTATGTATGATCAAGCAACTCTGCAAATGTAAGAGACACGATTCAAATCTCAGTTGTATCAAAACTAATTATTCCATCTCCCGTGAAACAAAGCGCGCTGAGTAGCCACGGTACTAGTAATTACAAGTTACCAAGTGTTCATTACACAAAATGTAGTAATAGTCTACAAAATAATAATTTAAAAAAATACATAGGTCTAAAAGCTTTAGATTTACTGACAGCTATAAATAAAATTAATAAACAAATAGCGAATAACCCGAACGGCTAGTAAGACGCGGTGCTAAATAATAATAATAATAATAAACAAATCATGAAAGAAAAAAGGCACCATTTAGGCCGCTTTCCAAACATTGTCAGAGATATTGTGACACATTTAAACCCATTATCAAATTGAAGGAACGGTTATCCCTCAGAAATAAAGGAAACGTACAAACATTAACTAAGCGAAAGGACGAAAAACTCTTAGTGGAATAAAAACACACCATATATCCTTAACCAAAATGGTATTGAACATCTGCCTTCCTAGTAAGATCTATGTAGTCAATGGCCGTATTTTTAGTAAATTTTCGTGAGTAAAAAAATCTCCCGGTAGGCTAAATAATAAGCAGTTCATGTCGAATGTAGGATTGGCTGACGTCCGAATATAGATATATGTTCCTGAAACTATAGGGGACGGATAGTAATTGTGTTGTTGTGGTTGTTATTGTATTGTAATGTATCCCCCCTCCATCCCACTAACGTTTTGGGTTTTACGCTTATGTAGGCCTACTAACTACGCCATTGTGTTTGAACGAGGAAGGTAGAATTAAGAGTGAGTATACCCGTGTGGAGGGAGAGTGGAAAATCACCCATAGTACACCCTACCGAGACCGAACCTCAGTCTCCCCGTCTTCGGTCGTCCAGTCTATTACAAGAGTGATGCCTTAGTTTAGAATGTGTGGTCACCAAAGCGGGTTGCAAATAGCCTCTAGTCCGCCTAAGTGGCCGCATGGTCTAAGCCGTCAATCTCGCAGTAGATTAGACTGCAGAAGATGGGAAGATCGGGGTCCGATCCCGATCAGGTGTTGTAGGGGTGGTTTTCCACTCTCCCTCCACGCAAATACGGTTTCACTTTCTCACAGTTGAACATTCCTCATCCTTAACACATTAGTGTAATTAGTACATAAGTATATGACCCAAACGGGAATAAAACCAGGTGCTAAAAAACCTTTATTACCCTAATTTGGTAGGGAAGAATAAAGTATAACTGAGAGGAAATGAACCCACATTTGTGTTGAGTGTGGAACGCTATTTAGGAAAAAACACATCGAGTACATCACTACTAGCCCCGCGTCTTACTATCCGTTCGGGTTATACAAACTTACAGAGGCGGATCCAAATCATTTTCACAGTGGGGGGCGGGGGGGGGGACAAAATTATAAATAACATAGTTACTTACAATGTTATATTTCTGTTTAAGCCATTTAATAGTTTCTCATTCTTATTTGATTTCATGTATGTTTTAAACCGTGTTCATCCGCCCAATTTTTTAAAATCAGATAGTTTTTATAAACTATTTGGAGTGACCCTCCTACAATTTTTTGAAAAATGGTTTACTCTAGAAATAAACTTTTACTCTAGAAGCTATGAGTAGTCTTCTAGTCATCGCCTTGATTTTTTTTTTTTAAATTAGATTCTTTTATAAGCCATCTAAAAGTGCTCCTCAACTAGAAATTTTTGAAATTTGGATGCCGTTCGAAGCTATTTAGAGTGATACTCACCTTAATGTTTTAAGATGATTAGATACCTCTAGAAGATCATCTTTGAAATGGTCTTCTAGCGACAACATTTTTGAAAATTGAATTATTTCAGAAACTAGGCTATTTAAGATTGTCCTCTCCTGAAAATTCTTCAAAATAGCATGCATCTAAAAGCTATTTGGAGTTGTCCTCCCCTATACATTTTAGATCACCTTGAAAGCTATTCAGAACGTTCCTCCCCTGACTTTTTATGCCATTTAGATGCATCTAGTCTAGTAGTTATTTGAAGCGGTCTTCTCTAGCAAATTTTCGACAAGAGACTGAATCTAAAAGTCATTCGGAGTTTGATTTAAGGTCAACTATCAAATTCGTATTCGATAATATCATAGGATTTTTGAAATCTATTCAGGAGGGGGGGGATTTATTCCAGGGATGGTCAAATTATTTCCTGGGGGGCAGAATCCCCCACAGTTCCGCCACCCCTGCTGTCCACACATAGTCTATATTCAATATTTGTCTTCTTTGATGTGTGTTAGTCTACCGTCCCTTTGAGCAACAATGTTCGTTACTCGCTATGCACGACACACATTCATATACGAAAACGAATATTTTTTACACACTTGCGTGAGTCATAACGAACATTGATTAAACGTGGGCAAATAACGCACGTGTGGACCCGGCCTAAGAGGTGTCTGGGCGTAAAAAGATAACAAATTTTATAATTTATCTGTGTTATAATTTTATTTCTAGAATTTGAACTTTCATTTTATTTTTTGTATTCATTTTCTAACTTTCGCAAGAGGCTCAACTGACCCTTTGATCCCCCCACCCCTGACCCGCACGAATCTACGCCCGCCGGTACTTAAGCTAATGTGTAATGGTAGGGTGATTGTGAGATGAAATGAAGGACCTACAGCTTAACGTGGGATCCGAACCACGGTGGAGGCCATGGCAATCCACACATTCACAAGTTGTGATTAATAAACGTCTTGTCAGGGGTGAAGGAAGGGTTTGGTAATCAGATAAATCTACGCCGGGACCGAGGATTGAAACCCGGACCCCCAGCACAGAGGTCTGACACCCTAACCCTAGACCACCAGCTCACCCCCCGAGTACACCCATCTAGGATTTGAGCCCTATCTTTTCCATCACCAGCAAACCAATCTATTGAGCTTGACATTTTAAGGCCACGTGATCACTGCCGTGGGTTTTATGGATGTTTCCTGATTGTCATAGCCTTGAATAAACGTATTAATTTATTTTATATTTTCAAATCAAGAGAAAGTATTGTGATCATGAAAAAATCTATATCAAAATTATGATAATTTCTTGTGTTTTGTGTGAACACGAACCTAAAAAAGTGGAATTAACAATTCTGTCTGTCCCCATGTATCAGTTTGTCTCTGGCCACGGATCCAAAACAGTTTGATGGATTTAGTTCAAATTTGATATTTAGATTTACCACAAACATTATACTTTTTGTATACTAGCTCTTCAATTAAGATAATCAAATGAGTAATTTTTTTGAATTTAAAATTTTTCGAAATAGGTTTTAACGATTTTGTTTAAAATGCATATCTAGGATTTGTTTGACAAGACGAAATTAATGGCACTGTATACTTGTTTTTGGGGTAAAAACTCATTTATGGGTAGTTTACTGATGAGTGAATTTTCAAAAACTTGAAAGATTTACAAATGACTAACGATTTGGTTTCAAATGGGTATCTTTGGAGTGTTTGACATAACAAATAACCCTGTATACTTGGTTTTGGGTAAAAAATCGATAGAGGGTCACTCGCCTCAGTGACGTAGTTAGCTAAAGCGTTAGTTTCATGTTGAGCTAGACTGCCGAGGATGGGGAGGTAAAGGTTCGAAACTAGGTCGGATGAACTGGGGGTGGTTTTTCCTAAATGATTTTTCACTCTCCATCTACGCAAATAAAGGTTCACTTCCTTTAAATTCAACCTTCCCAATTCTTAGCCCATTAGCGTAATTAGTACTTAAGTGTTCAACCCGAACGGGTAGTAAGACGCGGTACTTAATAAAATAAATTAAGATAGAGGGCCGTTTGCTGAAGAGTGATTTTTGAAATGTCAAATTATTTTTGAAAATGACTATAACGATTTTGTTTAAAATGTATATCTAGGGCGTGTTTGACATGAGCTATAACTATAACTTAGAGACCTACGTTTAAGGGAGGGGGCAGAATTTGATTATGGGTAGTTTACCGGGATGATGATTGTTTTTTCTATTAATTTGGATATTTTAAAAAATGGCTTCAGCGAGCTGGTTCAATATTAGTATCGGAAGAATATTTTTACATATCTATAATAATATATATTTATTACTTAAAATAAATAAATTTAATATTCGTTAAATAGGTAGGCCTATATTTGAACAATTTGGTTAAAAACTTATAAAGAGTGATAAGTGTGATTAAGTGTGATAATTGTGATTAATAGGATTATTTGTTTTGTTTTTGAGTAAAACTTATTTAAGGGTAGCTTATTAAAATCCTATTTTTGAACATTTTCTTCGGAGGTATAATATACAATATGAGAAAGTATGTGCGATTGTGTCTTACCATTTATTTTAAATTAAATGTGGTGCACTCTTTTATAGAAAGGTTGATATA
The DNA here is from genome assembly GCA_902141385.1 of Timema californicum. NCBI lineage: Eukaryota > Metazoa > Arthropoda > Insecta > Phasmatodea > Timematidae > Timema > Timema californicum. The sequence continues at coordinate 310,416 of CABFOW010000048.1, forward strand.
TCTTTGTTTTAATAGCCACATTTTATTACAGGTTTAGATTATATACATGTAAATGATGATTACTCAAATGGAGTAAAGCTAAAGAAGAAAGTATTTTAGAGGTAATCTACCAATCAACCAGCATTTGCGTGGGAAAAGAGTGGGAAACCATTTAGAGGAAAACCATCCTCGGTAGATATTATAATCCAGATCTCCCGATCATAGGCAGACTTGTCTAGCACAGTAATGACGCCTTAAACCATTCGGCCACCGAAGCGCCGAAGCTATATCTTAGCCTACAGACGTCAAGACAGTCACCGTAATGCTTACATAACACATGAACTGTCGTCTTACAATAGCGGTCCGACTATAGTTATACTGACAGACGCTCAACTAGTATTGCCCGGCAAGTCCAAGTTTGGAATGGGTTTTTTTTTTTCGTGTGGACTGAACCATCGATGTCAAGTTCAGTGACCCCGTGCGTATGGGACATACATGGCGACAAATTGTCCTCTTCTGCCTTCTTCAGCCACTCCTGAGTTCCTCTTTTGGTTTGGAACAATGTTTCTCAAAGTTTTGGTGATGGTGGACAATCAAATGGAAGCCATGCGCACCGGGGGACTAACGGGGCACTGGGAGGGTTGGGGTTGAAAGTAATGCAAGAAAAACATTACTTTTAGGCAAGTCCATTTTAGGACTATAAATATAAGAACAAAAAATTAATTCGTTAGATGAAATATTGAAAAAAAGTAATAGAATTAGTAAGTAATAGTTTAAATTATTATTATTATTATTATTATTATTATTATTAGCACCGCGTATTACTACCCGTTCGGGTTATACACACTTACGCTAATGTGCGAATGGTAGGGTGAATGTGAGATGAAATGAAGGACCTACAGTTTAACGTGGAATCCGAACCACGGTGGAGGCCTGGCATTCCCCATATTCACAAGATGTCTTGTCAGAGGTGAAGGAAGGGTTTGGTAATCAGATCAATCTTTGCCGGGACCAAGGATTGAACCCTGGCCGCCAGCATAGAAGTCTGACACCTTACTCCTAGACCACCAGGTCACCCAATAGTTTAAAGAAATATATATTTCTCCAGTAGTTTTTTTATAAATAAGTGTCCACCACGGCGTTAGATCATTCGATAGCCGAAGCGGAGCCGAGGGGTGTTGATATTTTTGACTTGTCTGCCCTGTGCTCTGATCCTCCAGCACTAGTTTTTCAAATTATTTTTTAGCACCACATCTTACTACCCGTTCGTATTTCACGCTTTTGTACTAATTACGCCAATGGTTTTAGGGGTTAGGAAGGTTAAACTAAGATGAAGTATACCCACATTTTCATGAAGGGAGATTGGAAACAATGTTGGAAAAACCAAACTCAGTACACTCGACCAAGATTAGAACCTTAATCTCCCCGTCATTGGCAGTCTAGTCTACTGCAATATTAGCGCGTTTGAATCCACGGACAGCGAAGCGGGTTCCAGCACTGGTGAGCAGAATAATAAGAACTAAGACATTAGTCTTATCTTGCCTGGTTCGCCAGTAGTAGGCAGGTCAATTTTCAAACCACCAGCCTGGTGTAATGAAGTGTGTTATTTTATTAAATGTTTACCCACTCTCCTTCTCGACAAATACGGGTGTTCTCACATTAAATGTTACCTTACTCATCGCTACCCCAACAGTCTAAATGTGTGGATAGCCCTGACGGGTATCAAGACGCTGAGCAAAGGTGAGGGGGGAAGGGAATCCACCAGGAGTAAAATCAAACTCTCAATTATCGGTATGTTGTTTATACTATATAATTTGAACAAAACGCCTAAACCATCACACGCCGACGGCCAAGGTTTATGCAAAAACAGCAAACATTTTATTATATGGGTTTAAATAGGGGTTGAGTGTTGACCCATTCCACTCAGATAAATTAACAAGCGATTAAATACATTTTGAAAAGTCTGACTTCCAAGTGAAAAATAATCTCTCTTTATGCTTACAATATCGATTGGCCCTTTTCATTTGGTGTGAAAATTCAGAGTCATGGGAACAAACGGTTATCTTCAAGGACTTATATTGTTCTACAATTGTCTTTTCTGAAACGGTTTGTTCAAGAATAGAAGCATGTTGATTAAGTTAGACTTTTTATACACACATCTTGTATAATTTTAACAGTGATCAAATATCGATAAAATTGATATTTTTAATAGAAAACTGCCAGCTTCATAACAACAAATAAGAAAATGTAACAATTAATAAACATCGATACATTATCTTAAAGGGGCGTTGAAAATATTAACATAAAAAATCACTCGTTCTCGATAAAACTGATTTCCAAACGTATGATTTTTCCGCAAGACCTGTCCGGTAGCTTGCGCCATATATGGTTTCCGTGATCCATCTGTTATTGTTGGCGCGGAAGGATACTTTGGTCGGTTGTGAAGCTAAGTCACACCTTTCACTCTTCCGCCCAATATCACACAAAATAGGTATTCGATTCGCACTCGACAGGGCCAAGGGCCTTAAAACAAAAAATTAGAAGAAGAAAAAAATAACGCAGACATAGGCCTACTCGTCATCGACTAATTTATGAACCAGGCTTGTATCTTGGGTTTAGTGGTCATCATTCCTGACCACTAATCTAGGAAGTCTCGGATTATATTCCTGGCGGTTCCATAAGTATTTTTTCCGAAGCGGAATTGTTCCTATGGCTGGTTAATGAGGTTTAAGACTTCTACTGACACCATATAACCATCAACATAACCACAATCTCATTGGGATGAAATAACCTCACCTAAGTGGTGCCCCAACCTTAGAAGACGGTTACACTACAAACCCTAGTGGTGCACGGTTAAATATAAAATTAAGCCTCACTTAACTGAATCGAGTTGTAGCGGGAAATAAGAAAAAGAGTTTTTTTATAAACGTCATGCGGGTTGACTTGTGCTAAGTTTCTCATCAAAATAGTTTTAATCATTTTATAAATATGTTTATAAAGTGGATAGCCCGCATTTGTACCAAGTGGCAGGGACCAAAAGGATATGATTGTTGTCACGAGACCTAACAAGCTGTTTTAAAAATAAATAAAATAATAAGTTTACCGGTTGTTCTCTCCGAGTGTGAAGCGTGGTCTCTTACTTTACATGACGAAAACAAATCTAAGCTGTTCTAGAACAAGGTGGTTAAGAAGATATTTGGTCCATAAAGGTATGAGTTTACTGGGGATTTGAGGAGGTTACGTAATGATGAGTTACATACCCCGTAACTAATCACAATATATTGATGAGATAATCATGTCCAATAGACTAAGATGGGCAGGACATGAAACACAAATGGAAGATTCTCAAGAACCTTGTTCAGGGTACTGACTGGCAACCCCATTGTGGATACATAGACGCAGCTGGGAAGATGACATTAGAATGGATCTGGAAGAGATAGTGTGTAATGAGGTGGACTGGATGAAGCGCGTGCACGCTTCCTCTATAAGCGTAACAGCTTTATCTCTTAAGAAAACTCGATCTTAAAGTAAACCACTTAAAAAGTTATTCCGGAACCACCGCGCACACCTGCTGCTATGATGACTAGAGGCCTAAATTAATGGAAATGTTAACGCACCGCGATGAATAAAAAAATAACAATTTTCCCTAACGCACCCGGATAAAAACTTCCCTTTCGTCTGGAGCGCTTAATGCGCCATTAGATGTTTTACAAGGGAGGGGGTTAATAAGGGAAGCTATAAATGAATAAACAGCCAGCTAAGATGCATCCCCTCCCCCCCAAACAAAAAGTTTTACCAACGAGAGTGGGCATTTAATCAGGTGGCTTTCTTGTAGACCAGACCGCCTTCCTCATACGTGAAGACATTTTAAAAGTGTATTTTATAGGTCGAAGACAAGTGTTTTTGTCGATTAATGTGTGCATTAGTGATGAGGAGGGCAAAACAGTAGAAATACACTCATATTAGCATGGCGAGAGGATGGGGAAAAATTAAACCTGCTCGGCCACCGGTATGAATACCCATGCGATTGAAAAGTATGTGATTGCATGCATTTTTAGATAGTAGACTCATGTTCCCTCATAAAAAAGATTAGGTCATCATGCACTCATTTTTAAAGTGGACTAAGCTTTAATTTGTTTCTATCAGTTTAAAATGTAGGGACAGTAACGCTTAAAAAGATAATAAATAGGTGGATTTTTTAGTGTGGACATATTATTAGTCTATTTTGAGTGGGTGATTAGAACATAAAAATTTGTCTTCTGAAAATATAGGGTGGTTCTTCAATTATTATACGCTTTAAGTACTAATTACGCTAATGGATTAGGAATTGGGAAGGTTGAATTAAAGGAAGTGAACCCGGATTTGCGGGGAGGGGGAGTGTAAAACCATTTAGGAAAAACCACCCCCAGTTCACCCGACCGAGATTCGAACCTCGATCTCCCCGTCCTCAGCAGTCGAGCTCAACACGACTAGCGCGTTAGCCAACTACGCCACCGAGGCGGGTAGTTCTTCAATTGATTTAAAACTAAAGGCCACCTCTCATCTATTATTTAAGTTTAGGCAACCATATACCACCATTTGATTAAATCCGCAAAATGCGATTTAATAATAAGCACTAATCCATTTTTGGTCCAACAAGGGCTATAAACAAGAGTCCCAAAACCAGGTGTTCCCAAACAGTCACTTCACTGTGAAAAAAGGGAACATGACTTTAAAACGACCTTAATAGTTTAATAAATAAATAACTAAATAAAATATCGTTTTACACACTCTTCGGTTCATCCTAAAAAACACCTTGTATGACAAGTTCTCTTTTATCAACCTAATGATACCGCTCTAAAAGGAAAATAGAGAGAGATCAGCATCCAAGGCAAGAACCACAAATACATTTTTTAAAAAGGTCGACTGAGTAACAATGTAACTTATATGGTTTTTACTCCAAGTGAATAGGAAGCAAAACGTGTTAGCGTAAAGATGGAAAGTGCTCAACTCACCGAGCAAAACAAAGTTAACTCCACTTGGAAGAATGTAGAGGTTTCACTGATCGAAAGGATCGACATCGGCGCCAACATTGCGACAAAGAAGATGCAGTGGAGCTAAAAGCTTGTAGCGATAAGGGCTGCAGCTATCAGCACCCTCACATTCCAAGGTTTAAATGAGGGGAGAGGGGCACTTATGTTCTAGAAAGTGGTCGTTTAGATGCGGCTCTTAGAAGTGGTCTGGTTTCTTTCAAACAAACTTCCCTACTTAAAAAAAAAAAATCCCTCCACCCTCTATCGTGTTAGTTCATTTGATGGCGGCAATATGTGAAATAGATTCCTCTCAGGCTATTTTATTTTTATTTTCAAGTATTCTATCAATGACATGCTATTCACTTGATTCTTAAAAAACTAATCGTAAGATTTACTACCATTTATAAGGTGTTAATAGCGAGGTGATTTTGAAAGCGTTCCAACTATTTAATCGGAATGAATGAATGATTGCAATCGAGATAACACAGGTGTTAAATAAACGTTTACACGTCAGTTTTATTTATCCTAAGGACATGGGTTAACACCAAAAATTTAGTAAAATGAGTTAAAAGAAGTGTTTCTATAAGTTTGGTATGCGTACACCTAAAGGTAGGCCTACATCAATTATTATTATTATTATTATTATTATTATTATTATTATTATTATTATTATTATTATTATTAGCACCGCGTCTTACTACCCGTTCGGGTTATACGCACTTACGTTAATGTGTAATGGTAAGATGATTGTGAGATGAAATGTAGGACCTACAGTTTAACGTGGGATCCGAACCACGGTGTAGGCCTGGCATTCCCCACATTCACAAGATGTCTTGTCAGAGGTGAAGGAGGCCTACGTTAAGAATTTCAGAATATCCGTGGCGCACTAATGAGTTTTATTAATCATACACTATGGTTTGATACAATTAAGTCCAAAAAATTAACAGTCACAGAGATTGACATAATTAGGAGCTCATAAGTTCATTGCCCCACTTACAAATTACGCCACCTATTCCCATCTTGAGCTAATTCTATCCAGTCCACCTCATTCTCTTTTTCGAACAACCGGTGAAGTTTTTATTTTTTTTTAGTCTGAGTTTTACATGTTTTGACAAAAGGCAAGACTTTAGCAACTTACAATTGTTTTTTATTAATTTATTTGATGTATTTAACAAGCGCTTTCTGAACCCATTGATTAGGACTATATTATTATTATTATTATTATTATTATTATTATTATTATTATTATTATTATTATTAGCAACCACGTCTTACTACCCGTTCAGATTATACGCACTTACGCTAATGTGTAATGGTAGGGTGACAAGGATTAGGCCTATATCATTATTATTATTAATTTTATTATTATTTAGCACTGTGTCTTACTACCCGTTCGGGTTATACGCTTTAAGTACTAATTAAGCTAATGGATTAGGAATTGGGAGGGTTGAATTAGAGGATGTGAACCCACATTTGCGTGAAGGGAGAGTGGAAAACCATTTTAGGAAAAACCACCCTCAGTTCACCCGACCGAGATTCGAACCTCGATCTCCCCGTCCTCAGTGGTTGAGCTCAACACGACTAGCGAGGCCTATATCAACAAACGAAAATGTTTATGAGCGAAAGAGTTTAGCAATTTTGCTTGGGAAGGTATTTTCACACACCTTCCAGGGTTCTATTACATGGCACAATCGACAGGGGACTGAAGGCTATACTTCTACTTTGAATGAAGTTGTTCTAAGGATGTTTATCGCTCGAGAAAAGTCAGTGAACACAGGCTGGGTTTGAACTCAAGAATATCAGGTCAATAGACGAGCAGCAGCTTACATCAAGATCACAGAGGTCGTCAGCAGCTTACTGACAAGAGTAGACTAATATGTTGCATCTCCCGACCGTATTATTTACACAACCTCCACTATAATATCGTTATTACTAAGTTATTATTCCTAAATGTATGGACTCAAAAACCCTACCAAATAGTATAGTGTCCGCAGAAATGTCTAAATGGTGGTCCTCCTCGGTCTGTGTTCTATATGTGATAGTGTACTTAATCATCTTAGCATTCATTTTTAAACTTATTGTCCTTGCTGACCTCTAGTAAAATGTTGCCGGACAAGAGCTGCTGGTCACAAAAGGATATCAAACTAAGGTCAATCATGGTTATAATGAACCTCTACGGACTCAGATATTTTGTTCACTATGTCCGATGTTCACTAAAACCGATATTTTTAAAAAAATATCTGAAAGTAGGAAGTTAGTGACAAACAAAATAAGAGTTCAAATATAATCCGCTATTTATTGAAATCTATTAATTGATCTTTAAAAAAAAAACGGTTGTATTATGCTGCTGTTTATTGTATACGGTTTTAATTAATATATTTTCTAGATCCTTCTCTGGAGTTTGTGCTTTTCACACACTTGATTACACACTATCCATGCATTCAAAAACTAAACCGAGTAGAAAAGTCCAATTTTTTTTAGTTTCATATACCCTCTAGAATAAAGGAATTAACTTAGTGAAAACCATTACCATTGAATGTATACATTCAACGCCATTACTAAATGGCCTCACTGCGCTGGGGTCCGGGGTTCAATCCTCGGTTCCGGCACAGATTTATCTGATTGCCAAACCCTTCCTTCACCTCTGACAAGACATCTTGTACATGTGAGGAATGCCAGGCCTCCACGGTGGTTCGGATTCCACGTTAAACTGTAGGTCCTACATTTCATCTCACAGTCACCCTACCATTACACATTAGCGCAAGTGCGTATAAGCCGAACGGGTAGTAAGACGCGGTGCTAATAATAATAATAGTATTAATACAACTCAGAAGACTATCTTCTTTTACTTGCCGCAGAGAAAGTTATTACAACTAACTTAAGCTAGGTAAATGAGTATAGGGACTATTTAAGTTAAACCATCCGCCCTCTCCCCCAACATTCAGTAATTTCAGTCAAGCTTTGTGCTACCTAAACAAGAACTCAGGTAGATAATCGGTATCTTAAAGTTTAACAATCAAATAGTTATGTTTTTAAAGAATTAAGATGTTAGAATGACATTTCTTATTGAAAGTTTCAATTTCTATGTTCACTAAAACCGAAGTTGAGGGTTCATTATAAACGATTTTTTTAAACGCACATTGAAATGTATGTGGGTTGTGACCAATGAATTAGGTTCAACTAAGCCAAATGTTCACTAAAACCAGAGTTGACTGTATCTAGACCAAGAGTGGATAACCACGTGGCATTGGAAGGCCACATGCTAATTCACGGATTTCTCTTTTGAACGCACACTTTATGTACAATAAAGTTGGACAAAATACATGCAAAATATGATTGTGCGGCAACCAAAAAAAATATATTGTGTAAGCTTATATGACATGTGAACGTGTGTGTGGTTTGATTGTGTATTATATTTTTTTCTTTCTTCCTTAATTAGTTATATTTTCCTCATTTATTTTATTTTAATATGTCCATAAAGATAAAATTAAGTGAAGAGCTATGTGGTCAATATTTTTATTATTATTATTTTTGTACACATATTATAAATTATTATTAATACATAAGTATTAAATTAACATGCTCTATTATTAAGGACTAGGTGTAAGAAAAGACCCGGTTCAGTGGCCGCGTAGTCTAACGCGCTACTCTCGTGTTAGACTAGACTAACACGAGAGTAGCGCGTTAGACTAGACTGCCCAAAACGGGGAGATCGGGGAGTTCCAGTCGGATACACTGAGGTTTTTTCCCCCTAAATGAGTTTCCACTCTTCTTCCACGTAAGTGCGGGTGCATTTCCTCTCAATTAAACCTTCCTAATTCCTAAACTATTAGTGTAAATAGGCGTATAAGCCAAACGGGTAGTAAGACGCGGTGCTAATAAATAATAGTAATAATAATAATGTAAGAAAAGCCGCTAGTCTTAACTTCACCCCAATTAAGACAATAGTATTTTTATTATTATTATAGTTACTATTGATAGAAAGAAATCGAGGGCGTATAAACAAATTTTTCTAAGGGGGATTCACTAGAAAATGTTACAATACCTTTAATCAATAAAATATTTTTTTCTGTTTCACAGTAATGTCTCCATACTCCTACAAACTTAACGATCGTAATGTTTGATAGCCGATAAAGAACAAGAGTAATATTAACTCTCCGACAAGACGATCGCGCGGCGTGTAAGTCTTGTTTATGTTTCACTGTGGGGTTTGAGAGTCAAGACACGATCATTATTTTATTTCAATCTATCTTGGGGATTTTTTTTCTCAATCCTCCCACCCCCCATTCCCCAACACAAAGTTCCCCCCTTCTCCACGACATGTGCGCCGGGTTAAATGAAAACAAACGATTGTTTCTCCGGCCCTCTTTTTTTTACCGTGCGCATGAGGCCATCACGTAATGGCCTCTATAAAACAATCGTGAGTGTTGGGGTAAAGATGGGTTGGCTGGTGGAATTGGCGGAGGGAGGGGGGAGAGATTCTTAATATATTTTTTTACCACCACGTCTTACTACCCGTTCGATTTATACGCTTACGTACTAATTACGCAAATGGGGTTTGGGATCAGGAAGGTTATATTTAGAATAAGTGTACCCGCAATTGCGTGGATGGAGAGTGGAAAACCATTCTGGTAAAAAAAAACAGTAAGCCTACACCCAACCGAGATTCCAACCGAGATCTCCCCAAAATCGGTGGTCTAGTCTAGGGGGGAGGGGAGGTTCTTGACTCACGATCTTATCAAACTACAATAGATTTATTAAGTTAAGCGTCGTTCAATAGGAGCATGTACCCGCATCGGTGGTTTATAAGTCCAAACAAGTGTTTCACAAATCTTTTTTTAATCACGATCCTAAATATAATATTTTACTGGCCTGGTAACCCAAAGAGTAGTTTCAATTTACTATTATTCTCATTTTAGTGTTTATTGAATTCATTTAATTGAACTAATTTAAATTGCAAAAAGAGAATTATTCCAATTATACTACTATAAAGACACATGGATGACTCACTCACTGACATTAATGTTTTACCCACTTCCAGATGAGCTAGAAACTTGAAATTTGGCAAACTTTTGGCTTCTAGCCTGTAACCGACAGGAAAGTTTCAAGAATTAAAAAAAAAATGTAACCCCCGAAAAAATGCAAAATGTCGGAGCAACTTTGAAGCCAGTATGTATACCTTTCTTTGGAGGTCTCTTGTGGCTAAACGGTAAGATCTATCAAAAACCGGCTCTGGAATTACATTAGTTGACATCCACTTGAAAAGAAAACTCACGAGCAAAGCGAGTAACTTTATGCACAACTAAAGAAATAAAAAGCATCATTTATAATGAAAATGTGACTTCCTAACAATCTTCAATAAAAGAGCAAGTGCTGTTTCATTCTTGGAGAGAGTTCTTTCAAGCTCTCATTTAGTGTCAATAAATGTAACCAACTAATTTGAATCAGTTTCAGTAACCTTTTAAGCTAACAAATAAAAAACTACATAATGTGAGTTTTTCAGTGACAAGTAACAACCATGAAGCTGCTTCGTTTTGTAGGTGAACTCTTCGAGTATGAAATCCATGCAAATCATTCTGAGGATCTTGATCGTTACAAGACACAGAGGTAAACTTTAGTGTCAGAATAGGAAAAGTAGCTTTTTTCAACTTCCCGATGGAGTCTGGGCTTGTCCTTGAGCTGAGTTTAAAGGGAGCGCAGGTATTTTTACACTTTTTTTATAAAATTGAAATTTTTCGGTCAAAATAAATCAAATATATCTCCAATAACAACATAGAGTTTATTTTTCTGCATATGTTAATATCAACAGATCTCGGATCTCTCTCAAGGGTGTCCTGGAATTTTGTCAAAACTTTTTATCTTCATTTAAAAAGTTTTGACAAAATTCTAGGACACCCTTGACAGATATTCAAGATCTGTTGATATTAGTATGTGCAGAAAACTAAACTCTAAACTCTAAACAAATCTTCAATATCTGTCAAGGGTGCCCTGGAATTTTCTCAAAACATTTTCTCTTCATTTAAAAAGTTTTGACAAAATTCTAAGACACCCTTGACAGATATTCAAGATCTGTTGATATTAGTATGTGCAGAAAACTAAACTCTATGTTGTTACTGGAGAAATATTTGACTTATTTTGGCAAAAAAAATAATTAATTTTATAAAAACTGTAAAATTACTTGCTATCCCTTCTGCCGCACATTAATATTCCGAGTAAAGGAGGCTTTCAAATGTTGTTACGACACTGTCGCTATTGTCGGTATTAAAGTAATTTTTCATAATGTCTCAATATAATAAAGTTGTTGTAATTGTAATTTTTCATAATGTTTGGATAAAAACATTTGGAGACCACCCAGCGACCTTCAAGAACATCCTTGCAACCCTCACATTTGGGTCACGACCCAGGGTTTGGGAACCACTGGTCTAGAGAGTCATTATCGTAATAGATGGTGGATTGTCTGTGACAAAAAATCGGGATTATATTTTCATCCGAGTGTAATAAGGGTGTAGATTTCTAAATTGCTTACTACTGTCGTGTTGAGCTCGGCTGACAAGGACGGGAAGATAGAGGTTCGAATCACGGTCGAGGGAACTGAGGTTTTTTGCTAAATGGTTTTCCACTCTCCATCCACGCAAATTCGGGTTCACTTCCTCTAAATTCAACCTACCCACTTACTAATCCATTAGCGTAATTAGTATTTAAGCGTATAACTCAAACGGGTAGTAAGACGCGGTGCTAAATAAATAAATAAATAAATAAATAAACTAAATGTTAATATTTTTGTTAAAATGAATTCATTATAACAGCCAGCTTAAAAAAAACTACCTGTTCAGGTTATACATATTTGATAACTACTCTAATGGGGTAATGATGAGGAAGGAGGTATTTTACAAGAAATCTACCCGCATTTGAGTGGAAGTACAGCGGGAAACCATAAAGGGAAAACCACTCTCAGTAGACCTGACAAGCATTCAAACAACGATATTCCGTTTGTCTAACTTTTAAAAAAATCTTAAATATATATATCGGTTACTTAAGCTAAACCAAAGGAACCAAAGAAAAACCACTTCACCCGCCTCGGTGGCGTAGTTGGCTAACGCGCTTGTCGTGTTGAGCTCGACTGCTGAGGACGAGGATATCGAGGTTCGAATCTCGGTCGGGTGAACTGGGGGTGGTTTACCCTAAATGGTTTTCCACTCTCCCTCCACGCAAATGCGGGTTCACTTCCTCTAAATTCAACCTCTCCAATTCCTAATCCATTAGAGTAATTAGTACTTAAAGCGTATAACCCGAACGGGTAGTAAGACGCGGTGCTAAAATATTATTATTATTATTATTAAAAACCACTTCGAGAGAGGACGATAAAACACAATATGGTGCAAACTTCCTCAGAAATCGGTATGGTCAACGAGCTAAGACCTACTCAATCAAGGAAAAGCCCTGCCAGTGAAATAATAGTGATAATATGTTAGGAACTGATCGAGTGAGAACCGACGCCTGAAAGCTTGTCCGCCTTTCCTCTCGGGTCGAACTTAGCACTACCGGCGGTTTGAAACAGACGAAAAAAAAAAAGCACGAGTCAAACGTCCCCAATTTATAAAGTTTTAAACTAATCCCCCGAAACAAGTCGATGTCAAAACATGGGGACAACAAACGTAACAAACTAATAGCGAGGCGTTTAACCCTTTCGTCCGAAGTAGAAAGGGAGGATATAGGGGTGTTATCATGTGTAAGGGGGGGGTACTAGTTAGAGAGCGCCCTGATCGAGAGACTCCCCCTAGGAAAGGTAATCACATCAAACAACAAGGAGAAGTAAGGGGTTGTGTGGCCATTACGGTCCCAGGGGAAATTCTCTCTAAGTGTAAGACCGAGAGTTACAAAAACAACATTACCGGGAGAGTCGTGACGGTGTAGCCGGGTTACAAGTAGTAGAGCGATTTTATACCTCTTTACTCGCTTTCCTCCCCTAGTGAGTTTTCTTTGCAAGTGGATGTCAACTAATGTAATTCCAGAGCCGTTTTTTTTATAGGTCTTACCGTTTAGCCACAAGATACCTCCAAAGAAAGGTCCGCACCGACTTTAAAGTTGCTCCACCATTTTGAATATTTTTTTCGGGGGGTTAACATTTTTTTTTTTAATCCTTGAAATTTTCCCGTCGGTTACAGGCTAGAAGCTAGAAGTTAGTCAAATTTCAAGTTTCTAACTCATCTGGAAGTGGGTAGGTAAACATTATTGTCAGTGAGTGAGTCGGCAATGTGGCTTTATAGTAGTATAATAGTATAATAATAATGTCCTTACTTACACCGGCAGCACCCGCTTCAGTGGCCCAACGGTCTAAGCCGTCAATCTTGTGTTTGACTGGCCTGCTCGAGACGGGTAGATAGGGCTTAGAATCCCGGTCGGGTCTACTGAGGATGGATTTTCCTCAATGATTTCTTACTCCCTTCCTACGCAAATGCCGGTATATCACCTCTAAAATGCTTAGTAAATAAAATATATACGCTTAACCCAAGCAGGTAGTAAGGCGCGGTGATAATATAAAGACTACAAAAAACAAACTTTTGTATTTAAAGTAGAAAATTCACCCTCAGTACACCCAACCAGGATTTAGACACCGATTTCTTGTCAGTTGTTTATTGCGAGTGTGACGCCTTATACCATGCAGCCACCGGAACAGGTAGGATAGGCCTATATAATAACTACGCTAATGCTGTAGTGATAATTAAGATATGATTTCAGGGGAAATGTATCCGCATTAACGTGGAAGGAGTGTGGGAAACTATTTAAGGAAAAACCACCCTCAGTACATACGGCCGGGAATCGAACCTCAATCTCTTCTTATTCGTAAATCCAGTTTATTGCGAGGTGGGAGCCTTGAATTCTAGAAATATCGAAGTTTGCGTATTAGAAAGTACAATAAAATCTCAATAATTCGGATTTCGCCAAATTATGTTTATGGTTATATGGTTGTTTTTTAACTTGACCTATTATTGAAGTAAAATAAACAAATTTAGGTCTGTTACAAACACATAGAACATACGTGAACTTATGATAATAATAATAATAATAATAATTATTATTATTATTATTATTATTATTATTCAACGTTGGCAAAACAAAAACCGACAGCTTCCTTAAAACCCTTTGTTCAACAGATCCAGGAGCCTACAGTTCATTTAAATTTATATTAGTTTTTAAATAGTTTTACAATTTTCTAAGTAACATACTGTGTAACCCAACAAATTCTTAACTTTGATATACTGTATGTAAAATAAATATGCGATTTTTTAAAATTGCATTTGAATGTATCTGTTATTTTCTTTAAGTAGGACTTTAAAATAATTTGGAATATTTTCCCCTCCCTCCATCATTAAATCCGAATTATCAAAATTTTACTGTATTACCGTAAAAAAAAAAGTTATCTTTCAGTCCTGTCCAATTCCGCTATGCCTTCTTCTCCCTTCTCTGTACTTATGATGGAGCAGTTACACACCCTCTCTTCCTACTCCCTTTAATCCACCAAGTAAAAAGGGGGTGTGAGTGAGTAAAGAGGGGGTGGGGGAAATAACCATCCACCCTTGTTTTCTGGTGTTGTGTGCTCTCTAGACACCAACTTGTAACAGCGGGAGACAATAAATCTCACAACTCCCGGAGGTAATCAAATTTGGATTCCGGGGACCCTTGGACTAATCTAGTCTAGTGGATATAGGAGGAGTGTGAGGGGGGGAATAGGCAGTGTGAGGGGAAGGGAATGGAAATAGAAGAGGGGGTAGTGGTTTATTTTTGTGAGTGTAACAAGACAAGGGGTTTATGTCACCCTTCAGAAACTCTTCATTCATTATCGACAAAACGTGGACAAGAGATTATACCCAGTTATAGTGTTTTTTTTTAAATTTAGTTTGGATCCCCCTTCAACCTACCTTTCTCTTTCCCCAATCATGGGCCTCAGATATCATTAGATCAGGATTTATTTATCAAACTATTATAGTTTTTTTTATTAATTCTATGCTCCTTTCTGACTATTCGGGCCATCCACAACTAACACTAATCTCAAGACAAACTAGAATGAGCGACAAAACGAGAAAGTAGCCTTCGCATGAAAGGTATATAGGAGAAAAAACCCAAAGAGGTTCTAAATAACCGACGTAGATTGTTTTGTGTCATCAGGCAATGAAGTGCATTTGGAATATAAAATACTAGACCCTTCCCCCTTCCCCTCCACAATATTTTCAAAATAAAATATAGCCATGTTACTCTCTGATAATGTAGCTTTATATTGGTGAATTTTTTTTAAAAATCGGTCGAGTAGTTTTTGAGTTTATCCATCACAAACAAAAAACAAACAAAAAAATATTTCCGCTTAATAATATTATAATAATAAATAGTGTAGAAGAAAAGAAAATATGTGAAATACACAGCAATATGAGCGTAAAAAAAAAAATCTAAACTTCGGATATCAATTCAAATAAAAATAATTCGTTGGTTAATTTATATTTAGAATTAGAACATGGAGAATTCGAGGGCTACTGTTCATAGAACTACTAATTTGGTTGAGACAGTGAGCGTTAACTAGTAGTTATAAAAATAATAGTAAGTTGCTTTATAGTCAGCGTACATTATTATTATTAGCAAAACGTGGCTTCCCTCGTTACACTTATTCAGTGGCCGCTGAGCTGCTGTATAAATCGTGAGACACGGCAGCATCAACTCATTAAAATTAGAACCAAGGATATGGCAAGCAGCTGTCGCGATCAAATATCGATACGGCGGGAGTGGAGTTAATTGCATTTGGACACGAGAGGACAATTATTATTACTATCCAGTGCAGGATCATCATGCGAAGAACCTTATCTATCACTTCAATAGATTAACTAAATCTATTTATATGTATTGATAAGCCTGGCCTTAAGTTTTTAAGATGAACATATAGGGATCACGAGTTAAGGGCTTTTTTTTTATATCAAAACTTTTTTGACAAAAAAAACTACATTAAATATCTTCACATGGTGATATCAACAGTTGTTGAATATCTGCCAAGAGCACAGCGGGATTGGATGATAATTTTTTTAAATAAAGATAAAATTTGTCATTAAATTTCAGGACAACATTGACATATATCAACAACTGTTGATATAATCTAACGATACTGTTTTGGACCCCTCTCATATATTCAAAAAGTCATGGATGACTAGTAATTTTCTCTAAATAACTGCATGTAAAATTTCCTTTTAATACTTCATTAATGGAGAATCACAAGATTTTAGAAATAATTTCAATATATTGCGCTTTAAAACGTTTTATCTTTAAAAGAACTCCGTTGTTAGAAAAATCATGTGACATGCTGGCTCCCTCTACCCAATAGGAAGCCAGTCTTCACAACATAAGGTTGCCATGAGTTTTTCTGTTAATTAGGTTTGACACTGGTGACAAGGGGTCCAAGAGGCAAGGGGTAGGTCATATTTAAGGCGCTTGTGCGTATAAATTAACAGTGCCAGCAACACAGAGTATTAAAGTGATAACAGTGCTAGTAATAAATTAATAAGTAGTAATATAAATCTACACAGCACACATTACTCAGAACGCGGAACATATAATATCACAGAAAAACAATTCGTAAATTAACAAGAACTGTATCATTTTATATCATAATCATTTAAATAAATCGTGTGCAACATTAAAAGTCTTGCTCATTTTATAAGTATAAGTATCACACATAATCAGGTAACATAACTGTGTAACAGGTGCGTAGTAACGCATATACGCGTCATCATCATAAAACCAAGATATCATTTTAAATAGTGCTCAATCACCGGGCAATATCAGATAAAATCCCATATCACTATAATAGGCGCCCATCGCAGGCCGGTATCATAATAATTGGCTCCCAATCGCGGGGAAATAAACCCGAAATCATAATAATTACCATGTGAAGAAAATTAAACTCTAGGTTTCTACCGGAACAATATTTGATTTATTTTGACAAAACATGTGTTAATATAAAAACTGCAAACATATTGGCCTAAGCTAGCATTCCTTAAACTCCCACCTTAAACTGTCATTTTTGAAAAGGGTAAGATGGTCCTATTTCGTGACTTTTCGGCAAAGATGATCTTATGTTTCTTTTTAAGCGGCTCCTTTTAATACGCCCGACTATAAGTAGCAAACATGTTTTAAACGATCAGTTTGCGGCGAGTCACAAACAGACAAAACACACAGTCTTTAGTGTCACTTTAACTACCGCACAAGGTTATAAGTCTCGACTATAAAGGTACTATATTAACCGTAGGCGGCGAACAATCAACATGCCTTACTCATGACTTGAAATGACCTTAGTTCGATTATCAGCTACTATAGCGGGGCATGTTTTATTTTATTATTGGTCCATCTTTAATTCCTGTGAATGTCGTTTCAACCCTTTAAAAATTATTTTTGAGCTGCATTATATTTAATACAAATAGTAGTATTAGCTAAAAAAAAAATCTATGCATTACAAATATGTAAAGGAATTTTTTTTTGTGAAATCTTATAAAACATCACATGCCATCCAAGCGAAATTTATTCGCAGTTCGGGCATAAAAATATAAGAAGAATATTACTATATTAATATTTAAATGGGAATGCATAAACTATATTACTTATAAGGGCTTGTTTCAAAGGACACATTTTTAAATATTAAGTTTGGATTAGATTAACTAAAAAAAAGTTAAACATTCCATAATAAATATTATAAGTACCACAGGTTAAAAACCTCTGCTCTAGTCTAGACAACACGCGATCCCAATTAAAATGGCTAATTAGCACGAAGTGTTAGAGAGGTTATATATAACATGTACTTACCTTTTCTCCCTCCACACACTCGAAGGACTATAATGATACAAAACCAAGGTCATCTGGAAGCTTACCTGAAACATCACAAACAAGGGCATTATTAGTACAAGTACAACAGCCTTCTCAAACTGTAGGTGGAGATAAATAGGAATAGCATTTTCGGACGATTTGAAAGATCATTATAGGGTATATATAGGAGGTAGGCAACAATAACAACATAGGCCTTGTCAAAATGGGCAAACGTGGTTTGGCATATTGGATGCATGAGTGTGTTTAGTAACGTTTTGAGCTATCAGCCATCCGACTATAGGTCCAGTATTTATTAGTCAACAGTGGAGAAGCAGAACTACAATTAGAAACAAGAACATTTTAAGCACATGTATGGTAGGCAATTTAAGAATGTAATAATTCAACTTGCATCACGCGTCACAACATTATTTGGTGACAAAAGGTATAATTTAGAGGTGCTGTACTCGCATTTGAGTGGGGGGAGAGAGTGATAAACCATTTAGAAAAAAACCTCTCTACATCCACTTGAGATTAGAACCTAAAACCTCCTCATTACCAGCAATCCAGAATATAAAAGATTGACGCCTTTCTCCATGCCCCCACCAAATATAGTTCTAGTTGGTTCCCACTTCGGTGGACGTGTTGTCTAAGGCGTCACTCTCGCAATAGACCATACTTCCGATGGTGAGAGATCTGGGTTTAAATCCCGCTCGGGTGTACTAAGCGTGATTTTTTTTAAAGTCTTCCTCCATGCAAATGTGGCTAAACTTCATCCGAATTCAACCTTTTTCATCCCTAATAAATCAATGTAATTAATATATGTGCGTTTAGCACGTACAGGTAGTAAGAGCCGTAAAGATGAGACATATCTCTCCTTGACATATCCAAAGCTATCCAATTTATATGGGATAGGTAGGTCTATAACAAGAAGAAAGGTGTGGGTTATCTACATGGCTCCAGCAAATCCCGTTGATCGGGGGGTAGTGCTCGCTTAGGACCCGATGTTCGTGGGTTCAAACACATCCAGGATCGGCAAATTTTTCTTGAGAGATGAAAATCCGTAGCACAACTCCATTCGGAGGGGAAGTAAAAGCCGTCGGTCTCATGTCGATTGTGGCATTTAAAAGAACCCTGGAAGGTGTGTGAAAATACCTTTCCCGGCAGAATTGGTAGGCCCTTTCGCTATCGCTTATATAGATTATCATGTGCTGATATAATAAGTCGGTTCAGAGAGTACACGTTAAGTGCCTCAAGAAATAAATACATTGCTCTAAGATTCTCCCTTCCCAACCAACAAACGACTTTGAAAGAAAAGAAAATGTAATAATTTGTGATAACCCCCTTCAATCCCTCAGTCAAACAATCAAACTAGTATACTTTCTAGTGGTGAGTTATGGAATTAATCTTTAAATTTAAATCAACCGTAAAAAGGTAACCTGGTGGTCTAGGTGTAAGGTGTCGGACTTCTGTACAGGGGGTCCGGGGTTCAATCCTCGGTTCTAGCACAGATTTATCTTATTGCCAAACCCTCCCTTCACCTCTGACCAGACGTGTATTAATCACAACTTGTGAATGTGGGGTAAGCCAGGAGTAGGCTAAAACCCAGTATACTAAGGCGCGGCGGGGAAATTAGTGGAGGGGGTAATTACCTTGTAGATAAGGGGAGGTGCGCGGGTGTAGTTCCCCCTGTGGTGGGGGTATGATTGTGTAGTATACCAGNGAAAGCAACATTCCAATAAATAATTAATGTTTCCCCAGTTTAGGCATCTCAATTAAGATGTGTTAGGACCAGCATCCAAAGATAAAATTGTGATGTGTTCGGACCAACAAATAAAGGTTAGCTATTATTTTTTAGCCAGAGAGTTGTATTATATTTAGAGACTAACAGTCCCGCACGGCGTTGCCCGTTACTCACTGTGATATAACAATTATATTAATCCTCTTTATTCCCTATTCAGTGGTAATTTCAAAAAATACGGCCTTGTTTCTTGTCTATATCATAAAGGGAACCTATGTGCAAAATTTCAGCTTTCTAGGTATAAGGGTTTGGACTGGGCGTTGATGAGTCAGTCAGTGAGTCAGGATTTTTTCTTTATATATTTATATATATTATATAAGAATATATACGTAAATATATATATATATATTTACAGCCACGCAGCAAATAACCTTTTCCCTGGTGACTAAGCAAAGAATGAGAAACTGAAAATTATCTGTGAAAATCAGGTTTTTGTGGAAAACTATTATTTTTCCCGACATCCTGGACTTCTTACCGTTAAAACGAGTGTTCGTTTGTCAAAACCTGTTCAGTTATTTCCAGGTAATTTCTATTACCGGAAACGGGCTTATCAAATTATATATATAAGGATTATAATAACTATCAAAATTGACGACTAAGATTACATTAATTGACGTACGAATACTCGGAATTAGATTGTAATACCTTTTCTAGATCTCAGATTAGGTTATTTCTATGAACATTGGACCGTACTTTGAACGCTATAGCTACGATCCTCGCGAATGACATGCGCGCCCCCGACTTATGGCCGCCATATTGTATTTAGAGCACCTGGACGATGAAAGAGTTGAGTTCCTGTGGTTTATAGTCTATACAACCCATTGTGAGCCTAACCCTCTTGTAAACCAAACGGTGATTATAGGTAACGTGAGAAACACACATTACTGGGACAATCACGGCTTTGTAGAAACCTTTTGTTAAATAAATGTCGAACATAATATGACAAAAATAGGTTGGGCCTATAGTAAGGAAATACTACAGCGTGACGCCAGTTTAGGATATTAACTACGTGGTTTTTGTTTTGACATAGGTATGTTGTTAAAAGACCATGTCAAAAATTTAGTTCGTAGCTATGAATATGCATAATTAAGGCAGATTCTATTTATTACTTTCTCGCGACCCCCGGAAAGAAAATTATTGTGATAATAATAATAAAAAAGTCCAATTCGAGATGGATGTCAACGTTTCATAACACCCTAAGCCAGTGGCGTTAACATAAATTTATTTTCGGGGAGAGGGGCCAACGATCAAAGTAGTAGATGGAATTAAATTTCGGTGAAGAGGGAGGGAGGGAGGATTTACATGGGATGGTTGCAAAATAAAGATTTTAAAAAAAATTTGTTTTCCCGCCAACACACAGGGGAGTTCAAGAACCCTCTCCAATAAAAAGTAAAAAATTTGGATGCACCCTGGTATTTAGAAGGTTTATTCCTTAGAAAATTTTAGAAATTTAGATGCTTCAAGAACCTATATCGAATAGTCTTCTCTTAACCAATATTTGAAAATGAAATGTTTCTAGAAGCTATTTGGAGTGGTCTTCGCTTGTAAAATTAATGAAAAAACAAACGAGGAATTATTATTACTATTACTAGCCCTACGTCTATCTATCCGTTCGGGTTATACCATACGCACTTACGTTAGTGTGTAATGGTAGGGTGATTGTGAAATGAAATGGAGGACCTACAGTTTAACGTGGAATCCGAACCACGGTGGAGGCCTGGCAACTCCACACATTCACAAGTTGTGATTAATATACGTCTTGTCAGAGGTGAAGAAAGGGTTTGGCAATCAGATACATCTGTGCCGGAACCTAGGATTGAACCCTGAAACCCCAGCACAAAGTCCGACACCTTACACCTAGACTGCCAGGTCACATACACGGAACATTAAATAAGACACAAATGAAAAACTCTGATAAATGAGGAACGATCTATACTAAACATAACATTATCCACTACTGGCGACAAAAAGAAGCATCTAGGCAAACACTGTATCCCGCGTCTACGGTCGCAGGACCTACTTAGGGAATCTTACCAAAGAGACTAACTCAAACTAGAGATTGTTTTGTTTGTCCTTGGTTTGATTTGCATAGACCAGTCTGAAGGTGGAATCCAAAACGAGTGCCTTATAGCTGATTCTTTTTATTTCTATACAATGTGGTTTCTAATCTTTTATTTAACATTTGTATTGTATTTATTAAAATTAACACTTACGCTTTCATAGATTAGATATTTAATGTCGGTGTTTAGTCAGTAATGAGATTACAACTTAATAGCAACCAATTAACCGCGCGAACCGAGGTTCTGTTTTAACTTGAGCATCTAGAATTTTGTATGTCCGTCTGAACGGAACTTTATGAAATGATAATTATCAAATGCGTGGACCCATTTAAAAAAAATTTGCGTGTACAATCTTTGAATTTAGACCAAAATATGTAGGTATATCTACATAAACGTTGAATTTGGCGGTCGCTTTAAAGGATGTTAGCTCATCTCAAGTGATTTGAATTTATACTCTAAGCAATCGATCGAGTAGCTAGGGCGCTTTTTTTCTAAACGTTAAACATAATTGAGAGAATTACGTCTTAAACCGCGTTAATAATGGTTTTTCTCTGTGAATATAATGCACTATTCAATATAGACTACTGATAACAGAGAGATCAAGGTTCAAATCTCAGTCGGGTGCACTTAGGGTGTTTATTCCCTAAATGGTTGTCCACTCTACCTTCATATAAGTGCGGGTACACCTGCTCTAGGCTTAACCTTCCTCATTCCTGACTCATTAAAGTAATTACGTAGTATATATGCGTATAACCTGAACAAGTAGTAAGACGTGGTTGTAAAAACAAGTAGTAATTTGGTTTATCTCTAAATTGATCACCAAACATAAATGTTCACTTCATATCCAAGGAGAAATCATAACACTGCAGTAACGAAAATTACTTGAGGGAGCAAGGTCTACTGTTTACAGACCAACTAATTAATATACTATTTAAGTAACCATCATATAAGAAACTAGAACACCTTTTAGCTCAGCTGTGATTCTCCCTTTCCACCAAAATACCGATCAAAGTCTGGAGAAGACTTTTCAAGACAGAAATTCCTCTTCTTCAACGGACGGCAAAGGTTTTCAAATAGAGCTGCCTATCTAAAACGTATTTGTGATAAAGATCAGTTGCGCGGTTACGTCACGAGATGACGTCTCCGGTGTTGTCCAATGTATGTGACCAGAGAGGCGTACGTAACTCGAGACCCTCCACCCTCTATCCCCCACACACCCCTTTTTACTCATCATCTCGCCGACAAACGCTAGAGATTGAAGGGAGGGAAGACTTGTGTCGGTGGCGATGTCTTGAGAATGATGAATCTCGCGTAGAAAGGCAGGTGAGATTAAAGATTAGGGAATAATACCGCCTCCCTCCCCCACCGCCGCCCGATGCTAAGACTGCATAGGTTATCGTATTCAAGTTGCCTACCTTCTATCTCTTCGTTTCCAAACTTTCCCCTGTCGATTTCGATGTTTAAAGCTTGATTCACAAATTCACCAATTTTTTTAGTACCGCATCTTACTACCCGTTCGGGCTATAAGCTTATGTACTAATTACGCTAATATTTTTAGGGATTAGGAAGGTTATATTTAGAGGTAATGTACCCGAATTTGCGTGGAGGGAGAGTAGAAAACCATTTTGGATAAACTCCTCTCAGTATGCCTACATCCAACCAAGATTAGAACCTAGGTTTCCTCGTCATCGGCATTCTAGTCTAACACGAGAGTTAGACCACGCAGCCACCGAAAATTAAGAGCAGAATAATCTGCTTGAGTGGTGCAGCAATTCTACAGGCTAGCAGATATGTATTTAGGCCCATGACTCTTTGCAACACTAACTAAAAATAGCTGATTACCGACATATTTCATTTTCTAGTGAATAATGGCCCGTCTACAACCAAACGCACCCGCTTGTCGGACTCGCAACTACGCAATAACGTAATTTTGTCTTTCTACAATAGCTTACGCGAACATAACCGTATGTCGGAACTGTCGGACCTGCTTGTCGGGAGGAGATGAACATTGTCCATCTCTTGCGTTGGCTTGCGTTCAGTCAATAAAATAACCAATATGGATGGATTACTAAAATCAAATAATATGAAGTTATTTGGTCTATGATAACAACGCTTGGAAATGTATAGTAATGAATACAGGACTTTCAATTAAAATCATGTGTATTTAACCATTTAAATATTTATTTCTTATTTGAAAAGATTAATATGAATTTGACTTTTATAGTAATCATTGATGTTTGTTCCTATTGGTTGAAATTACGTCTTACGATTTTTCATTGTAGAGAGTCTATTTTGTATTTAGAAGAAGCGTAATTACGAGTCCAACAAGCGGGTATGTTGGTTGTAGACGGGCCATAAACGAATATTAAAAAATATTATGATGAATGTGTTTTACATTGTTGTGTTGTATCGTGAAACAAATAAAATCAAAGTAAGAACGATACACCATCTTTCTCTTTAACAAGTTATTTCAAATCTCCTCACAACAGTAAATGTGGTCTGCTAGAATCTTGCTTTGTAGGCGCATGCTCACTGATTGAATTGTTTGGTTTAGGTGCATTAGTACTAACTGCGATTTGGTTGGTTTTGGAATTTGAGTGGATATCCTACGCTGATTTCACGAAGAAAAGGGAATAGAAAAGCAAAAGGAAAGCTGAAGTTATTTCAATACAAGCTGTGCAGACAACGCCGATGAGGCTAAACTCTTGTGATTGGGAGCATGGCCACTGTTTTGCCATTTTTATATAAACATTTTTTTTGCCAAAAAAATTAAATATTTCTCCAAAATAACCATAGAGTTTAATTTTTTCACATGACGACAAAAACAGTTGTTGAATATCTGTCATGAGCATAGCGTCATTAGTTGATTAACTTTTTAAATGAAGCGAGAAAGTTATCATTAAATTCCAAGACACCCTTAACACATATTTATCAACGTTGATACCTAATTGTAAATGGTGTATTATACGCTGTGCACTTTCAATCGCTAGCCACGCGATAAGCATACATATGAAGCCAGCCTTAAAGTATTTGCAACTAGGAATGGTTAGAAAAAAACCCAACCTTAAATGGGAGGTTTAGAGTGAAATAGTTGCAACCTCAACTTAAAATATAACTGTAAGACCTCACAAATTTAAAACTCATTAGAGGTAGGGAAATTTACTTTTGAGAGTATTTGATTCTAGATTTTTTTTTAACAAGGTCCATGTGATATGAAGTTGGAAACTTTAACTTGAGTTACGAGTATAGCTGTATCTGGATACATGTTTATTTATATTATAGATTAAAATAGTTGAAAAATGATATCTGAGCATTAGAATCGAGTTCGGGACGTTTGGATATAGAGCAACAATGCTAAAACTCTACCAATACAATTAAATTTAATTTAATTAAAAGAAGGTTTGTGTCACTTTTAAAAGTAGCCTATATATTATTTTGCAGGCAGTGTCGCAATCTTTGTGGTTATTATTATATTTTATTTCTGAACAAATACCTGCTCATTAGGCATCTAAATTTATTAAACCCCAGTTAGAAAGTTGCTCCATTAATCTAAATGTTAGGGCTTGCTAGATGCCTTATTTTAATAATAATGGGTTCAGATAGTGTTTGTCGTAGTGGGTTACCTATATTTTGTGTATATTGTTTGTTCTTTGTAAAGTAGGTGATCATAATGAACGGTTCTTTCCGTAGTCCACCTCGCAACTATAGGCCATTAGAGAAATAATAACCAGGGTTGATACACTGAAAACATTTTGAAATTCCCACAATTTTCCGTATTTTTAAGACTAACAGATTTTATTCGCAAAGTTATTTTTTTAATCTCATTATTTTCTTTATTTTATATTAAATTCTAAATCAAGAGTTATTATTATTATTATTAGCACCGCATCTTACTACCCGTTCGGGTTATACGCACTTACGCTAATGTGTAATGGCAGGGTGATTGTGAGATGAAATGGAGAACCTACAGTTTAACGTGGAATCCGAACCACGGTGGAGGCCTGGCATTCCACACATTCACAAGATGTCTTGTCAGAGGTGAAGGAAGGGTTTGGTAATCAGATAAATCTATGCCGGTAGCGAGGATTGAACCCCGGCCACCAGCACAGAAGTCTGACACCTTACCCCTAGACCGCCAGGTCACCCTTCAAGAGTTATTGAAAAATACCAATGGTCTTCACAAAACTAATAGTTTACACTGATTTTTTCAAAATATATATGAACCTGCCAGTAACTATTTTTAAAATATTCCTGACGTCTATATTACACAAAAACTCATTATTTTTCCAAGTTTTCTCGGGCGTTCTTATACACAGTTAATATAGTGATGGATAAATTAGTTGTATCTACATATAGTATTATTTTAATTTAAGGATAGAATCTGGACATGGGAATCAAATATAAGTTATAAAATAATACACAAATTTCAAAAATCCTATATTTAAGATGAAGGACAGCAGTCTTTGCAGCTCGTGATAAACAATGTTTAAAAACGTAGAATTAGAATCATTAGGTTTTACCTTCTCATATAGATACATTGTATTCGTAAAAAATCCTACTTCGAGATTATGATTATTATTTCATATGCCCTTGAAGTAAAACAAAATTGGGTTTTTAACTGTTTCCCTACCTGCTGGGACCTAGAGACGGTGCTATATGCTAGTTTACTAATGAATAATTTTTTGGAAATTATAAATATTTCAAAACTGGCTTTAACAATTTTCCTCAATATGGAAACATGGGGAGTGCTTTACATTAAAAATATCACTGTACAATTGTTTTTAGATAAACATTCATTCAATGGTATCTGACTTGTGGTGGCTGATTTTTGGGATAGAAAAAACTTAACACAAAATCATAAACGAATGCTCCCTTGAAATATAGTGGAGTGTAAGCAACAATGCCTTCTGTATTAAATGCAAATGTTAGGGCCATTTAATGTGTCTTAGTAGCAGTTTGGTTGACATCAAACGACATCCAATCTAGATTAAACTGGAAAAGAATCGAACCACGATCCAGTAGATTCGCAGTAAAACCCTTTGTTCACCCATTTATGAAAGCTGCCAAACAATTTTAAGTGTGCATACCAATTTTGTTTCGGCTAAGCCATACAGACAGGTGACGTAGACCCAGTCTAAGTCTTCTGCTACATTTAAAATAGAAAAGAAAGCCCAGACATGAACACAGTTTGTTGTTCCATTAAGACGTGGACAAGTGTGTTATTGTCAAGTTTAGTTTGCGGGGTACATTTTCCTTACCAGGAGACGGAACCTTAAAGGATTTTGTCAACTGTGTTAAAAGTGTTCTAAAGAAAGAAAAAAAGGTTGAGGCTACAATGGAAGTGATTGAAAACCGGTGAGTCGTTTTATTTTTGGGGTAAAAACTTGTTATGTCTTAGTGGACAACTGTGTTGTACCAAATGATGTCAAGGCGCCGCAGTGAAGAGACAGATCCTTCTGTACCTTTTACAATAATTTTGTAAAAATATCTGTGAAGGAATAATAGAGTCGCGTGCTCTTTTGAGAGGATTAAAAAAAAACGAAAAGAGTAGTCAGTTCTCTATTAGTTGTAAAATGACAAAGGTGTGGTCAAGACTGGGATGAAGATATAAACAACTAAGGAATAGAAACAAGGTGAGTAGTATTCCTTCTAAAAAGAGTATGTAGGGCCTATATAATAATCTTATCTTTTCTTTAAGCAATGCCGTATTACTACCCTTTAGAGCTATTCTTATATGGACTAATTATACTAATAAGCTAGGGAAGAGGAAAGTTAAATTTGAGAAGCACCCACATTTATATCGACGGAGAATGTAAAACCATTAAAAGAAACCAGAGGTCGTCATCGACAGTCTAGTATATTGCGAGTGTGACGCCTTAGACCATTCGACCAGCAAGGCGGGTTAATCTTATCTTAAAGTATAGACCCCTGTAGTATATGCGTATTTTATATTAAAACTACTAACAAAGAGAGGAAATGATACTAGCTTCTTTATTCAGAGGGCAATGCTTCTAATTGTAAGGGCATCCCATTGAAAAAGATAAAAAAAAGTAGCTAACCCAAAATAATTCCTAAAGAAAACTTATTTTAAAATAAGTTTTTTTTAAGAAATTTAAAACCCTTATTCAATTTATAAATTCAACAAGGGACATAATGTGTGTTTGAAATGTGAAAAGTCTCTAAAGTTAACTAAAATTCTTCCAAAAAAAGAGACTATTCAGTTTTCTTCGGATTCGTTCTAAAAAACAATTTGATGAAACTTTTTTTTCTCTCCTTGTGCGTGTATTTCTTCAGTACAAACATAGAGTTTAATTTTCTTCTCATGATGATTTCAACAATAGTTGAATATCCGTCAAGGGTGTCCTAGAATTTAATGAAAACTTTTCCTCTTCATTTGAAAAGTTTGTCATCTAATGTCGCTATGCTCATGACAGATATTCAACAACTGTTGAGATCATCATGTGAAGAAAACTAAATATGTTTCTACAAAAGCAATATTTTATTTATTTTGGCAAATAAAAAAAGTTTAATATAAAAATTGCAAAACCATTGCCTTCCCGTTCACCCCATTTTATGGTAAGAAGAAGGCCTTCCTTATGGTTATTTGTAAGAAAATCGGGCTATAGTTTCCTCGTGGTTCACGATACACGACGAATCATCCAATCTTCTGTCCGACCCTCTTCCACTAAACTTGGTGGTGGCCGTGAAATTCAAATCGCACAGTGCGACAGCCATGCGGGTAGAGGTTATTTTCCACACCGTCGGTTCGGATAGTATTTTAGAGGGGTAGGTGGGACGGCCGTCACGACGCTATTAAATGCACCGCGTCATTCTGCCGAGAAGACACCCTACCCTACTAGAGGGGACGCTACATCTTCATTTATGCTATCGTGTCATCCAACTAGTATTAACGCACTGTGGCCTGTTTAGTAAAATAAGGGACACCAACGTTCCATCAGTGACAAACTATCTAAATTAAGATAATATAATATGGAAGATCAATTTTAGCGAGAATGTATAGTTCTAAAAATAAGTTTCGAGGTACATACTTTGTACGAAAGTCTCACAGTCATAAAGGAATCATGAATGCAAATATAAAACAATAACAAACATTTTTGATATAAAAACAATACATTATTATTATTACTCACTTCGCGTTTTACTGCCCGTCCGAAGTGTCAGCATATTTATACTAACGGGATAGAGATGAAATGGTCATATTTCAGAGTAAATGTATCCAAATTTACGTGGAAGGAAAATGGAAAGTCGTTAAGTAAAACACCCTTAGTAAATTCAGACGGAGTTTGAACCCCGACCACATAGTTACTGGGGAACCTGACCAGACGATAATGATGACTTAATTCACTTGCCCATTGTTGCAGGCCAACCTTTAGTTGGATTAATCAACAGAGAGGAACCTCTACAGCAGTAGCTACTGATTGCTACTGATGATGAGGTCAGGGTTTAAATCCCAGCTGGTTATATTAGGATCATTTATCACATGTGATTTATCTTACCAATATTAAGACAAATGGGGGCGCATTGCTTAAAGGCTACAGTCATTTTACTTACTCCCTTTGATTAAATCGTTAAGATTACCTGTGTTTTTTATTTTTACATAATATACCTCTACTCGGCCGTGCTATTATCACAAGCATTTAAAGGAAGTATTGGATTTAATTTTTTTTTTTTAAATCACCCTTAGTTCACCCAACCGAGATTCGAACCCAGCCTTCCTCTCATCAGAAATCAAGTATATTATGAGAGTGATGCAATCCTGTGTTAAACTTACAATCTGATTCTGTTAGGAATAAACCTTTTTTTGATAACTACAAAAGTTACTAAAATAGTCTTAATAAATCCATACATCTAATCATGTAATCTTAATATGTTGTGTTTAATACTTAATATCAATAAGCCTATCTGTAAAATAAAACTAATGATATAATAAAATAATACAAGCGCACACCGCCAAAAAATAGGCCCATGTCTGTATTTTATTAAACGTTTCTTCCTACCAAAATCTTACTATACAAAAGGAACCCACTTCTGGGGGAATTTCAAGCCTTATGGAGAAAGAGTTACTAGCAGCATCGACGAAAATGTGTCTTATATATAAGGGAATATTGACCACACGCAATCAAGAGAACGACAACACAGTGTCCAAATTGTAACCATGCAGTTCCCTCAGAGAGGATATTTCAGTGTAGCGTTTGTTCCTAGAAAAAGGTATGGTCATACCTTACTTCATATTTATTCTCACTAATTCCTTTCCCAGTAGCATATCCTCCATGGAAGTAGTAACATTGTCATTCATAAGCCCGCGCATCACTGAGCACCCTAGAGGTCCGAACAAGAGAGAGATGGAAGCCATCTCATCTTCTCGTTTCGCGGAGTGATCTCTCTAACACTTGCACTAACACGTGATTCACGCGCATCTATTGTTGCTTACTCGCACTACATCTGTCATCCAATCTACCCGCCAATCCGTGAAGAAGACGGCTGAGGAGGAAGGGAGCTGGCGCTACCGAAGAGTTACGTTTTCCGCCTCGGTGGATTTTTATTAGATCATTGTTTTTAGGAGTTGGATAGATAGAAAAGGCTGTCATGTGCAAAATTACTCCAATGTGCGGATATGCACACCGGGAAGAGTGCATGGAGAAGTCAGGTCAAGATCTTGATGGCCCTGGTTCGAGTTCTTGAATTAGTATTTGTATAAAGGTTATTATTTATAGGCAATACAATATTAGGGTATTCAAATATCAAAGTGGATCGGTCATGCAGCGGGAATGGAAGAATCTAGAACCGTGTTCAGAGTATTGACTAGCAAACCCAAAGGTAAGAGTATATATGGAATCAAACCAGGGTCCTCAAATCAAGTCTAAATATCAAGAACCTGAATAGTTTTTCACAATGACTGACCAAATTGAGCTACAATAAGACCTAAAAAAAATTACTATCTTTTTCAACCCAAGGCACACTGAAAGGCGCTAAAATTGTCAAGGAACACCATCACATTTTTAAGGAGATATTTTATCCTTAAAATAATAACAAATTAGATTGTGTTTTAAGAGTTCAATAGTTAAAATTCTAATAATTGTATTATTTTTTAATGGATTTAAGTAAAAAAATTTTTTTATCTCCCCACAAAATCACACCAGTTGAAAAAAAGCCACCTAATAACCTCAAACTTACAGAGGAAGGAAACCAGATCCAACAGGAAGTTCAAATTAATGCATTTATTCATTGAATAGCTATTATCTATCAACTTCAGTAAATACCCCCATTTCTCTCTTCACCTGTCGTCGCGTCCCCCACAAGTCATGTCATCAGAACCCACCAATACTGATAGAGTACCTTTGGCCGGAGGGAGGGGGAAGAGCGGCGCGGACATCAAAGAGATTGAGGCCACGCCCTCTCGCCACACCAAGAAACCCCGCCCGAGCTAGAGTAATCAGTGGCCTCATTAGTAATTAGTTAGCGATAATGATGTATGTGTCCCAAGGAGGAGGTAATGGCCGCCGCCCAGGTCCGCCTCCTTTTGACTCGGGAGTCGGGGCGGTCTGGATACTACACGGTTCCTAGATTGGGATGTTTGGTGAATAATGTTGGTTGCTTGGTTTTAGGTTTGTTTCTTTATCGTGCGTTGAAGTTACTCCTGTATAGTGTGAGTGGCATAATATGATAAGTTAGTGACTTTTTATCCATGATATTAAGTTACTCTTGTATAGTATGAATGACATGATATAAAAGTAATCGACTTTTAATCCGTGCTTTGAAGTTAGTCGAATATATTGTGATTGACATAATAAGATAAGTAGCTGACAGTTTTTATGCGTGCTTATAAGTACCATTTGTAAATTGCGTATTTCATTCAATCGTGTGTATTTAACCTAGTGTTTGTTCATAATTTGAAGTAATTTTTTTTACAATTTTTAAGTGTTTTTTAAGTTTATAAGGTAATTAAAAAAATCATGCGATCAAAGTCCGGTTCCTGGTTATAATAATGGTTTGAATGTATAAACCATTGCAATATTTCGCTTCCCTATCCCATACTCTGATGTATTACAAATCTCTAATATACTCTTCATATTTCCCTCCATTTCTCCATTATTATCTTCTCCTTCTCCCTCGTGAGACTCTCTCCACAGAGTCCTATATTGCCATTGGTTCAGTCTGTAACAAGAGAAACCTCTTCTCTATGGTTAAAACAGTCGTCTTCATGCTTCATAGGAACTTCTCTTTTTTATTTTTCAAAAGTTACCCTTTTTTCTTCTTACCCCTTTTTACCATATCTTGTTTATAGTTCTGTCGAGGCTGCATCTTTACAAAAGGGAGATCGGGTTTTGTTGAGCCTTCATGAAAAGAAATGGAGAGAGAGAGCGAGAAAGAAAGAAAACCTGCCCTATTAATATCATCCTTTCAAACTAGTCGGCGTCTTTTGATCTGAATTCTCTCTCTCTCTCTCTCTCTCTCTCTCTCTCTCTCAAGAGTATTGAGGAAGGAGATACATATTTTTTTTATAAAACTTTTTTTTCCAATGATTACTCCACGGGGAAGAATCAAAACTAAATAGGATATTATAAATCTCAAGTATATGACTTACGTCAACAGTTGAAGAACGTACTAATATCACCAACTGTTGTATTATTTTACCAGGCGTTTCAAAAATAAATTCTTGAAAGTCAAAGGCAGTTCTAAAGGCAGTTCTAAATTTACTTCCCAAAATTTCCTTCTCATACATTTCTTGCTGAACTCATGTTATAAGAAGTTATTTGAACAGTGAGCTTGCTCCCTTCATTCAAAAATACCTAGTACATCATGTTGAAAATGATTTCTCTTTGGATTTCAAGTTGAAATAATAGGGCATATATCAAATAATTTATTCTTGGATTTGATTTTAATATTTTACCTTAGTGATCAACATTTTTATTTAGCACCACGTCTTAGGCCAACTATCCATTCGGGTTATAAGCTTAGGTACTAATCACGCTAATGGATTTAGGGATAAGGAAGTCTATATTTAGAGGAAGTGTACCTGCATTTGCGCAGAGAGTGGAAAACCATCCTCAGTTCACCCGATCGAGATTCAAACCTCCATCTCCCCATCATCGACAGTCTAGAATACCCTAATCTACTGCGAGAGTAGCGCGTTTGACCACGCGGCCACCGAAGAGGGTAATGCGATCAAATAATACAGAAAACAAATGCATAATAAATTAAATTATAATATTTATAGAAAATCATCGTATTCGCCAGTGAAACTTTCAAGTATTAAATCAAGAATAACGTTTTCACATAGCGACCGCCACAAAATAGAAATAAAGCCAGCATACCGTGTGCTCTGTCGGCGGTAAACAGAAACTACCCTTCCCTTCCAGTTAACAACGTTTTAACAACCACAAACACGACGTGTATGGAACAAAATTGACACAGAAGAAGATTCTGAACGTCCAAACGGGTTAGCGCTTCGTCGTTCATTGGTATCCTTTCCGGGCCGAAAACTCTTAAAAACATGTTAAATGAATCGAAAATAATTGGGATCACATTATAATAAATAAATAAAAATGCATGGAAAGCGTATTTGACACCACTGCATATTACCCCTTTACACGGGTATTTTTATGTACTAAATTAAGTATAAGACAGTATTACAGTGTGAACAAACAAACAACTTTCATGGAGACTATTAGCAAAACAAGTAAACATCATGACAATTTCCACGTAGCTTAATAGTATGGTCCGTTCACCGTAGGAATTGTTTTGTGAAAGGCCTTTCCCTACAAGAAATATATTATATAGTAGGATATTGGTAGGAAAAAAGACCTTCCAGAGAGTAATTCCTACCGTAAATAGGTTTTCATATATGTTTAAATATAATAGTATTCAAAGAATAAATACCACTATTATTATATTATTAACTTTAATAATGAATAACCCGCTCAGTGGTTGCATGGTTTAAGGTAATGTTTCTCAAAATATGGTCCTTGAACCACTGTCGGACTGCGGTGTCCACAGGATCACAAGAAGTTGAGTAATAAAAAGTAATCAAATAATTTTGATCAAATTAATACAAAAATTCTAAAGTTTAAATATTAAAATACTCATACTAATCTGCATTTCTTTTCTCGGTAAACAGAAGAATGATAAAATCATTTTTAAAAAAACTACTATTTACTCATTCGATGTCATTTTATAGCTTTTTTTTTAGAATTACATTTAATAAATTAATTTTTTGCTTACAATTATAGTCTAAAAAATGTAATTTTCTCAAAATAATGTTTTTCTTGGATAGTTTTCAACCCGCCCTCACCCCCCAGGGCCACGGTGGTGAGTGGTTTTTCCTAACTGGTTTTCCATTCTCCCTTCAGGTGAATGCGGGTAGACTTCCTCTATATTCAACCTTCCTCATCCATAACATAGTGCACGTGCATCTAACACAAACGGGAGTTGAGATACGTTGTACTTTTAAACAAAAGTAAAACAAAACATATATGCTTTGTTAGTTAGTTCGAGGGAAGTGGTTTTAATAAGTAAAATAAATATAATAATTAATCATAAATAGAATATCAAAATATTTCAAAATGTAAACTTAACTTTTAATTTCTAAATACACAAACCATTTCTTGAAAACTAATTATATTTTTGAGTGAAGGGAATTATTTTTTTGCAGTTTTTATAGCAAAACATTGTTTTGGCCAAAATATATTAAATATTGTTCCAGTAAAAACATAATTTGATTTTCTTGACGTGGTGATATCAGCAGTTGTTGAATATTTGTCATGAGGATTGCAGCATCAGATGTGAAACTTTTTAAATTAAGATAAAAAGTTGTCATAAAATTCCAGGGGACCATTATTTGATGTTCAACAATTGTGGATATCATCATGTGAAGAAAATTAAACTATATGTGTCTAATGGAGCAATTTTTTTTTTCTCCCCAAATCAAGTTTTGCTATAAAAACTGAAAAAAACCTCCCCTTAATTCACGGTCCCTACGCTCTTACATTAACAAGTAGAAATACAGTTCTGGATTCTATGAAATAAGCCAAGTCGTGTCAAAGTGACAATCACTCGAAAATAATTGGATATAAGACAGACTAGGCTACTTTTTCAAAGTGTCATTTTCCAAGTTTAGCTCATTATTGATCAAAGCCAGTTTTTTAATTTAAGATTATTTTATAGATAAAGAAGGTTAATACTTTTCTCCACCTGTTCTTTTAGATTGTCCTCAAAGCAACAAGTTTCTAGTAGATTGACTTTGGAGCCGGACATTTTTAAACATGCACACTCTTCGTCTTTGTAAACAAAACAAAGTCCACGTCGTGTCCGTCAAAATATCAGTTTACATAAGAACATGGCTGAAATAAATAAGCCTCTAACTACGCCAAAGAAGAGTTATTTCTGGAGAAAGATTAATCAAGACTAAACAAAATAATTTCTCATGATCGGATAAAACTGAGCTTTCCATACACGCTCAAACTTCCTTTCGACAACGACCCCTCGCTAGTCTGACGGCAAATTGGTTTGCCATCAGACTGTCCACACACGCACAAACTATATTCCATTCACGGTAGGAATTACTCTCTGAAAGGTCTTTTTTCCTACCAATATCCTACTATATAGTAGATTTAATGGTAGGGAAAAAGGCCTTTCAGAAGTCAATTCCTACCATGAATGGAATTTACGGCCTGTTGAGCTTAGTTGCAGTCAGCTACACTGGATATCATAGTCGAGGGAACTGCATGGTTACTATTGGAAAACAGCGTTGTCATTATCTCGTTCTTGTGTAGTCAATTTCCCCTTAAATATAAGACAGGTTTTACAACGCGCGCTGGTTAGTCGATGTTGCAAGTAGCTCCTTATTACCCCAGAACATCACATTCAGACATAACCGGAAGCGAGGAGATTTGGCAACAGTTAACCAAGAGAGAGCGAAGATAAAGCTTTTCTCCATGAGACCTGCAGTTCCTTCAGCATTAATATTAGTTGTAACCACAGAGATCATGGTGGTTTTGTTGTGTCGTGACTATCAGCGTGCTATCAGAATAGTGCTTTCTGTGTGGCAGTTATAAAATTGTGCAAGGCTTGGTTACAAATTTAAAATTAAAGTTTAAAATTTGAAAAAGTGTTTTGCGTCAATGAGTTAGGATGGAAAAAATTAGACTTGCAGGAGCTTTAGCGGCTATATTATGCCTACTGAACAGACCCAAAAGGAAACCAAGGAAGTTCTGGACCTATAGCAATGGCTCCTACAATGTGATAAATTCTCGCATGCACGGTTAATAAAAGAGCTCCAGGAACAATGAACCGAATGCAGCGTGGGATTATAAACACGTGATGAAGCGCACGCCTACACATGCACGGCGTCAAATCTGTCAGACCGTCGTTCAAGAAAGCAACACAAACTTTGATTATAGTACAAATGGTCTGACATCAGTCAACGGTTTTCAATCCCAATCCGACGTACTTTGGTTTGACAAACATCATCCTACTTTGGTCTAAAGACCCCACACACGCTTAGATTAAAGCAAAAAGGACCTGACATCATCAGTCAACGGTTTTCAAACTCGATCTGATGAAAAGTAATGATCTATTCAAAAGGAAAATAAATGGTATGATGTACTGAATATATTTACCTTCTCTCTCTTGTCTTAAAATATAGACTTTACTAAAAACTATTAATATTTTGTAAAACTAAATAATATACATTATTATAGATACACTCTGCCAAAGAAATAATATACATTGTTACATAAACATTAACAAGAAAGTAACATCTGTCCTTCAAAGAGCATTAAAAACAACTAAAATTTTTTAAAGTACCTCAATATCTATATGTACAGGCACACACACACTTCAGTTTCAATGCAGATGACTACACAAAAGGGAGTAAAGGGGGTCAGAGGAACCAACCACCTACGGAGAATATTCCGACAGCTAAAAACACAAACTAAACTGAAGTTTTAAACCAACAAAAAAAAATCATATTACAAAAACAACGACGACGTAATAACATTTCTTGTAATCACCGCCCCAAAGAAAAATCAGATCCAATTCCTGTCAGTCAACTACGAGTCTTGGTAAGCGCCCAGCATACAGGGTAAACCAGGAACCATAGACGTAGCATCACACATACAAGCTGAATTTAATTTTTAATTTACCACCACGTCTTTATTATTTGCACCGCGTCTTACTAACGGTTCGGGTTATACGCACTTACGATAATGTGTAATGGTAGGGTGATTATGAGATTAAATGGAGGACCTACAGTTTAACGTGGAATTAGAACCATGGTGGAGGCCTGGCATTCCCCACATTCACAAGTTGTGATTAATACACGTCTTGTCAGAGGTGAAAGAAAGGTTTGGCAATCAGATAATTCTATGCCAGGAACGAGGATTGAACCTCGGATCCTCAGTACAGAAGTTCGACACCTTACCCCTAGACCGCCAGGTTACCTACCACCACGTCTTACTACCTGTTCGGATTATACACATTTATGACAACTACAGTAGCCCCATGGCTTATTTGGTGCTGACTGACAGCTCAAAGCTGGCTTTTGACAGTCAACATTTAGGTATATACCTAAATTTTGACCATCAGAAGTGACAGCTGCTAAACCCATGTTTTTGCAGATCATATGGTTCGGCGTAGGGATACATAATTTGGTCTGGTAGCTTTTCAATATTGTCAGCTGTCAGTCAGCACCAAAGAAGCCATGGGGCTACTGTACTCTAAAGGAGAGATAAGGAAATAAATATTTTAGAGGTCTTATATCCACATTTGTATGGTATGAGATTGACAAAAGATTTTTAAGAAAAACCATTCTTAGTAGACCCGATCGGGATTCAAGTCCCGATCTCCCCATCATCAGCAAGTCAGTTCACCACGAGAGTGACTCATTAGATGTTCAGCTACTAGAGCGAGCTACACGCTTAAAGGCCACCATAACCGCATACCATTTAGGTGAGTATGAAGGGATCGTAATTTAAGTTTCCAAATATAGCAATTTTTTTAAACCAAAACACTTTTTGTACATAATAAAGTAT
This sequence comes from Timema californicum, assembly GCA_902141385.1. Classification (NCBI taxonomy): domain Eukaryota; kingdom Metazoa; phylum Arthropoda; class Insecta; order Phasmatodea; family Timematidae; genus Timema; species Timema californicum. The sequence goes on from CABFOW010000048.1 coordinate 348,154, forward strand.
TGCTTCAGTGGTTTATGTTTGGATTAATTTGATACACATAGTAATATCTACTGTTCTTTAAGGTGGGAGTGAAGTGAAAAAAAGTTAAGGGCAATATTTATTCAGTTTTTATAAGAATTCTTTTTTGTTCAAAATAAATCAAATAATTTCCCAATGGAAGCATAGGGTTTAAGTTTCTTCACATGGTGACATACACACTCAACAGTATTTGTTGAATATCTGTCAAGAGTGTCCTGTAATTTAGTAACATTTTTTTTTCATTTAAAAGGTTTTGTCGTCTAATGCCGCTATGCCCATGACAGATATTGAACAACTGATGATATCGAGTGCCCGACCGAAGGCCATTATTTTGGCCGAAGCCTAAGCCAAACTTCGTTTCCTTTTTCACCTCCGACCGGAGCCAAAGAACTCGCATATATTGTGAAAAATAGCTATTTTTAAGCTTGATGCAATTTCTGTAGCATTTTAAATTTAAGATTGTGTTTATTTAAATATCAGGTCACATTGTTTTTATTGTTGATAAAAATAAATGTAAGACAACAATATCAATCACTTATTCCGCTTAATATTTGACTTTGAAAAAGTGACTAGATTATTTTTTGTTACCATCCAGTCCCGTCCAAAAAATTAATCAGTTATATTTTATGTATATAATAATTAATTGCATTAGCCATGGTTTGAGGGAAAAGGTCTTAATAAATGTGATAGTAACACTAGACTACAGTAAACACGGACCATGTCTCGTCACTAGGGGGGTCTACTGACTACTGACTAGTCTACCGACCGGGCGGATAAATCCGACAGGCAATGACTTTTGAGTTGTCCCTTGTCACGTGACCACTCCCGTACCCACAAGCGTATATTAGATAAGGTAAGTTAAATGAATCTTCGGCTTCGGCGAAACCTTTGGTCTAATTTTAGCCGAAGCCGATTGTTTTGCATAAGGTGCAATTATGACCGAAGCCAAAATCGAAATAGAATGTTTGGTCGGACGCTATTTATATCATAATGTGAAGAAACTGGCCCCATGGTGTAGTGGTCAGTGCACCTGACTACGAGTATAGGAGGCTCGGGTTCGATTCCCAGCCAGTATATTAAGTATTTATCCCGACACAGGAACTACCCCAGCGGTCACGAGGGTTTGGTTAATTAGTCTCGAGTTATATTTGATTGTTTCCACTGATTCCACACCCTCATACTCACTTTCAACATCACATCAACTCATCGGAACACGGAAAAAATGAATGCATGATTAGTATATTCAGGCATCCCCTGGGCAACGGTACATTAGTACTGGTTAATATTTACACTACTAGGCTACGATTGATATAGCCCAGACGCACAATATTTTTATAATAATAATACTTATTATTATTATATATTAATTATTATAATACTATTATTATTACCATGCGAAGAAAATTAAATACCATTTTTCTACAGAAGCAATATTTTATTTACTGTGGCAAAAAAAAAAAATGTTTTACTATAGAAAGTGGAAGAACACTGGCCTTTGACTTGCACTACCCACACTCCCACCTTAACATTGGTCATGTGCCTAGTGGAATTTGATCAGAAACTTTATAAATAAAAACAAAACGTATTTACTGAAGCATTTATTTTCAATTTTGGCCAAACACGAGAATGACGCCTTATTCCATTTGGCCAATGAAATAAATGGCTTTTAGGTCCTTATACTTATTTATTATATGGCAATAGGAACTTTAAAGTTCATTGCCGCCCTCACAAAAGTACGCCACCTATCCCTATCTTGAGCTCGTTTTATCCAGTCCACCTCATTATACCCTATCCCTATCTTGAGCTAGTTCCATCCAGTCCAGCTTATCTCTTTCAAATTTAATTTCTATTGTTATCATCCCATTTTCATCTAGGTCTTCCCACTCGTCTTTTCCCTTTGGGTTTAGCGCTCAGTAGCCTGAACAAGGTTCTGGAATCTCCCGATCACGCTGCATGTCCTGCTCACTGTAATCTACGAGACTTGATTATCCTAGCACTGATCTGTAATGAGTACAGGGTTTGAAACTCATCACTATATAACCTCCCACAATCCCCAGTAGCCTCATCCTTCTTTGTACTAAATATCTTTCTAAGCACCTTATTTTCGAGCACCCTATATTTATTTTCGTCGTGTAATGTAAACGACCAAGTTTCACACCTAAAGAGAACAACCGGTAATATTATTGTTTTGTATATTCTGGGTTTTACATTCCATGAAGGAAGGCGATACGTCAACAGCTTACTGACCGAGAAATAGCATAGATTTCACGACACTATCCACCCCCCCCCCCCC
>CABFOW010000048.1:356797-371801 GCA_902141385.1 Timema californicum
TAGACCTCGGTGGTCTTGGGGTAAATATCTGTCTCACCTCAGGAACTGACGTGCGTGGTTTCAAACCCAGCCGGAGTCAACGAATTTTTCGAGAGCGATAAAACATCCGTAGCACAACTTCCTTCGGACTAGAATTAAGGCCATCGGTCCCATGCCGATAGTTGTGGCATGTCAAATAACCCTGGAAGGTGTGTGAAAAATACCTTTACCGGAAAAAATTGGTAGACCCTTTCACTCTCACTCGTAGAAATTTTGGTGTGGTAATATAATCATTCGGTTCAGAAAGTACACGTTAAAATACTTCAAATATATCATATCAATGATGTTAACGAGACATTGTTTAGAAACGTCCAGTCGTGGCGCTCGTTTGTGCGGTCCTGAGAAACAATCTGTGACACACGTGGTAAAGTGCATATCGGGTAGCCTGAGAGGAAGTTCGAAGAGACAGTTGGATACATACATTTTCTTTCACATCCAATACAACTGGCCTCAAGTGAGCAGGCTGGTCGAGAAGATTGATTTCTAGTCTAGAGAGAAACAAATTAATTTAATACAAATCCAAAACTCAAAATATAATCTTCATTTAACCTAAGAACGCTGAATTAAGAAAATTGTAACAGTTAAGGTGGGATGGAAGGGGTTGCGATAAAAAGCCAGTGTTTTTGCAGTTATTATAGGAAAACATTTTTTTTTTTGCCAAAATAAATCACATTTGTCTCCAGTAAAAACATATAATTAAATTTTCTTCACATGGTAACCTCAATATTACTTAAAGATTTGTCAAGGGTTTTCTGGAATTTAATGATAAATTTTTGTCAAAATTTATTTAAATAGTTTCTCATCTAATGCCGCTGAGCTAGTGACGGATATTCAGGAACTGTTGCTATTCCCATGTGAAGAAAATTAAGCTCTACTATTTACTGGAGCAATATTTTAATTATTTTATCCAAAAAATGTTTTGCAATAAAAACTGCAAAAACACTGGATTTTTGTCGCGTACCCTTCCATACCACCTTACCCCCTTTTCCCACAGTGGTTTGAAATTATGTGGGTGTGTTTTACCAACGCCTTAGCTCAACTGTCTGCATACTAAGCTAATGTTCCTTTCAGGTTATACGTCTATGTACTAAATATACTAATGTGTTAGGAATAATAAAGGTTCCCTAAGAGGAAATGCACCTGCATTTGCGTGAAGGGAGAGTGGAAAACCATTTAGGAAAAATCCAGAGTGGGATAGAACCACGATATCCCCGTCTTCAGCAGTCTTATTGTTAGAGAATCGCCTTAGAACATATGGCCACCGAAGAGGGTCAATAACTGTTGATATCACCATGTGAAGAAAATTAAGTTATTTGTTCCTCCGAATGGAAAAGTTTTTTCTTTTAACTGACCAAAAAAAGTTACATAAAAAACTGTAAAAACACTGTTCTTAGTTCAAGTCCCTAGATTCCCACCTTGACAATTAATATTTAGGATTTGTGTATGTAATTTCCTGTATTTCCCCCCCACTCCGCTCTTTTCAAGGTGCATGGAAGACAATCTCATGTGGAACCACACAGTCCTAAGCTCTCCGTGAACGACACTAGGTCTGACGGTTGTCAATCAACTTAGCCTGCATGTATTGGAGCGCGAGGCCCCGAAGAACTCACCTGGGTAGGATACAAGTTGAGGGGAGGGAAAGCCTGGACCCGGTAGTCGTTCCGTCCGGGAGGTACCGGCGCCCCTCGGCGGGGGGTCCATTGTGCCCCCGTCAAGAACGGGCCACCCCGCAGGGACCATATTATGACCTTAGTCCCGTGGTTCAGAGTTCGAGCTACGAGACATGGTAACGGCCGAGAGTGAAGGAGGAGGAATCAAATGCGGGCGGACGTTCCAAATTGTTATGAACGAAATGGAAGATTTGTCCCTTTTAATATTAGTTTAACTGATTTAGTGGATGCATTGTCTAAGGCGTCAATCTCGCAATAAACTAGAATTCCAATGAAGGGAATATCACTGTTCAAACCAAGGTCAAATGCACTGAGGGTGGTTTTCCACTCTCTCTCTCTCTCTTTCCATTCAAATGCAGTTTTATTTATTTAGCACCGCGTCTTACTACCCGTTCGGTTTATATGCTTAAGCACTAATTACACTAACGGATTAGGAATTTGGAATGATGAATTTAGAGGAAGTGAGCCCGCATTTGTGTGGAGGGAGAATAGAAAACCATTTATTAAAAACTAATCGCCGTTCACCCGAACGAGATTCGAACCTCAATATCCCCGTCATCAGAAGTCAAGCTCAACATGAAACTAGCGCGTTAGCCAACTACGTCACCAAGGAGGGTCAAATGCAGTTAAACTTCACCTAAATTTAACCTAACCTCATTCCTAAAAGATTAGCGTAATCAGTACATGTGCGATTAACAAAAATGAGTAGAAAGACCCTGTGATAAAATAAATAGATATAGAACTGTATATTAGTTTTAATGCCATGGTGTGGATTGTGGCCAGAAGTAACAGAGTTAGGGCTAGTTTCATAGTCAAATTTAGTACGCCTCAAGTGCGGCGCTACACTAAGTACATGACGACACCTACCTACACCAGAATGGAATGGGCCAGTTTCCTATGCGAGAACGGCCCATTCCATTCGAGTTTAGGTGGGTGTCGTCTTGTATTTAGTGTAGCGCCGCACTTGAGGCGTACTAAGTTTGACTATGAAACTGGCCCAAGGTCTAAACCGTACATACGATTTGTTCTCACCAGTAAGCAGAATTTTCATGGTCAAGGAATCAAAGAACATACATCCACACGTGATGTGGGATATGTAGAGCAAAGCCAATATAGGATTGATAAAATTGAGATCGTGTAGTTGTGAACATATCATAAGTACAATTTTATCAATCTTTGCTTACCCTCGCAATAGAACTAACTCAAGTTAAGGATATGGTATTATATGGAGGACTGGATTGAGCTGGCTTGGGATAGGGGATAGGGTGTAATAAGGTGGACATGATAGAAACAGCTCAAGATAAGTAAAAAGTATTATGTGGTTGATTCGAGAGAACTAGAGATAAGTATAGGGATAGGGAGAGTACTTTTGTCAGTGCGGCAACGAACTTTCGAGTTATTCATTCCACAGAGTGAGTAAAGTAATGCCATCTGAAAGCAACCAAAAACCTTTGCTTCGCATGTTTAAAGCTTCTTTTCTACTTTGCATATAAAAATTGACCTTCACATAGCCCTACCTGGCAACACTCCTCATCACACCACTCATATTTAAAAAAATGTTTATCTATCTGAAAATTCCTAAGCAACTTCGACGTTTTCCTCTTAAAATAACATTCACTATAAAACCCTAGGTATCGCCGTGGGTGGAAAATGCGCATGCGCAAGTACCCAGTGACTTTCTGTCTCGTGATTTACGTGTAGGGTCACGTCACGCGACTTCCTTTAGGTCGAGTCACAAATCACGTGATATATGACATGACTGCCCCTGCACCACCTTACACGAGCGTCTGCGCATGCGCGAGTTTTACTAGGAACTTACATAACATGTGTATTTACTATTTATATGATCATCTGTGTTTATTATTAGAAGATAACAGGTCAAACCTCGATGTTAACGTGTTTTATGTTAATTTTAAGCTCATTCAAGTTTTTTTAAAAGTGTAACACCCTACGCTGAGTTACAGTTATTTTCTCATTGACAGCACAGTTAAGGTGGGCGTGTAAGGGACGCGAGAAAAGTGCAGTTTTTATAGCAAAACTTTTCTTTTTCCAAATACTTAAAATATTGCTCCAGTAAAAACATATAGTTTAATTTTCTTCACATGGTGATATCAACAGTAGAATATCTTTCATAATTAGGGGTCGAATTTTGCCTTATACCTTTTCTTTTACTTGACGGTAAAACATATTCATTTGAAATAAATACAAACTTCATATTATTACAAGTACAATATGTAAATTTTGTAGTACCTATAATTGCCTATTCTGTTGGTTTATGATTAATTTATGAATAAGCGCCTTATCGCACCTATTTAGGCTTTGGCCCTTCTCTTTTTCACACGGTATGGATTTTCTGCTAAAATAGAGTTCAGTTTCTTAAAAATTGTAAGTTTCGGCTTACTTGTTTGGGGTAGGTTTAAAAATCGACACCTTGTTGAATAGCTTGCGATGAGCGTAAATTGGGCGAAGGACAATGGGAGCAGTGACAGACATTGTGTGAGGAAATAGCATGCCGTTGCAGGAGAAAAGTTCAACTTATTCGGCAATAGCAAATTTGATGTTTTGTTCCTTGAAATCGTGTGAGGTGTAACTTATCTGAAAATATAGCCCATTTCACTAATGAAAATGTAGAAAAGTAACTAGTGATATCACTTCATTGGCTGCATGATCTAAGGCGTCACTCTAAATAAGAGACTAGACTGCCGAAGACGGAAAGATCGAGGTTCGAGTACCGGTCGGGTGTAATGAGGATGTTTTAAATACAGGTACCCTGCCTATAAATATAACGTTTCTAATCCCTAGAGCTATTATAGTAAAAAGTACATAAGCGTATAGCCCGAAAACGTAGTAAGACGAGGTACTAATAAAAACAAAACAAAAAAAACATGGGCCACAATTTTCCCGTCAATAAGACGAGAGTAATCCAATGTGAAACCATCTTCTCAACAAAGCATTCAAACGGAATTTTCACCGAACACCTGACCTACAGGCCGAAAACCGAGCACGGCAGTCGAGCTCGATAACGCTGAACCAATCCTACAAATCAAGGTGACAATCTTATTGCAAGATCTATTCCACTTTGAAATCTTCCTCCCAAATCGTGTCTGATAGAGGATTATCTTAAAAATAAACAAAAACTCAGAGCATATGAGGTCGAGGCATGTATAGTCGAGATAACCCCGTGTTTCCAAAAGTATGCGAGTAAACCGGTCTATAGAGAGGAGAGGAAATCCCTCTTCCTCCTCGTATACCACCCACCCGCGAGAGAAAGGAGAGTTCTCAACAGTAGACTAACCAACATATATCTAGGAGTATATGAACAGCGAGCAGTCAGAAACTGCGATGCACAGACAAAACTCGTCGTCCCTCTTCAAGCGTTTCATCTGGAAGTGTTGATGATCACTACTAACGACTTAACCTTAAACAACATTATGAGGCAAATGACGTTTAAAGAAATGCATCAGCATTCTAATGAATAGACTAGTCGCTTGTGATCAAAAAGTAAAGTGTCTTAGCGTCAGTCAACTGTTTGTAACCGTTGAAGAAATAACGTGCCGGGAAAAAAGGAGTTTCATATGTAGATTAATAAAAACTTATTGTCAGTTTTTTTGTTCCCTTGTCCTACTATCCGTTCATATTATAGATCTATGCATATTTACTAACAACGTTAATATGTTAGGAACGAGCAAAGTTGAGTTTAGAGAAAGTGTACCTGAATTTGCGTGGAGAGTGTGTGGAAAACAGCACTCAGCACACAAGACCAGGATTTGAACCGCAATCTCCCTACCATAGGGAGTCCAGACTTTTTTCCAGCGTGTCATCTTAGCCCATGCGACTAATGAAGCGGGTTGAGAGAGGGGGTATTATTATGGTCAATTTAATGTTACGGGTTTTGGGGTAGGATGGAATGGAACGCGAGTTAGGGGGCGCTATTTTTTGTAGGTTTTATATCAATTATTTCTTGCCACAGTAAAGAATATATCACTTCAGTCTTCAGTAGATAAATACGTGTTTTTATATGAAGGCCACTTGCGACATTTGAAATTAAGAGATATGTTTAATTTAATTTATATATTAAAAGTTATCAGAATCTAATACTTTCTTACGGACTAGACAATAATTTATCTTCAGATTATTAATTAAATTGACTAAAAATGTAAATATAAATTATAATTATTTTTTCGCCACGGTAGTGTTTCCAGTTTTCAAATAACGGGTTTCCTATGAAAATCAAACTTTACATTTAAGTTTATTTTTCTACATATTATTAGTAACCTCAACAGTTCCTGAATATTTGTCATTGGCAATGCGGAATTTGTCTAGGACATTTTTTTTTCATTTAAAATGTTTGTGCTCAAATGCCCCTATGCCCAATATTCCCATGACAAAATTGAAGAACTTTTTGGATTATTACGTGTGGAAAATTTAACTATTTAATGTATTTTGATCTAATTTTTTTTTGTAATAAATAATGCAAACATACTTGCCTTTATTCACGTCTCCATCCACCCTAATATTAATGAGATATTATATATGCATTATCATTACGGGAGTATTTAGCCTGTAACGATTAATAGTTTCACTTGAAGGGTACACATAACGAGTGGGAAACTCCAATTTTAACTAATTAAGTTAGTACTTCTATCTGTTAGACAATTTTGATATCTTTATAATGAACTTTAGATTAGGGTTAAAAGAGGTATCTGTCATATATATATATATATATATATATATATATATATATATANGTAATGTGACTTTCCCCCCTTTTCCCTAGTACATTCATTTACAAACTAAAAAACTAGAGTAGTACACCTCGTGGGTCTACCATACACTCAGTTCAAGGGTTTAGATCGGAAAGGAGATATTCAGCGCCTTCAAAATACAAAACTCTAGGTATAATATAGGCCTATGTCACAAAATCTCGAATCCGTGAACGACAACTAACAGTAATGTGGCGTTTGGCGCGCCCATGACACGGACGGACGGTTCACAAGATGCAACTTGGTATAGCATGTTCTCGTTTTAAGTTTCACCTGGCGATCCTACCCTGTCTTTACGGCTACCACCAGACCAGTTGATACCACCGCTGTCAGTTCGCAGAAAACTGAGCCAGTTTCCAGGAACCGTTCGAAAAGGCTTTCACATCATCACAAGACAGGTAGACCTACCTCGGGCGTGGATATAAACCGAACAGGATATATGCTGGAATGGGAGAACGCTCAATCTAAGCAACGTATTTTTGTGTTCTTTCTATAGCAAAAAGTGTTTGATCCAAATATATTAATATATTTCTCCAGTAAATATATTTGGTTTAATTTGCTACAAATCTCCTTGTTTCTAAAATATTTATCATGAATATCGTGGAACATGGCCAAGACTTTTTCTCTTAATTTACTAAATGTCGGGGTGATACCAATATGACCGGCCCCCTGAGCTCGATTCCCGACTGTTACCTTAGGTATTTTTTCCCCAACTGTCACCAGAGCTTGGTTAATTAGGCTTAAATTGGGTTTAAGTGTTTCCAATGGTTCCACACCTTCATAATCATTATCATCTCATCCCATAAGAACAGAGAAAGAGCCTCCAAGTAAAGGATGTACGATTAGTACATTTAGGCACCCCCCGAGCAACGGTTATTATATTAGGCTATCCGTTAAACTTTCCACTACTGGGGTAAGATTAATGTAGCCAAGACGTGCATTATTATTATTATTATTATTATTATTAAAACCGATATTCACATGACAATAAAAACTGTTGAGATTACTAAGTGTAGAAAATTAGGCTATACCCTGATTTTGGTTGGAAGAAAAGTAGAGAAAATTCAAACATATTTCTTTTTGGCCAACATTGAAAACACTTTACTGTATTATTTGTGTTATTTTATAGGTATTGATAATATCTATCAAAATAAACAATTGCAGATAACATGACTTAATGTATAAACATATTAAAATGGGTTTAGTAACTTTAGTAGATAACTTTAACTGCTTTTCCTACCAAAATTAACTATAAATACATCAACTAGAGCAACTTTTGTTTTTTATAAAATCTCCAAAAATACTTAAAGTGGAAGAGCCCTCTGTATTTTTTTTTAAAATATAGAAATAGCAGTCATGAAATTGCGAATCCACTTAAACAATCCTTAACACTTTTTGGTAATGTTCATAATTTCAGTACGACATTTTACAAATTTTAAAGTTAAGAAAGACTAAATTTATATGAAAACTAATCAACTTGTTGCTCTGAACAACTAAATGTGGCGCAACATTATAAAGCAACAGATTGATTACTTTTAATCTAAATTCAATCTTTTAACTTCAAAATCCTTAATTATTTTACAATTTTCTGTTGTGGTCCTGTTAAAAAAATTGTATTTGTTTGAGGTAAGGTTGGACGGATGTTTCTAAACACCAAGTTTAATCACATACCTGCGACATTTCATGCGGAACGTTATAGAAACTGAGCTAATTTCTCGTTTTCATGATTTAAAAAAAAATCATAGAGCTTAAAATATGGGGATTTTAATCATACAGGGACATACTCATACCATTCGTCTCCATCTTGGCTTGAGAACAACTAACCATTTCTTAAATAGCGCGGTATTTCTGAACGTTAGCAACGCGTTTCAGCAATCCAATAGGCGGACAATTTGTGTTCGTTATTTCTGTGGCACCATTATTATTTTAAAATCTGTTAAAGTAGGAATATTGAGCAACGTATTATTTAATATAAGTGTAAGCTAATCAACTATAGTCAAGGATGCAAAAAAATATATATTAAAATAATACAAGAAAATATGATAAAAGGACATAACCATACTCGAACTGAGAATTTTTATGCAAACAAATTTAATAGAATAAGATAGTAATTAACATAGATATAGGGTAGGAAATATATTAATTAAATATTGGTCGAGTAACTTCAAGATGACCCGCTTCGGTGGCCGCATGGTATAAGGCACTAACTACTCTCACAGTAGACTAGACTGACGATGACGGGGAGATCAAGGTTCGAATCTCCGTCACGTGTACTGACAGTAGTTTTTCCAAAATGATTTTTTTACGCAAATGCGGATACCCTTCCTCTAAAATATAACCTTCTTCTCCCCTAAAACCATCAGTGTAATTAGTAGGCCTCCATACGCATATGATACGAACTGGTAGTAAGACACGTTGCTTAAAAGACACTTCAAGATAGCTTCACAATTTTTTATAGATATTGTTTCGACTTAAGTGTCAGTAATTAAAACCGCTACAAGCCTGTCACGACCATCACATATTTTTTTTATACTGATTAGGGGAAAACGTACAAAAAAAAACCCAACACGCAATAGAGTTTTAAGCCAGAAATCACCTGATATCTCGCGTGTTTACCACTTAGTTTACTTTAGTAAAAAAACACAAGCAAGTATAAAAACCTTGACAGTTTTATGTATATATATGCTCCCCTGAACGTTAACTAATTAACAAAAGTGCTTTTATTTTAATAATGAAGAAATACACTTCTCAGTAATGTAACCTAAGAAGACATAGCCAAAGTTTCATTAACTTAATTATGATATTAAAAGTTAAGATAATATATGCTTTATTCTTTACAGTAAGGACTTTTATCGCTACCACAATAAAAGTATCTTAACATGCTAAGATAATAGATTACTTTTAATCCTTTCTCATTAACGAAGCTGTTGTCTCTTTTATTGAGGGATGTCGGTGGTTCTTGAAAAAATTAAAATAGCTCAAGAGTTTAAGAAATTCTAGAAGAGTTAGTCGAACATTTAGGACTTCACCCTTTCATCTTGAAGGTCAAGGTTTGATTTAAATCGAATGATATAAGGATAGTTTTGCTATATTGGGAAATGCAAATAAGGTCACCTTCTACATTATATTCAAAGATAAACTCACCGACGCTGGAAGTGACATTATAGCGTTCAAAGCATTCAGGTCGAGTGTAAAGTATGGAGTTTTTTTTACGTATATGTTATTATTTACCCATGCTGCTTTGCAACGACAAAAAAAACAACACATAAATACTTAGGCTAACATCAGCTTTATTAATTTAAACTAAATAAAGAGTGATTTCACTAGTTAAGTGAAGTTTGGTTAAGTTATTATAATACATTCTTTAAGAATTGATCAGAAAGTTTGGTAACAATCGGCTAAGTGCAATGAATCAAGTATTTTAAAATTAGTAGAAGTACCCGGTGTTGCCCGAAAATATTTTTTTTAAAAGTTTAATGATTGTACGTAGAAGGTAACTTTAAAATTAGTTCCCTTAAGCCCTGCTTTGCCATGGCCTTTTAGCTTCAAACTTGGTTTTTAATTCATTATCGGCCGAGGTTCAATCCTCGGTCCCGGCACAGATTTATCTTATTACCAAACCCTTCCTTCACCCCTGACAAGACGTGTATTAATCACATCTTGTGAATGTGGGGAAGCCAGGCTTCCATCGTGGTTCGGATTCCACGTTAAACTGTAGGTCCTTCATTTCATCTCACAATCACCCAACCATTACACATTAGCGTACGTGTGTATAACCCGAACGGGTAATAAGACGCGGTGCTAATAATATTAATTTAATTCATTAAAAATAATCTAATCAAAATTTAAAAATCCTGGCCTTTGGGTGCATATGAGGCTAGTGACTTTTTTATTTTAATTTATACTTTTGCATGCGGTAGTTATCGTGCAATTCTAATGACAAACAAAATTTTCATATTATTAGTCTAATAATGTTTTGCTTCCGACACCAGTTTTTGATTAATTTAAAAAAAAATTGTAAAAATATTGAAAATTCCAGTTTTGAGGTGCACACAGAAACATCTATGAGCAAGTTGTTGTTTCTTTTTTTAAAAAAAAGGGATACAAATCATACACGTAATTTTATTTCTATTTTATGGGAACCAACTAAATTTAGGGCGACCAAGTCCATTTACCACCTCTCCTACAGCACACAGACACACAAAAAAAGAACTGCCCTTTTGGCTGCTGCTAGTTTACGCATTTCACTATTCTACTAACAATAGACTTTCATAAAAACCGCTGTTTGGATTAAGGCCTTTAAAAAAAAAAGTTTCATTGTTCTCTTATGTCCACCGTGTTTACCTACGTCTTTTATTCTTGCCCCCATTCTCCCCACCTACATCACAACACCAACCTGAGGAAAAGGAAACCGATGGGGACTAAAGACTACCTCCTTATGAGGATCTAAAAAAAAAAAGCCGGCTCAAAGCAAAAATGGGATGAAAATGGCTAATTCTTCTGTCAGCCCTTTATTCAGTCTTCTTTTCATGCTGTCAATGGTTCAGTAAGAAGAAAGAAACGGGCAAACAAGAGATACGGATCAGGGATGGATTTTTAACTGGATACGACTGAAAATGGTTCGAAATATCAATAGAGAGGTTGGACGATGAAAACAAGATTTCTTCCTTAGCACACGCTATCTAAATTTCGGAAAACATCTAGAGTTGTGCTCTCATTTTACAATGAGTGTGTGATCCGTATATCGGGCACTCCATTTTATACAAAGGCGTACAACGTTACAATAAAATCTAAACTCTTCTACATTGAAGGGGTCCCAAGGGTGTACAAGAGAGTCTTGAATGGTTTTTAACATTCATTAAGAACAATCTGGTCAGTTATTATTATTCTTTCATACCATCAATTTTTTTCAGATGGTGACCTTAACGGTTACTGAATATCTGTCATAGGCAGTGAATAATTTGAACAGGACATGTATGCCTACTCTTCATTTAAAAGGTTTTTATTTATTAAAATGCAACAAACATTAAATATCTGTTGGCATTACTTAGCATAGAAAATTAAACTAAACGTAACTACTAAAATATATCTTATTTATTTTGGCCATAAAAGTTTTTTTTGTCATGAAAACTTTAAAAATACGAGCCAGGACTATCGTTCACTTCCATTCTCTCTAAAAAGTTAAAACCTCGGTGTGGTAACATTTGCTTCTCAATTCCTTTTCAACTACAGTAGCCCCACGGCTTCTTTGGTGCTGACTGAGAGCCCACAGCTGACTTCTGACAGTAAACATTTAGGTATATACCTAAATGTTGACTGTCAGAAGTGACAGCTGCTAAACACATGTTTTTACAGATCATATGGTTCGGCGTAGGGATACATAATTTGCTCTGGTAACTTTTCAACGCCCTCTGCTGTCAGCTGTGAGCTGTCAGTCAGCACCAAAGAAGTAATGGGGCTATTATAGATCGGTTCCATCTCAATGGTTTTGGAGAAAACGCTGTTGCGAAAATCACTTACATTAATAAATAGTGAATGATAGCCAGGATTCTGACCACATCCGTTAAAGATATACCAGTAGACTAGTTATCGCTTTGCCACCCGTATCAGTCCACACGAGTGTGTGTTGATCCGGGAGTTTGCTCGACGTGATGCCACATAACGTTGATAAATAATACCCTTTGATTATCAATTTTAAACTAGAGGCGAAAAAATATGCGGACACACTAACTTGATCAAACATTTCCCCACGACACCCCCTTGTTCTTGTTTCAGCCGATCTTTGCCCCCATAAATTGATCAAAGGGGGAACGGGGGTGTTGAGACCAGATGAGGTATTCTGATAATGAAAAACCCGTAATTTATGTGGACGCACAGACTTTACAGCATGCTAATAAGATACGATTTGTTCATGTGTGCTTTGGTTCACCATGTTTCTACCCTCCAACCAAGTCTGCCACGAAGAACATGGACTAGCAGATTATTTGATACTGCGGTTAATAGCTACTACACATGTCGGTGGGTGGGGCACGGGTATAGTCACTTTCTCATGTGTAGGTCAGTGGTTCTCAAACTGAGATCCACCGCGGTGTCCATAGACGGAACCATTGGGAAGAAATTAAATATTAAGTGAAAGAGATAAACTGCAAGCAAGCATGTACAACTTCTCCCCAACTGAGGGCCGCATAAGTTCTAGGGGATTTGGTCGAGGGCTATACATGAGATTTATAATATCTAATGCACAAATACAGTATCCATCCAACCCTCCACCCACCCACATATATACATTACACAAGTAACATTATACTTACGATTCTAGAAACCACATGGAAGTTAGCGAGAACTTACGTCATACGTCAGCTCCAAGAGCCTGATTTGTTGTGTATACTTCATTCACGGTAGGAGTTTACCTCTGAAAGGTCTTTTTTCCTACCAATATCCTACTATATAATAGATTTCTGGTAGAGAAAAAGGCCTTTCAGAGGTAAACTCCTACCGTGCACGAACTTTATTCATGCAACTATTCTGAGTCCTCTAATTCAATAGTACTTTGTACCCCAAGTAGTTCCGTATCATATGTGAAATGTGCATATTAAATACATTTTAATTAAAGGGTTGTATTTTAATTCTCGATAAACACGTACATTAACCGGAGTGGGTAGTCCGCATTCGCATCGCACGGTTATCAAGTGATCCGATTTTGGAAAAAGTTTGAGAACCACACAAGGTAGCCTATGTTATTCTAGGCTGTTCATTTGTAGGTGAAATGCTAACAATTTGTTGTGAGCTAGATATCCCAACAATGATAATCCACTGATAACAATGAGAGTGGGATGGACGGAAGCGTGAATTAAGGCAAGTATTTTGAAGTTGTTAATATACACTAGCCCCCATCACAATCGCATATACTGTATAAGGGTCAACTTTGGTCAAGAAGGTTGAGGCGCTGTGGTACGCACCATCGCCGAGGATCAACACCAAGTGTAATTTTTAAAACGTTCTTTCTATACTAAAGGTCACGCCTCTAAGGGCATGTTTATTGAGTCAGTCTTTTAGTACGCCTCGCTACACTAAATACAAGACGAAAACTACTTAAACTTAAACGGAATGGGCCAGTTTGGCACATGAAACTGGCCCATTCCATTTTGGTCATTCGAATGACAACAGTTCCTCCTGGTTAATTATTTAAAGCAGGCGGAGGCGGCCCTATGCGAGGGGAAAACTTACATTAAATCGGGATAAATAGAAGTTGTCTCTTTCATTCTGATGGATCCAGTGCAAGTACAGACTATCAGCGACTCTAGATAAATGTTCCGGGATTGGTCAGGAGAGAACCCGATCAGGGATCGATGATCGGCGACCCGAGGTCTTGTTGTTGCGACAGTAATCTAGTTCCATCCCAAGCACTACGAACGTGTGTCCCCGACTATCCAGTTACCCGAGGAGGGGGAGGGCAAGCTACTCAATATGATCTAGTACCTAATGTATATAATCTGTTATCATTGGTGCGGGGCCGGGTCGGTCCATCCATCAGGGCCCCAAGGGCGCGCGAGCTAGTCCAGGCACTGCAATTAGCCCGCACATTATTCGGGTGGTCCAGGCCATCAACGAGGTGCTCCATCATCGCCCGCTACACCCTGACCAGAAAACTAAGGCGCGCGCACACAGCGACCATAGGATATACCAAGAGGCGTAGCGTCAGGACGGACTCGATAGACTTCTGCTTTATTCAAACGTTTGCAGAAAATGGTGAGAGTAAACTGCTTGAGTGGCGGAGAAATTCTCACGCCAGCAAAAAAGTAAGTCCAGAGGCTCCAGAAGCTCTTTGGAATTGGGGGTAAGGGGAGGGCTCAACTGAGAGAGGGGTCCAGGGTCTTTACTAAGTAAAATTTTAACCCTGGATGACTCTTGAAGCTATTTGAGGAAGGTTTATATTTCATGGGTAGTAGAACTTTGTTCTACAGTAGTCCCATGGCTTCTTTGGTGCTGACTGACAGCTTTGAAAAGTTACCAGAACAAATTATGTATCCCTACGCCAAACCAAATGATATGCAAAAACACGTGTTTAGCAGCTGTCACTCCTGACAGTCAAAATGTAGGTATAAACAAAAATGTTGACTGTCAGAATTCAGCTGTGAGCTGTCAGTCAGCACCAAAGAAGCCATGGGGCTACTATACCTATGTCATAATGTACAGTGATGCACAGTAGGAAGGACTGATTAGACCAAACAAACACTTTTTTTTGTTGCGAGTTTGGATGCACCTCGAAGCAATTTGTAGCTTTCATTGCCTGGATTGCTTTTTTTTAAAAACTATATGCCTCTAAAAACCAAGCGTAGTAAGCCTTTAACAGTAAATTTTAGAAAATTGGGTGCCCTAAGACATTATTTAGAATGGTTTTCGCTTGGAATATTTTTACACATAGGTTTGGGATATACGTTGGAAATATTTGGAGGGGGGCGGCTGAAGATAGTCGTAGCCCCACCAAAATAGTAACAAGGTGGATGGGGGGGGGGGGGGCTTGAGCCCCCC
>CABFOW010000048.1:371874-404682 GCA_902141385.1 Timema californicum
GGGGGGGGGGGGGGGGGGGGGCTTGAGCACCCCCAGTCACACAGGTTGCAGAGCTCCTTCCTATGTCGACCCATACCCAAGATGCTTTGCAACACAAACATGAAAGAGCTGATTTTAAACATATTTTATTTTCAAGTGAATAAACACATATTTAAGGTCAGTGCAGCGGTAGAGGTTTTCACAAATTATTTTGTTGTGTCGTGGAAACAATTAAAACATACCAAGAACGACACATGAGTTATTTCAAATTTCCTTGCAACAACAATAAACGCTGCTGTCTGCTAACATCTCGATTTATAGGCGCACACGCAATGAATGAATCGTTGGGTTTTAGAATATGATTGGGTCTCCCTAGCAGATGATGACGCGCGGAACCAATAGAGCTGAAACAATTTAAACGTTTCACCGAGCGGACAAAGCGGATGGTGCCGACTTCGTTTCATTACTTAAAGTGGGGATGTAAGGAACGCGCCAAAAGGTAAGTCATTTGCAGTTGGTATGACAAAACATTTTTTAAAATAAATCAAATATTGCTCCTGTAGAAACAAATAGTCTAATTTTCTTCATATAGTGATAACAATAGTTGTTGAATATCTGTCATGAGCATAGCAGCATTAGAGAACAAACTTTTTAAATGAAGAGAAAAAGTTGTCATTAAATTCCAGAACACACTTGATAGATATTCAACTACTGTTGATAACACCATGTGAATAAAATTAAACTATGTTTCTAATGAAGCAATATTTGATTCATTCTGACAAAAAAAACACTTCAAAAACACTTACCTTTTCCCGCGTTCCCTTCATTCTCACCTTAAGAGTTCGTCAAGTGAGAACGCCTTGCCTTGAGATAAAGCTGGTTTCAAAAACGAGACAAATTGATTTTGTGTTTAGATACTGCTAAGCCTATTATATTTTGGCTTCATGTGATATAAGGCATACAAACAATTATATATTTAATAACAAAACACTCACTATTCTTATTAATGTTAATTTATAAAATTTATGTTTAATATTTTGGTAGAATATTTAGAAAAATGTTTGGCTAAATTGAGTTTTTAACTGGTATCTATCATGAGGCTATGATAAGGTAGATGTTGACGGGACGGTGTGGGGGAGGATTTAGGGGTTAGGGGAGAGAAAAAGAGAGAGATAGAGAGCAAGTGAGAGTTTCAAAGTAAGAATTTCTTCCATATTTATTCAGAATATTAAACACTTCTATAAACCATCCGGGCTAGGAAAGTTTACTTTACTTACAAATTCATTTAACAAAATACGTGAAATTAAGTTATTATTATTATTATTATTATTATTATTATTATTATTATTATTATTAGCACCACGTCTTACTACCCGTTCGGGTTATACGCACTTACGCTAATGCGTAATGGTAGGGTGATTGTGAGATGAAATGAAGGACCTACAGTTTAACGTGGAATCCGAACCACGGTGGAGGCCTGGCATTCCCCACATTCACAAGATGTATTGTCAGAGGTGAAGGAGAGGTTTGGTAATCAGATAAATCTGTGCCGGGACCGAGACTTGAACCCCGGCCGCCAGCACAGAAGACTGACACCTTACCCCTAAACCACCAGGTCACCTGTAACCATACAGTTACCTAAAAATATGATACACGGTGTAGGAAACTCAAGAATCGAACAAAAGCCTTTTAAAAGAGTTTTTATTAAAAGGCATTTTGTCTTGACAATCTTACCCACAACCAAGGCTGCTTCTCTCACGACTAAACTTAACAAAATAAAAACTCATTAATTGATTCCACCTGAAGAAGGTAGAGGGCAGGTAAGAGCAAGTATGACGTCACGCTTCGCACCTGTAATTCATGAGCTTGTTGACGTCGTAAAGGGGTTGGAGGTGGAGTATATTTTGAGGGGGAGGGGGAAGAAAACAAACAACGGCGGGTCTCCAAACCCGGATAACCGTTATTAGAATCATTTACCGAGACCGCGCGCCCTCTACAATTATCCCATTCGTTTCGCTATGAATTATGAGTTACGAGTTCGGGAATGCTTGGTACAGGGGCACTCAGAGAAAATGTATCTTATTGTAAACCATTATTTTATTTTAGAACCGTTCCGGCAAGAAAGACATACTTTTCTCCAAACTTTTTTTTTTGCATAGAGTCTTACTACACGTTCCAGCTATCCTTATTAAAAAAAACTAATGGGGATATGGATGCGGAAGGTAGCATTTAGTAGAAATAGACCCGTAATTTCGCCAAAGAAAAAATAAAAGAAGTATACTCTAAGTACAACCAACCGGGATTCGAACCTCGACCTTCACGTCACCAGTAAACCAGACTAGATGAGTCGTGCATTTAGTTCACTGATTCGATTGTATTCAAACTGATACAAGAAGTGGCAGTCAACTCGTTAAACAAAATAAGGGAGACGAATGTTGAGAAGATGCATACGCATTCATTCGGGGGGGGGGATATTTAATAATAAACCAATATAATCATTACATGGTACACCAAGCAAGGCTCTCCGATAGCAAGAGGGCAAATAGCTCACACATAATTTCACATGACACTTTAAAAAATACCATTCAAGATTATAAATGTTAGATAATTATAATGATTTTTAATAAAAACAGGGAATTTTAACGGCTTAATCTAAGGGCTAGCTTCAGAGAAAATGTTAATGGTCTCAATTTTAAAATATTCCAAATATTTTGCTGATGCTGATTACTATAGGGACGTCCATCAACTCTCTACGGGTCCATTGTTTATATCTCACTGTTTATCTATCAACTCACCACAAGTCTATTGTTTACACACCACTGTTTATTTATAAACTCACCACAAGTCTATTGTTTATATCCAACTGTTTATCTATCAACTCACCACAAGTCTATTGTATACATCCCACTGTTTATCTATCAACTCACCACAAGTCTATTGTATACATCCCACTGTTTATCTATCAACTCACTACAAGTCTATTGTTTACATCCCACTGTTTATCTATCAACTCACCACAAGTCTATTGTTTACACACCACTGTTTATTTATAAACTCACCACAAGTCCATTGTTTACATCCCACCGTTTATCTATCAACTCACCACAAGTCTATTGTTTACATCCCACTGTTTATATATCAACTCACTACAAGTCTATTGTTTACATCCCACTGTTTATATATCAACTCACTACAAGTCCATTGTTTATATCTCACTGTTTATATATCAACTCACCACAAGTATATTGTTTACATCCCAATGTTTATCTATCAACTCACAACAAGTCTATTGTTTACATACCACTGTTTATTTAGAGGCAAGCATACACTTCTATTATTTTTCTATCGCTTCCAAAAGTTTCTAAGAGTTTCCAACTATATCAACTTCCTTAATCCCCTCGCCTAATCTAGAGCACAAATGAAACTCTACAACTAATCGCATACATATATATTACATCGACCACACACACAAACACAAGCACGCGAGTTAAAAAAAAAGACAGTCTTGTACAGAAGTCGTTACCAAGCTAAGCCAAATTGGTATTTATTTAAAAGGGAAGAAGGTAAGACTCCGTTCACCTTTGTACCACAAATTGGTTAACCCGATAATGTCAATATTTCAACTTTCCCTAGAAGGGCCACTAAGGAAAAAAAAAGAAGAAGAAAACTGTCAATATCGATAATATTTTACTATTTTAATTAATGTTATTTTATAGGCATTGATACTATGTATCTATAATAAATGACAACTGCAAATCACATGACTTGAAATATGAACTCATGAAAGTAGAACTAGAAACATTTCTGGTTGTTATTATAGATATCATAGTGAAGTTATTCATCTTTGAATAACATTTATAAAAACTTTAGCTCTATCTTCAAATTATTTATATTGAAAAATGACCCTGGACACGGGAATCGAACCCAAGACCTACATCTTAGTACGACAATGCTCTAACCACTGATCTATCTAGGAATCATACAATGATCAGGGTCATGCTTCACTCATATTTTATGGCAAAATATTTATAGTTAAAATTTAAAAAGTTTTATCTAAGCTATGCAAATAGAAGAATTGATATCAAAATAGTAAGAATTTCTAATATTAGCACCGATCTCACGTAATTGGAATTTGCAGTTAAATATTGCCACTAAAAATCTCTTAGGTTTGGTCTCAATATAATAAAAATAAGGATAAGCAAATATCTTAGAATTAGGTCGAAACTAATTGCGATTTTCCTACGAAAATTGTACTCTAGTTCAGAGGTCGATGTCGAGTTAAACCAAATATGAAGGTTGGTATTTATTTATCGGAGAGGAAAGTACCGACCGGCCCCGTTGGACCACAACTTGATGGCCGTCTTGTAGCCGGTTGATGCGTATCTCTTTCTACCGGGCCACCCAGCGCCCACGCAATACCAACTAGCGCTTGCAAGGAGATAGCCTGTAATTGCTATTGATGTTTTCCGTTCACAAATTGTATGTAATAGATTTTACACGAGCTTTATTTATCTACTATTTACATAGATTGAGCTACGATCCCCTCAATAACAATTTTCTTCCCTCCGGTTTAATAATACTTATGTAAGGTGAGATAAAAGTTTTGACAACGGAAAGGGGGAGGGGAGGGGGTTCCCGATATTTATGGGGCGCGGGTTTTTGAATTCCAGTTTTGTGTGAGGTTTGTGCATGTTGTGCGGAGGGACCGGACTTACAAAAACTGCGGAGACCACTTATATAGGATTTTTTTTAAAAAAAGGCGATATTAGCAGTCATTGAAAATATGTTTCACTATAAACGTAGTTGGGTTATTACAGATCAATCAGAAAAGTTCCAGTAAAAATACACTCACAAGAGTGAATGACACTTGAGTGCCGTTGTGGTTTTCGTTGTGATAACTTATTACCTCCGTATTTCGTGAAATAGAAGCTGAATTTTAAATTTATTTCTAAACTATCCCTATCCTGTTTCCTTAAATTATTTTTAAGTTCAGCCCAAATGCAGCAATACAAGAAAATTGTGTTACACTTTTTTGTAAGTAAGAGTGTACAAAACAAGAGGAAAGATTGTTTTATTTAACTGGTGTTGTTTTTTGATTATTTTAATATTAATCTCATCCACTTCGGTGGTTGTATGGTCTAAGGCGCTACTCTCACAGTAGACTAGAATGCCGATGACGGAGAGATCGAGGTTCGAATCATTCTCAAGCGTAATGAGGGTGTTTTTACAAAATTGTTTTCCACTTTCCCTCCAAGTAAATGCGGGTACACTTCCTCCAGTTAAAGCCTTCCTAGTTCCTAAGGCCATGAACGTATTTAATACATAAGCGTAAAATAGCCCAAACGGGTAGTAAGACGCGGTGCTAAAAAAAAAGTTCATTTCGGTGTATTTTACAAAATTAACAATTATAGTTGTTTGTGAAATACAAAAGAATTCACCCAATTAAATGTCAGATGTAATATTAATTTGATATGAGATTCTCTTAGTGTTTATATGAACCCCTAAAATAAATTCTCTAAATGATGCGGTGTACCCCAAAGACTTTCTCATTCCTTTAACTAAAAATGTAAATATTTATTCAGAAAACAAAAAGAAGAGAGAAAATAAATAATATACAATGTTACAGAAAAGCTCTACCAAAGAGCGTATGAAATACTATATACTGTTCCAGAAAAATATTGAGAGAAAAGTAATATCTTTGAACTCAGATTTTAAAAAAATTGCCACTATATCATAAATTATTGGTTTTATAAAAATATACTTCAAATAAAGTTTTTTTTAAATATTTAATAGAACAACTTTGTAATGATAAGTTATTTCGTGTCTCAAAGAGTTGAGGAGATATTATCAAAATTGGAAATTTACGCTTATGTATAGTAAATTAATATTCTAAAAGTAATTTTTATGAGAAAATGAGAGTTTCCACTTGTGTTTAATCTTAAACAATGCCTGGTTACAAAATTTAATAAAAACCCTTAGAAAAGAATTCGATAAAACTGACCCCCCCTCCATTTCAGCCTTAAATAAACTACTCTTAATTTTAGGGTTAAATAGATAATTCCAAAAACCCATCGGAGGAACCTTACGAAAACCTTAAATACCAAATTTTAGGCTGATCGGTAGAATGGTCTCTGTTCTAGTAACAATAAGAGAGAAACTGATAGTGTTGCAAGAAATACTTTTCCGGGTTCAGGGCGACAAGAAACGTCAACATTCATCAAAAACTAAAATTCGATTATTTTTTTTACGATCAAAATAATGTCTCTACCCGAGGGATGAGATAAATAAAAAAATAAAAAATAAAACAAGACAAGCGAGTGATGTGAAGAGTGAATTTCAAGGGGTAAACCCGAGACGAAGAGGAGAATACTGTGTAGGTGGTAAAAGGTGCGTGCCCAGGTCGGGAGAAGACGCCAGGACCCGTCACATGGGAGCCCTGCCCACTAATATCCGAGTGACTAGACTTTGAGCTCGGGCCGAGCATCGCACGCAACCCCCACCCCAATACCCCGCTGTCGTCATGAATATGCATTCTACTCAAATTATATTTTTTTACTCTTGTGAGACTCGTTGAGTTGTGGGAGTTAACAAACATAGCAGAGTAAATTACTATAGGGGCAGTCTAGCTAAGGCAGAGTTTTTCAACCGTTGTGCCGCGGGAGTTTGGGGATTAAAAATGAATCGGGAATAAAATTATAGGAATACAAATAAAGCTTTTTAAATCCATGAACCACATAATTTTTTTGAAAATAGCAAGGTAATCATTACAGTTTCAGTTATTGAACTTTCAAACAAAATTCATTAATACTAGTTTTCTTAGGAGTGAGTTTCTCTGTAAGAAACTGATGGTGTTCATTGAAGATTTTAAAGCCTTGTTCAGTTAGCCGCAAGTTTTAAAAGGTGGAAAATCGTTTAAATAAAGCATTATTTGGTCAAGCATGCGTAAGCTACTACAGTCTCAATCCAGTAAGGTATTGAATGCGCATTCTGTCCAGAGACATTACATTAGAACATCGACCAACCGGACTAATTAGGACCTAAGTTAGATCATATATTCGAAAATACGGATATTTTTTTAGCATGACGTATTACTACCCTTGTGGATTATACGCTTACGTACAGTAGCCCCATGGCTTCTTTGGTGCTGACTGATAGCTTTGAAAAATTAGCAGACCTAATTATGTATCCCTACGCCGAACCATATGATCTGCAAAAACATGTGTTTAGCAGCTGTCACTTCTGACGGTCAACATTTAGGTATATACCTAAATGTTGACTGTCAGAAGTCAACTGTGAGCTGTCAGTCAGCACCAAAGAAGTCATGGGGCTACTTTACTAATTACGCTAATGATTTTAGAGATGTAAGCAAATACGCATGAACGTGGTTTGTACCACGTTATCAGCAGCCTTCATTTCATCTGATTCGTCACCTTAATTTGTGAAGAGAACGCAGCGTTTTAGAAGTTCTCATTTGTAAGGCATTTTTTAAGTAAGCTACAGACGCCGCTTCAACAAAAAAGAAACATTCAAACGGTTATATTTATAAGTTATTGTTTCAATAATTTACAAACACTTAAAATAAAACAAACTAAAAATTAAAAACAAATGGTTTCTTGAGAACGTTTAGACTGCCCAAAGTGACAGCGAATCAACCTACGGTCTTGTAAATAGTATGGCTTGGCGAATGGATACAGAGAGCTGGTCTGCCACACTCCTATGGATGGACTATGACTAAGGTATTGATTGCCCTCACCTTGTCAGACAACTGCTCAACTCAGTCTCAATCTTCTTTAAACCTGATCCTCATGCTAGTATAACTGTTCTGAGGTTGCACAACAGTTTCTAGTCAAAACCAGTCACAATTTATCCGCTAAATATGTTCTAACCGCTCAAGGCACGTTCAATAAGGCTCGATTCACACTTTCACCGAAAACATACAGTAGCTTCATGGCTTCTTTGGTGCTGACCGACAGCTCACAGCGTACTTATGACAGTCAACATTTAGGTACATACCTAAATTTTGACTGTCAGAAGTGACATCTGCTAAACACAAGTTTTTGCAGATCATATGGTTCGGCGTAGGGATAAATAATTTGGTCTGGTAACGTTTCAAAGCCGTTAACTGTCAGTCATCACCAAATAAGCCATGGGGCTACTGTAGAGCAAAATCTTCTTGAGTGGCGCAGCAATTCACAAACTTATGCTGACCCGTGATGCATTGCAACGAAAACTTAAAACAGTTGATTGTAAATATAGTTTATTTTATTGTTGATAAACATCTATTTTAGATCGTTGTCGAACATGGCGTTGTGTCATGGCAAAATCCAATAAATCGATACACACGCTTTCTAGAGATGAGTTGAACTTCAATAGAACAGCTCGCGCCGACGAGGCGGAAATCTTGTGGTTGGCTTAGAGCTATTCACGTGACCTCGTGCAATTATGATTTACCTTAGCCCGATATAATTATGAAAGAATCTGTAAGTGTAAATATCCATGTATTCTCATAATGTTATCCGCAATCTGCTATAGATAAAACACGACAGTTAGCATGGCTATGATCGAAAGTCATATCACCCGAGAACGACTTCATTTGCCGAGAAAGAGAGAATTACTGCGGTATCCAACAAGCTAATAAAAAAAACACACGCACGCCATAAAATCGTTAAAACCTAATTGTCTCACCATAGTTATAGCCTTATCTCAGAGTTCATAAAGCTACAAGATCTATTTCGTGTATCTTTACGACAAGCCGTGTGCTTTTTTTTAGCTGCAACTTCGACTAATGTGGTATCTTCTAAAAAAAAAGTTCTTCCCATAGTGATTTCACTATACTTCACAGAGACAAGTTATTATTTATAGTCATGTTTATACTCTGTGGTTTACTTTAATTTGTTCAACTTTTATTTTTTTTAATAAAACGTGTTATTTACTGATGAACCTAACTACAAGCGAAGAGCTATCAGCGGTATATATTTATTGCTTATTGTTTACACTACACCTCATACTTGTGTTAAAATATTTTGAAACGAGAAGGGTGAATTTGTAAAAACCAAAACAAACAAAAAGGAATCAAGGTTCCTTATAGCTGTCCAATGTAAGCATGTATCCTATCCTACAGGTTTAAAACATACCCATATTTCAGACGGATAGCTCACCTTCTTCCCTCTTTCAAACGATGGCTTAACACGGACGTTTATACTCAATAATTTACTTTTAAAAGGTTGTAACTACAACGTGAAATCCGCATCTCTGAAATGTATGTTGAACGGCGCTAGAGAGACACGAATCTCGTTAGCGTTGGACCGATGAGCCGAGCTAATAATTTATAGACGTTAGAGAGAGAGAGGCCGGATCTGATGTTAGAGTAAGGTTCGTGGTCAGGTCACACAACCTGTTCTGTCCTGGAAGACTGCACGGGACGTTAATATACATCCCGACGAGGATAAGTACAATCTTAAGTCAAATGCGAGAAGAGGAGGCGGGACATGCATTAAGAACGTATCTCGAAGAACAACTATCTCGTGGATTTATTTTACTAACAAGTTGTTGTTTTTTCAAGAGGACGCGAGTAATAATGATAAATTGTCAGGATTTAGATGGTAAAATTTAACTAAAAAATATATAATTCGCCTGAAAGGATCTGCACCTGCACTTTCCGTGGATATTATCATCATTATTATTATTATTATTATTATTATTAACACCACGTCTTCCTACCCGTTCGGGTTATATGCATTCACGCTAATGTGTAATGGTAGGGTGAGTGTGAGATAAAATGGAGGACCTACAGCTTAACGTGGAATCCGAACCACGGTGGAGGCCTGACATTCCCCATATTCAAAAGTTGTGATTAATACACGTCTTGTAAAAGGTGAAGGAAGGGTTTGGTAATCAGTTAAATCTGTGCCGGGACCGGGGATTGAACCCTGGACCCCCAGCACATAAGTCTAACACCTTACCCCCTAGACCACCAGATCACCAAGTGGATGTTATCGATACCTATATGACACTAATAATATAGAGTAATAAAATATTATCAGTGTTGTTCGTATTCTTTAAAAGTTCTTTTCTACCAAAATCCTACTGTTAACGCTCTACTCTAGCTCAAATAATGTAATATTCACACCCAGTAGCCAACACAGTTTAAGCGCCAACCGGTAATGAGCTACTGTCCTCTAGACCTGGAGTAGATCAATGTTAAGAGAATAAAAAGGTAGCGTGGCTTGGAGGAATTTGATTATGTCATTGCTTACGTCATCCAGTACACAGCAGTTATATTTAAATACATATTTAAAAAAAGAGAGTAATGAAGTTAATTAAACAATAATATGGATTTAAAAAATATATATTATTTAAAGTTTCAAAATGTGATATGATTTTAACAACTATTTTTATCTTCCATATAGCTTTGAGTATGTAACGTGCTGAATTGTGTACTGAGTGACGTCACTATCTCAGCCAATAAGACGCATTTCTCTATCTGGAGCTACATTCTATTATTTTTAAATTGGAGTAAATTTATTTTATACCCACGGTTACGACTACTAGATATGTGATGACGTAAGGAATACATTTAATGCGATCAAAATTACATACATAGGCCTACATGCAT
The DNA here is from genome assembly GCA_902141385.1 of Timema californicum. Taxonomy (NCBI): domain Eukaryota; kingdom Metazoa; phylum Arthropoda; class Insecta; order Phasmatodea; family Timematidae; genus Timema; species Timema californicum. The sequence goes on from CABFOW010000048.1 coordinate 382,469, forward strand.
GTCTCTCTTTAAGGCGCTTCACTTTAGAGAGCTTCGCTGATAGATCACTTTTTGATTTTTAATGCTTGCACCTGCGCTTGTTTTTCTCCTAAAGGGGTAATCAGCGGTTTTAAGGTTAGCAACATACAACTGTAGCATTTTTTAATGAATCATTATTACCTTTATATTTTTCTAGGCCTAGCGATATTGTGCATTTAATAAAATATAATATTATAAATATTTAAGGATTTTTTTATATGCGTTGGCAAGTGAAAAATGGCTGTGATTCGCTTTACGGCGGTGATCTGAAACAGTGGCGTAGTCGTAAATCTAGCAGTGCCGGAACGCAAGGCCAAGTTGAAAGGTTTGGGTTGTTGGGCACCACTGGAGGGGGGAAAATTTCACAAACATAAATGCCTCTGGAAGCTATTGGAAGCATTTTTAATGGTTACTGAGGCAGAAACTTACTCAACCCACTTCCCCTAAAATTCCAAGAATTCGCATAGAGCACAGTAGAATTCATGAGGATTTATTGATTAATATTATGAAAAAAAAAGTTTAAATAAATATTGATATAAAATCAATTAGTTAGCTAAAAATTCCAAAGTAAGAACTTTACTAAAAAAGATTATTATTTTTAATATGTTTAAACACAACATTTTAATAATCGGCTCGGCATAGTGAAATTTAATATTTTCTCACAAAAAGCAGTACCGGAACGACGTTCCCGCTCCACTACACACCTGAACTGAAACCTAGCGCACTGTATTAGCGAGGTATGCCTGTAAACAATAGAAACATAAACAGATGACTAATCTTTTTAGCACTTTGTCTTAGGCCTACTACTTGTTCAGGTTATACATATATGTAGGTCCTAATAATCACGCTAGGGAGTTAGGTATGAGGAAGGTAGAATTTATAGAAAGTGTACCCGCATTTGCGTGGAGGGAAGAATATAAAACCATTTAGGAAAAAAAAACAGCCTCAATACATCCGACCAGAATTCGAACCCTAATCTCACTGTTATCAGCAGTTTAGTTTATTGCGAGAGTGACGCCTTGAGCCATAGGGCCACTGAAGCAGATAACAAAGGACAATCGCCAATACCAAGCGTGTAGACCTTGTTTTGATCGTCCAAGTAAAAATGCAAGGCTTAAAGAACATGAGGACATAAGTAGTTTTGCCGTTCACCCAAACATACATTCTCCCCCATTGTTATCCGAGTGGGCTGCTCGCCCGCCCCGTGCGTTGCTCGCCACGTATCGCTCTCATCTGCTGCCAGTAATCGTGTAATTACAGGTTGCTAACTTCAACAAGAACCCCGAAATTAACTGGATACAGGAATAGGTAAGAGAGACGGGCATGCAAACCAGCCTGTCCATCAAAAGTCAGAGCGGGCTAGGAGAAACTGGTGGAGGAAACGACTCACAAAGCTTAGAGGAAACATCACGGAGAACTTTTAGTTTAAAAAACAACATATAGTTTAATGGTGCATTACTCTTGAACAGGAGAAAGGCTTAGAATAACTGGTGGAGGAAATCTAATTAGTCTTGACTTGAAAGAATCGTTACGGATCAGTTTACGTTTAAAAACTTTTTCTATACACAGGATATCTTCTTTGAGGAAAATGAATGGCTACTATTGGGAAACAGCGTTGTCAAACTCGTTTTCATTTGGTCAATCTGCGCTGCGCTGGTTAGTCGAGGTTGCCAGAAGCTACTTTTACGCCAGAAAACCGCCTTCCAACATAACTGAAAGCGAGGAGATTTAGCAACAGCTAACCAAAAGAGAGAGAAACAAATATTGTCTCCATAAGACTTGCATTTTCCTCAGTGATGATATTGGGTTTAGTGATCTACTCACTCAGAAGGAACTGGTAGGGGAAATGAAACCCAACCACGCCTGCAGAAATCATTACGGAGGAGCTTTAGTTTAAAAGTGACCCTAGATATGACCTTTTTGTAAAATATATAAAATAGCCGTAGATTAACCAACAATATCTTTATTTTAAAGTTGTTATAATGTACATCATCTGCCGACCTCAAGGATTGGCATAAATTAACAATTATATAAATTATTTTTAAGGCGATATAACAAATAATATATGTACATATAAAAATCTTTGAGTCTTACTACCTGTTCAGGTTGTACGCATATATTATACTTACTTTAATAGGGTAGGCATGAGGAACGAAGCAGTTTCTACCCACACTGGCGTAGAAGGAGAGTGGAAAACCATTTAGGGAAAACCACCCTCAGTTGATCCGAGTGGGGTTAGAACCACAATCTCCCCGTTATCAGTAGACCAGTCTAACACGAGAGTAACCCCTCCGACCATCCAGTGAAGCGGGTATATAATTTATATTATAGTCTACCCCCAAACATCCTTCCGTGCTTCGCGCCTTACTACCCGACCGATCTATTCGCAAGTTTGTTCAAATAAGATGATAATCAGAACAATATACGTTAGTGAAAATGTACCCACATTTGGGTTGCAAAATAGTGAAAGCCCGTTTAGGGAAATATCTCGATACACCCACTAAGGTTTTGATCCTCGTCCTCCCATTAAGAGGAAGACTGGACGAAACAAACGTTTTCGTCTGACTGGCCACCGGTAAATATTTAAGCTAAATTCAAATTGAAGGCGAACTGTGGTACCTATCACCGGCAAGCTTAAGGTGACGTTAAATGTAATGACAAGGTATCTTAAAGGGAAGGACTCTTTGAAAAGAAGTACAACCTGTCACGAAACCCTTAAGGCGGGTATTACGAACCATTATTTCAGTGTCAAACTGGCAGATACCGTGCCATGAGTGGCGTCTGTATAGTCCTCCTGGGTCGGATCTGTCACTCGAGCTGCTGTGTTTGCTAGAGAGAAGATTCCCACATTAGCAGTTGGAAACACTATCACTTAAGGCGGAAATGTAGGGAACGCGAGAAAATGTCAGTGTTTTTTTTTTAAGTTCTTATAGTAAAATTGTTTTTGGCCAAAATAAATAAAATATTGCTCCAGTAGAAATATAGTATAATTTTCTTCACGAGGTGATATCAACAGGTGTTGAATCTGTCACTCATAAGCATAGTGTCATTAGATGACAAACTTTTTAAGTAAAAAGTAATTAAATTCCAGAACACCCTTGACAAATATTCAGATGTGTTTATATCACCAATTGAAGAAAATTAAACTATGTTTCTACTGGAGAAATATTTGATTTGTTTTATATAAAAACTTAAAAACACCTTTTCTCACGTCCCCTACATCCCTAACTTAAGAAAGGTATAGGTAGTCAGAGCTATCACTAATACTGCTATTGTTTGCTAGAAGATTCCCACACAAGAAGTTGAAATCAATGTCACTTAAGCGTTGGCATAATTATTTTAAAAGATAATTAATATGTAGTTTGCATGCGCTGATCCCTACCCACTCGCCCACTAGCCCAATTCCACAGCAAAACTACTATTTTATTTTAGACTAGTCGATCTTTGTGTTCTTGAGGTAAAGTTCTCGCCTCAGGATCCGATATACGTGGGTTCAAATCCATCCGGGATCGACATATTTTTCGTGCGCTATACAAATCAGTAGCACAACTTCCTTCGGAGGGAAAGAAGATGGCGGCCACTCGGTCGGTATGGCTCGATTGAGGAGAGCGACGTCATGGAGTATTATTTGTCTTAATAATGTAGGTCTAATAGTTCTACGTTCACACTGTGACATACTGATTAAAAGTTCCTTAATACTTCACTAAGAATCAAGTTGGACACATAGCTAGGCCCTAAATTAAAATATAGTGATAATATCAGTAACGAATGGGTGTTGAAGGAGTCCAGTTTGAAATGGAATCCAATAAGGCGATGCGAAAGAAGTGCCTTACGTTGGTTTGGGGATTTGGTTGTTGAGAGGATGAGTGTGGATCGAGTGACGGAGCAAATATATGGAGGTAGAGTTTGTGGATCAAAAGGAAGGTGCAGGCGATGTAAGACGTGGCTAAATGTTATATACGAATGTGTGAATAAGAGAAACATTAAGAGTTTTAAGAATGAAAGAGCACGTATGACTTGGAGTATCCAAGGATAGGGAAGTGTAGAGAAAGTTAGTGAGGATGGAATAAGTACGGAGTTGTTGTGTTTTAGCTATAGGCCTAAATTGTTGCCTACTCCGTAAGGGAACTACGCGATTAGGTATTTGTGTATATTTTTAATGATTTAATTTTAAAAATAAGAACAATTCCAACATAGTCCAAAAGTGTTATTTATTTTTACCAAAAAGTACAAACATGCAAAGAAGATGAAATATAATCACCATTTTTATCCATGAAGAACTCATAGAAATATTATATTCAAATATAATTTTCAGTTTATTCTTTCAATACCGATACCTATTGTCATCAGTTTTTTTTCAATAATATAAATTTAAGTGAAAGGTACTTAGTACCCATTGTCACACATGTAGCCGAAACATGGACATGGATGTAAGAGAGACAAGGAAAGTGGAGGCCATGGGAATGAAGTTTGTGAGGAACATGTTAGCCGTCACTAGGATAAACAAGATTAGGAATGAAGTTATCCGGGAAAGTGTTGGAGTACAAGGAGTACATGAGGTAGTAGAGGAATCAAAACTGAAATGGTATGAGCAACTTATGAGGGTGTAAAAGGAGATAATATCAAAGAGAGTGATGGATAGGAAGTGTGTAGGAAAAATACCGCAAGAGAAACCAAGAAACAGTTGGGAGGAGCAGATAACAAAACACGTGGAAATGAGAGGAGAAGAATAGAAACGATTAGAGGAGGAAGAATGGTGGAAGGATAGAGGAAGATGAAAAAATTGTACTTGGGTTGCCAACACTTGTAAAAGACCACTGTTTTGTTATAAATATAAAGATGTTTAATTACCTGTTATATATTACATTTAAAATAGCGTAAACTTAAGTTTTCTCATACTATTTTATTTTTTTAAATCATTTTATTTTATCCAACATGAAACAATATTTTAAACATAGCTAAAAGCACTTATTTTCATCAACTGCGTGTCTGCATCATTGTAAACAACTTGTTTACCGTCATGTTCAACCATATGGTTTAAATTCGTCAGTCGCCATTTTGAAGTTATGTACGTTAGAAGTTTTTGTGAATATATTTTTTAAGTGGAATAAAACGATAAATAAACTTTGTGTCCGTCCTCAAATAAATATATAAATAATATTGGCCTAAATTACTGTGGTTAACTATCACATTAATATATTACCAACTGTTTACATTACAGTCATCCAAAGTGATAGATGTCAGCTGTTGGCGTAGTGATATATTAGGGACTACTTCTAGTAACATTTTGAGCTGTCATCCAAGTAAAATTAGGTCGTGAATGAATTATAGCGACAGTATTTTTTCAGTTTTTAGAGCAATATTTTTTTCGTAAAAATTAAACAAATATTGTTCATTATATAGGTTTTGTTTATATTATTTTAGTATTCTCGACGGTAGATGAATATTTGTCAAGGACATCCTAGAATTTGATGATAACTATTTATCTTCATTTAAAAAGTTTCTCGTAAAATTCCATTATGTTTATGACAAATATTCAATAGCTGATTTTGATTATATTATATTTATAACTTCAAAACTGAGCGTATCTACTCAAGCAATATTCGATTAATATTCGTAAAAAAATAATTTCAAAAACTGTAAACTTCAAATTATATCTACTCTCACCACCTTAAACCTCGGGCTTGCCAGAATCTAAAGAATTGAGTGCTTGAGAATAAGAATAAATACTGCAAGTTGTGCGCCAGATTAAAATACGAACCAAGGAGACCTGGGTGGCCGGTAAGAACACGAACACTCGCTTCGGTGGCCACGTGGTCTAACGTACTAATCTCGCAGTTAACTAGACTGCCAATCCAGGCCGTAGCCAGTCAATAATTTCAGGGGGGACGGGGGTTGTTAGGCACATCCCCCGATTGCCGGAGGCTGGGAAAAAATTATAAATGGTGAACACCTCTAGAAGCTACTTGAAGTGTTTTTTTTATGGCAAAATAGCCCCCCTGACTGCCGAATGCTAGGAAAAATTATTAATATTAAACACCTCTAGAAGCTATCTGAAGTGTTTTTATACGGCAACATAGCCCGCTAACTGCCGAAGGCTAGGAAAAATTATAAATTCTAAACACATCTAGAAGCTATATGAAGTGTTTCTATTACGGCAATAAAACTCATTAACTGCCGAAGGCTAGGGAAAATTCTAGATATTTAACACCTCTAGAAGCTATCTCAAGTTTTTTCTCACGACAACATAACCCCCAAACTGGCGAAGGCTAGGAGAAATTATAAATATTAAACACCTCTAGAAGCTCTCTGAAGTGCTTTTTACGGTAACGCAACCCCCTAATTTGTACTTTTAGTCTACCTTAATTATGATATGGTTTGAACCATCAATAAAACCATATATTAGCCTATTTTGTTAATATAATTTTGGGGGGTTTGGACCCCAACCCACCCTGACTACGGGCTTGCTACCTATGACAGGGAGATCGGGGTTAGTTTAGGTGGTTTACTAAAGTAATTTTCTTCTCTCTCTCCACAAAAATGCGGGTACACTTCCTATAAATATATTCTTCTTAATCTGCGTATACCCCACAAGATTGTAATACGTGGGTCTAGAAAAAAACAACAACATGAAACACGCAGAGTTGGAAGCCCGAATAGAACACGAGCCCTCCCTAGTGATCGCGGTCGGCAGAAAAGTGAGCCAGCCTGCAGGTCTAAAGTCATCCGCTCATCACTCGCACTATTGACAGCGGAGGCGGGGGAGGGTCCCGAGTGTTACACGCGGAGTGATAAATGATAGGTTGTGAATAGTTGTGGCAGTTGAAGACCGATCTCCCCTTACTGACCCGCCTTCCAACTCTTCAACACATTTAACAAGCGAGTAATGACTAGCCTTCATTGCCGTGAAAACTTGCCAACTCACGGATAAAGCAGGCAGTTCCGATAGCGTAGACAAGACCCTAGTGGAAGACGGAGATACCTCAGTACCATTGAAAAAAATATGTTTTAATTGGTATTTAACGTCCATTTTCTATACGTATGCTTATAGCTAAATCAGTAAATCCCTTGCAAAATTAGCAAAATTTAGTTTTTTGTTATATGCTTGAAATAGGCTACTAACAAATTATTCTAAACTGTCCAGCGAACACCCTAAGAATTAGTACTAAAATCTTATAAGATAGACTGTACAGCCAGAAAATCTCACACCAGCCGTTTTGCGTTTTGTGAAAGGGCATGAGCTAAATTAAAAATACTTACAACTTCGGTCTTGACATAAAGACAACTTACACGTCAGAAAACTCAGCTTAGAGCAGAAAATTAAGCAGTAAAGATAACACATTCAACACTAAACAATAAATACAGCACACTCAACGCTAAAAACAAATACTGCAAGCTCAACACTAAACAACATATACAACACACTCAACAATAAACAACAACTATAGTACACTCAACATTAAACGACAAATACAGCACACCCAACACTTTACAGCAAATAAACAACAAATACAGCACCCTCAACACTAAACAACAAATACAGCACACAAAACACTAGACAACATATACAACACACTCAACATTAAACAACAACTATAGTACACTCAACATTAAACTACAAATACAGCACACCCAACACTTTACAGCAAATAAACAACAAATACAGCACCCTCAACACTAAACAAGAAATACAGCAACACAACACTAGACAACAAATACAGCACCTTCAACAATAAACAACAAATACAACACACTCAATACTAAACCCCAAATACATCACCTTCAACACACAAGAAATACAGCACACACAACACTAGACAACAAATACAGCACCTTCAACACTAAACAACAAATACTACACACTCAATACTAAGCCCCAAATACAGCACACTCACCACTAAACAACAAATACAGCACCCTCAACATTAAACAACTAATACAGCAACCTTAAAACTTAACACAAATACATCACACACAACACTAGACAACAAATACAGCACATTCAACATTAAACAATAAATATAACACACTAACCACTAAACAAAAAATACAGCACGTTCAACATTAAACAATAAATATAACACACTAACCACTAAACAAAAAATACAGCACTCTCAACACTAAACAAAATACAGCACGCTCAACATTAGACAACAAATATACACACTCAACATTAAACAACAAATACATACCCCTCAACATTAAACAACCAATACAGCACACTCAACACTATTAACTACAAATACCTATTGATAGCGTCAAAACTAAAGTACCTGAGAAATATTATAAGATTGTAATTACTAATTAATGTTACTTATACTAAGTTGGTTTAGCTGCCCTTTGAACAAGGATTGTCTTTATCTATAACGCTAGAGAGAGTTAAGGAAAGTAAAAGACTATCTCGGTGCTTCATAATCTTGGTTCGAGTCTTGGCTGGAGATGTTGAATGCAAACAGAATGGGTAGTAATACTAGTTCAGAGTTCTTAACGTTCTATAGGTAGGCCTACTGGATGATACGGTAGCTAAGAGGTTAGAGTAGTTAGCCACAATTCTAGGAGACCGTGGTTCAAATTCAGCTTATGCTCACAAGTGTATTTAAGCATATTACTTGAAATGGGGGACTGGGGGGGGGGGAGGGGAGGCGGAGTTCAATTTTAACATAATTGAGTTAGTGGTGCTATCTGTCAGACCAGTGTTCCTCAAACTGAGGTATGCGAGCGAGCTTAAGAGGGTACAATACAAGAGGAGCTCTCGAGGGAAAATTGTTAAATTTACAAAAGAACAAACGTGTTGGGGAGTTTTCTAGGCTACTGAGGGAAATTTTTCTCCTTCGATATTTGTCATTTGGAGAAAATGTATCGTGGGGGTACATTATAAATTTTGTCATGACCAAGAGGTACAACCTAAAAATAAAATTTGAGAACTACCGTGTTTGACAATCATAATTTCTGGTGTTTATAAAGTGGACACCTCTTTTCCCGAAAATTTAGCAAGTTCGTCTTGTTTGTTTTCACCGTAGTAGCCAACAGATGAATGGGTCATAGTGGAACCTGTCATGATTATATTTTATACATCCTTTTAATTACCTAGTAGATATAATCAGATCTGATCTAATACAATATTCAAAACTTATTTAACTAGCAACATCTTTAGCAGTAAATGTGTATATGTGGTGCAACATCCTTCTATCTCTTTCTATATGTCACCCTGGCAAAATCTTCTCGGAAGACAGGGCAGGAGGGACAAAAGAGGGCTGCATCCTGTTACTAAGAGAATGTTCTAAAGGTTAAGTTTTCGTAAACAAACCTTTTGGCAAGCGCGGGGTGTCATAATTCGCTTGGTAGTCTCCGAGCAGTTCAATCCTGCGTCCGCCAAGACAAAACATATTTTTCTTTGAAATCGCCGAATCCTAACCGGGATCGTAAATATTCCACGCCGGGCTCAGTAGAAGGTCAAAATTGATCTGATCCAATTTTAGTAATCATTGTTCCCTATAAAGTGAACTAGTATCACGTATGATATCAGATCACGTAATCACTTTGTTCATTGCAGTAATAACGTTAAATAAATACTTCATTAGAATGGCATAGTTGATTTAAACTCTAGCTTGATAATAAATCACAGCAACATAATCCTTATAGTATTGTCATTCGAAAGTGGCATCAAATTTCAACAACGAACAATTCCCGGATAGAGTGTGATCAAGACATCATGGAAGTTGCTTCCAATATTTAGCCACGAAGATCTTACATAAACCCATCAAGGTAGAACTGTAAGATTTTACCAAAAAACGCATCTAGATTTAGTCTTACTAATCCTACCCTAACAATATAAAAAGTCTGTCAATTTTTCCATAACAAAATTAACCGTTTTGTATATGGTTTTACAAATTGTTTTAGTCCAACCAAATATGTTGTTAGTTTAATATAAAATAAATATTCAAAACTAACAAAGCTAGATTTAATTTATGAAGTTAGGTACAATTAGACACGTTTTTGGCTAAGGCACATTTGCAGATAATCACGATTTAAAAAAAAATTGTCACAGGGTGTAAAGTGTCAGAATCTCCGGGTGTTAGAGATTTGTAGCTCAGACGGGCGAGTTTTAAAGGTACACCATTGAAACAAAAACTGCATCTATTTAATTAATATTTCTAAAAACAGTCTTTCATTCTCAAATAATTTTTGACATTGTAATTTTTTGTAAACATACTTCTTTAAATCTTATACAACTTAAGCTGGTTGGTCTATCCACGGAAATTTATAATAGGAATCTTCCCACCGGGATGTAGATTAAAATTTTCCACGGAGGCAAACTGTAGAACGAGTGTTTATTCTCGTCATCGGAAGAGGGAGGAATGTTATCAACAACTAAACAAGAGGCCTTGCAGGTTGATATTCTAATTTTCTTCCCCCCTCATTTATATAAAACATTTGCGTCTAAGTGTGATGGTGCTTAAGTGCGTAAAGTTCAGATTCGACCCATCCCGCTAAATATCTTTCAATTCCCCAAGTAGGCAACGTCCTTAAAATAATGTTAAAGGTCGTTAACGTCATTCAACAATAAATTTTACTGCACTATTTTAACAAGTGTATAATTTAGAGATGGAAAATTCGATTCCTCGATACCTATTGATTCTTAAAGTTATCGAGAGGATCGAAAATCGAGAAAATAATTCGATTTTTGATGCCTTGATTCCTAAAGATACGTGCAAATGATCGTGAATGTTTCATCAAGAGATTAATTAGATTTGAAAACTTAAAAATTGATGTTTTGCTTCAATATGTAAAAATATTTACCGTGGTAAATACTGTATTAAGGAAAAAACACACATAAAACTCCATATTAACAGATACCAGCCCTGAGTTAAGAAATATATTACGAATGCTTGGAAAATTTACTGTCACAAATTAAATAATAATAAAAATTGTAAAGGCAAAATTAAAATCATTACTGTAATTTGTGAAGGTAAAATTGTTTTGAAAGTCTAATTAATATTTAATAGACGTTTACCAAAATTTCCAGAATTAAATAAAATTGGTTATAAAAGGTTTAGCCTACCTATCGCGGCAGCCATATTGGTTTCTATTAAGATAAACCAATATGGCCGTTCTCACTTCATTTCAGGCCTATTCCAGTAAAAACCGAGGTAAAAATTTAAGAATCGGAATCGAGAAACTGGTATCGTCCCATCGCTAGTATAATTATAAGCTATAAATAGTGATTCAATTATTTCAACTCATTAAAGCTCACGAGTTAAAAAGAGTCAAACTTGCTAGTTATGCTTTTTACATATCATTATTAAGTGAGAGTAATTAATGTATGGGGCGGAAAGTTAGTTTAGCTATACATGCATAAATAGGTGTGGGCATTATTAGTGAAATAATAATATGTTAAGGAAGAATAGTTTATAATATTTATAAGAGGTTTAAAAGTGGTAAAATTACATAATAATTTTAATTATATTTGAATTATATTATATTTAATTATATCTGAATAATATTCTTAATAAAGTAGCTCCTCACGTTAATTTGATTATTGTGTCCGAATTGATAATTGGAAATATAAATTTGAAATGTCTTGTTTTGACTGTATCGATTGTAGACACAACAGTGACTTGCAGAGCATAATATGCCAAGACGAGGCAAAGGATTAGATAGTCTCAACAGTTGAGACTATCTAATCCTTACTACTACTAATGACACGCCTAGGTAAAGCGGACGCTGTCTTCCTATCTCTGGTCGGTATTGCTGAAATGGACTGATACATTTCTATTTGTTATCTTTTCCAAGATAGCCCCATTACCCCCACTTACGTCAAATTCCCTGCCAAAATGTTGCAAACTCTAGATATCTTAGTGTTAATATTATCGAATGACCTTAATAGCCAACTTGATGTAAATGCTACTTTTCCAACGGATTTATACCAATGTTGCAGAGACCCAAATAAGAAGGGCCCGAAGTTTGCCGGGGGCTCCCGAAGGAGGAGCCGAGCACGGCGGGTGGGCGCGCCCTACCCTTCGTATGTGGACAGTCAGAACAAACCAAACAGCTGCCCTTCTCTATTTTGTACTCTTACCACGCGCGCCTCCGGGATGAGTCTAGGATGGGCGAGGGAATTAAACAACCGGCCTAATACACGGAGAAAGGGGGAGGGGTGGCATTTAAACCATGTTAAACCCCCTTCTCGGTTTTGAAATATACTCTTCTTTGTAGCCCATGACATAAATAGGGCTTGGAGGAAGCTATACGATATGCTTGGATGACTAGGTCTATTGTAAGAGTAAGGTACTTCTTGGATGGTATAGTTCAGTTTTCATAGGAAGGGCCTGTAAGAAAATATTTATTTTTGTTCAGCTAAAATTGATAACACTAGTGGGTCATTGCCGCGATGGCTGCAGATTTTTGCACTAAAATGTATTTTAAACTTTTTATTGGGAAAGGAATTATATAATAAGCCCTCACTCACTTTTTAGTTAAAAGTTTACTCGTCAAAGGCTATCAGCATTAACATTATTAAAGATCATTTAATCGTTTTTGAGCTTATAATACATACCGGAATATATTTAAGCATTATTTTACTATGCGCGAAACAAAACGTAGACAATATTTTTACGAACATTAACAATTTAAAACTTTTAATTCTCGAATTATGCTCAATATTATTAATTTAAATGTGAATTATCGATAGCAACATTCCAATAAAAAAAACCAAATGCTTCCCAAGTTTAGGAATCTCAATTAAGATGTGTTAGGACCAGCATCCAAAGATAAAAAGTGTGATGTGTTCGAACCAAAAAATAAAGATCGAGTTATCATTTTTTACCCAAAGAAATATTTTATTTGGAGATTTACAGCCATGCAGCCAATAACGTTTTCCATGGTGACTAAACGAAGAATGAAAACTGAAAATTCTCTGTGAAAATTGGGTTTTCGTGGAAAACTACTATTTTTCCCGACATCCTGGATTTCTACCTGTTAAAATGAGTGTTCGTTTGTAAAAATCTGTTCAGTCATTTCCTCGTAATTTATATTACCGGAAACGGGCTTTTCAAATTATATTTAAGATTTTATTATTTTATCACAGCTATTTTATAGGTATTTATACTATCCATAAACAATGGCAGCTACGGATTACATGACTTAGGTATATATACGTTAAAGTAGATCTAGTAGATTTTCTAGTTACCAGGTAATAAATGTTCATCTTATATACATTGGCCAGAAAGTAACTTCGACATTAAAATGGTGAAAACATATAAAGGGTCAACGCGCTAAAATAATCAAGAATAATTATTGAATTATACAGGATCAGCAAGATAAATTGAAAGCCCTTGGGTCGAACCTCATTCTCGGCTCTTTGTACTAATTTGAAATATAAATAAGTCCATAAATATTTTTATTTTAGTGTTTTTCCTCCGTCAACAAAGCTTTCCTAAAATGCGCCGAGACAAATAATAAGAATTAATTTATTTTCCTTTAAATCGGGTACTAAGCACGAAACATTAAATGTTAGTACCAAGTTAAAATTTTAGAGATTATAGTGGGTTTAGTTAAGGAATTTTTGCATTTTTTATTTCAACCATTTATGCCGAATTTTTTTTTAGCTAGGTAGCAATATTAACTTTCGTTATTTTTTCAAGAGAAAATATTTTATATTAGTGTAACTGTGGGCCTACATTATTTTAATATTAGCCAAGAAGCGATAATACCTGCCTTATTTTAAAAGGCTGTTTATTTTCTTTTTGACCAAGTAAACTGGAGCTGACAATTGACGGCTTTAAAAAGTTACCAGACCAAATCACGTATCACTACGTGGAACCAGATGATCTGAAACAACATGTGTTTAGCAGCTGTCACATTTGACAGTCAAAATTTAGGTATATACCTAAATGTTGACTGTCAGAAGTCAGCTGTGAAGCTGTCAGTCAGCACTAAAGAAGCCATGGGGCTACTGTACAGTATAAGGTGGAATAAAGTGAAAGCTCTCATAATGTGAATTTGAACAATGACTTCAGCGCTCGGGGCGGTTGTTAAACTAATACTATTGAGTATCGACTGCTGAATCGATCGATACCCCGATAGTACTCAAAAGCAGCGTTCGATTTCGGGCACTTTGAGATTGTGCTGCTCAATCACGTACACTACAGCTATCTATGTGCAAACCAGGCAACTTCCAAGTGTTAGGCTCCTTATATGGAAGATTCCATAAACTATTCAAAATGCAAATTATTATTAAAAACTAAGAAACACTTGTATCTTGTAACACATTTGCCAACAAATTGTTGCACACATGAATAAAATGCAGAAATAAGTAATTGAACAAAATGATACTATGTTCCTTCTAGGGCAGTGGTTCCCAATTATCTACCATTAAAGGACTCCCCAAGAGGCTCTTTGAGATCGGCGAACCCCCCGTTTGTTCTAATCATTAGAATTTAATCTATTCTATGCATAAAAAATAGCGCACCCCACCCATATTAATAATTAATATTATAAAACCTACAAAACTGGTAGTTTGGCACAGTAAATTCAAGTCAAATGTGTTTTTACATACTTTTATTTTTACACTAACTATAGTTGTAATAATAATGAATATAATAGTATTAGTTTACACAAAAAAGGTTAGTTAGGGCTACATGAACATTTGTTAGTTATGAAAAAGTTCAAATTTATTCATTTGGGTCTAGTATTAGTGAGGTAAGTGAAACCTCTTCTTTTCCCCCATCAATTCTTGAAGATCAGGTTGAAGGCTGGACCCTTTGACTCTAAAATCCGAATGCATGTCAAGTCTTTATATACTTGTTTTTTCATGTCACACCGTGTCGAAAAAGCTTGTCCACACCGGTAAGTTGTACAAAATGCTTTATCGGCTAGTTTATTTTGATCATCTTGATTTGTTTGGTTAAGTTTTGGCGGTTGTCGCGGGGGCCCTAGAAACAGCTCGCGACCCCCTTTTGGGAACCACTGTGCTACGGTATTTTTGAGTGGGCAAAAGACACCTTGCCCTCCCGAAGACGGCGCCAGTGCATACCATCACAAAGAACGAAAGCCTGACATCAAACCGTTCGCCTAATCTCCAAAGGCCCAAATTCACTGGCCTTACGTTAGCGATGAGAGGATAAAGTAACAGAGTGGACCACCCAAGAAGACGATGGTACATGAGTGAATCCCATCACAGCTTCTCTCAACTTCTCCATCAACCGTCATCCACTCCTCAATCAACCACCATCAACTCCTCCATTAACCACTGCCACAATGTGCAAACGCGTTGTGTATTCGAAAACATGACCAATATACAGTTCATTGAGATCGTCATTCCTGAATTGATCCAAGCAAGGAAGCTACTAGAATGAGATAGAGGAAGAATAGTGGTGGGGATAAAAGTGGCAATGACAAGACTGAGGTGGAAAGAACAGCAGTTAGGCGAGCGTTTACCACACCTGATGGACCATACGGGACAGCGTTATGTTCCTATCTGCCGCACCGTATACAACCAGAAGTCACTTGCCTAAAAAAAAAGTACAACTAATGGTTCTTCATGTGAGAGGGTAATTAACACGAGTTAAGGGTCGTAATTTTACAGTTTTATTACAATTTTTTTTTGTGAGAGATATAATAAATCAAATAAATATCGAGCAGAAAAATAGAGTTTAATTTTTTCCACATGGTGACCTCAACAGTTGTTGAATATATGTCAAGGGTCTCCTTGAATTTAATGACTACTTTTCCTCTTTATTTAAAAATGTTCTTATCCAATGTCGCTATGCTCATGATATTGACATATTCAAAAAATGATATCACCTTGTTAAGAAAATTAGATTCTCTTTTTCTACTGAAGCAATATTTGATCAATTTTTTGCAAAAAAAAAAAAGTATTGCAATAAAACTGCCCTTAACTCGCGTTCCCTACAATCCCCCTCTATTAAGGATTATCTACCCTCCAAAATAGCTAGTGTCCCTCGGAAGACCACCAAGTTTCTTCTTTCCCTTTTCTCTTCCATATAAACTAACAGGTGATCTTGAAAGAATGAATATATAACTTTATGACCACTTCACCCTTCAATTACACCAAAGCGTTTTATATCGTTAGTAAATTAATGGAACAAATTTTTAAATTTCAAATAATCGTGTTGAGTTCTGTCCATTTTCTATAGTGAAATTTGACTTTATACATTCAAAGACCGCACCATGTTCGACACAATTTGGATTATATGTCCTCTCTACTAACAAATTTTGGTGTCCATCCATTGGCCCATTCACGACTTAAGAGTCTGTTTCACTCCAAGGAAAAAACATAGCTTAAATAATACTGCACTTACCGGATGTAACAACGTAATAGTTTATTTTATGTATTTTACTCTATAAATAAATGGAATTGAACTAAGAGAAACCCGATTTATCATATTTAAAAATCATTTTGAAAAATAATTATTTTCAAATTTAAAAAATCTTAAAACTGATCAAATTTTCCTGTTGTCAAGTGAATAATGCAGAAAACCATGTTGGATACAGTTTTTTGTTCGAGCACAATCGTGTATCTCGACCTAATCTGGTTTCAAACCAGTTTCTCTCACATGTCAGTGGGGCTCCAACGTTTCCGATCCCCTCCTTACTCATGAAACGAAACGCAAAGATTGGTATCTAGTTGTTTTTTAAATACTCTGTTGTTACAACTTAAGACACACTGCCCCACGTCGAGAAGGTGATTTATCGGCGAGTATCCCAACAAATGAACATCGTCGGCCGGCTAGTTCAAAGAGAAAATATGATTCAAACAATGATTTAATATATGGTTCAGTAATAAATCCAGAGCCCGGTACACACGACACAATTTCTTGTACAAAATTGTGTGTAAGAAATTGTAAAAGATCTTAGTTACATTGATTGCACACAAGTTTTACCTGGACAGTGTCCACACAGCATACACGATTGCACACAATATTTGAATAATACGATGATATGATGATGCTCTTTTTATGGTTTAATACTCAACGAGTAATTAAAAAAAACTGTACTCACAATAATTATATATCTGATCATCTCTGAACACTGCATATAATTACAGGATTTTTTAAATTGTACTTTTTCTGTCCAAAGAGTAGAAAACCTCTATATTTGGGGTTCGAATTCCTATAATTTTAATATATACTGTATTTGGTTTAAAGTAGTTGGCTTTTAATATACAATCATTCATCAAAAAAGTAAATATCTATATGACAAGGTTATCCTTATGTTTACAACTCTAAGCCAGTATGGTAAAAATGAAGGATATAAGAATTTTTTTTTAACTCTAAGGTAAAATATGTTGCATTTATTAAATTGTGTAAAGCAGTTTGTACAGTCTTGGGTGTCCACACGGCCCAAGCTTGTGGCCACATCTTGTACAATCTTGGGTGTTCATATCGCACAATCTTGTGGCCTTATCTTGTACAATAGTATGTGTCCCCACGGCAAAATCTTAAGGCCACAACCTATTGTAAAAATAAATTATATCGTGTGCACCGAGCTTAAAGCTCTTATGAAATGTTCGGTGACTTTATGTATCAAAGAAACAGTATAGACGATGGAATAATATTCTACAACGAACACCTTTAAAGAAAACGACAATAAGACTTTCACAATATTAAACCCACATCAATTATGAAGTAGTTTCAGGAAGTGTACTTGAACAAGATTAACGACAAAGTGAAATAAAGTATTAAACACAGACCGCATTTCAAAATCAACTTAAGATACTTCTGTCTAATTGTGCCTCTTAGTGTTGATATTCTAATTATTTATTCGCCCTTACCCTGCCATCATATTTCGTCTTCAAAGTGGGTTATTTGCATAGTTGCTCAACCCGTTGTGAAATAATTGGTCAATTTATAATTTTAAGTTCAAGAGCAAATTCATAGTAAAATCAATAAAAATTGTAATAGTTTATTCAAATAGACGCTTATTTTTTTAATATATAAAGTAGAGCAAACTTTTTTTTATTATATAAGTTTAAAACTAAAGTCTAGCTAATTAACGATTTACGATCAAGTAGGGTTTGCCAAATTGTGGAACGTGTATCACTAGTGCGAAGTAAGGGATTCAAGGGGGTACGCAACAATCCGAGTTTTATTGATCAAGATTTTTTTTTATAAAAGACTAGATAAAATGGGCTTTCCTTCTAAAAGGGCTTTGTTTAGATTACCACTAAATAGTACAGCGGCCGTTTATACTTTACAAGATGGTGAATATTAAATATAACGTCAAAGTTTAAAGATAAGTATAAATCATTCACGATTTAGGTCTACTTGGATTACAGCTCGAAATGTTACTAGAAGTAGTCCCTAATATATCACTACGCCAACAGCTGACATTTATCACTTTGGATGACTCTAATGAAAACAGTTGGTAATATATTAATGTGATAGTTAACCACGGTAATTTAGGCCAATATTATTTATCTATTTATTTTAGGACGGACACAAAGTTTATTTATAGTTTTATTCCCCTTTAAAAAAAATATTAACACCACTTTCACAAAAACTTATAACGAACATTGCTTCAAGATGGAGACTGACGAATTTAAACCATATGATTGAACATAACGGTAAACATTTTTTTTACAATGATGCAGACACGCAGTTGATGAACATATTTTATTCAGTTAAATATTTCAAAATACGATAAAATAATCATAAAATAATTTATTGTATGTAAAAAAAAATGACAACAATTTTCTCTTTTCCAAGTTAATACGATGCCTGTATTAAAATGTATTAATGTGTGCACTATATTACACAAAATCAATAACGTTACAAAACGAAGAATAAGTACTATTAATTATGTTTAAAAAAATTAAATAGTATGAGAAAACTTAAATTTGCGTTATTTTAAATGTAATATATAACAGGTAATTAAAGATCTCTACATTTATAACAAAACTGCGATCTTTTACGAGTGTTGGCAAGCCAAAATCCAAACATATGATTTTCGAACTGTCATCCAGGTAAAAACCTATCGTGAACGGACTTTATCATAATAGTTTCTATTGACTTTATTTAAATGAAAATAAGAAAAACGCATGGGTGGTTGCATAGCCCAACGCTTTACTTCCGTGTTGGACTTGATTGCCGGTGACGGGGAGATCGGAGTTTGAATCTTGGTCGGGTATAACAAATTGTGTAACCTATATTCTTGTATACATGACTGGCAGGTACGTTGGTCAGACCATGGACACGAAAGGGTTACGCGCGTGGCAAAAATTTGGTAAATACAGATCTAAGGGTTAAAGATGATAAGGGTAAATTAGATTAAATGTACTCACCCCATAACAAGGTTGACAAGATCTAAGTAAAGATCCTACAAGGAAAAAAACCACCTCCTTATTAACGTGATACGAGTCTAGAACAATTGCAAGGTCGAGGTTCACCCCACTGATAGTGCACTGGAATGGAAATCTTAGGTCAGCGGTTCAATACCGGACTAAATATTTTGAGACAAAAGTTTTTTTAGGATCTTCTTTCTCGCAGAATGGTTTATCACTAACTCTAGACGAACGGGGGGTGGGAGTGGGGGTGTAGTTGCTTAAAGTATCTTTCTTCATACCGTCCCCCTCATATTAGAGTATTTAAGCCTCCAATGACCAGTACGATCACAAGAGCGTAAGAATTATAACTTTTTAAATAAACTATGTAATGCTTATTGCACAATCTTACTCATGAGAGTAGTTTTTATATTCCTATGATTATATACAAAATGCAACAAGAGAGGGTATAAATAATGTGAATTAATACCAAATTTGAACAACATCAGGCAATCTGTTTGGACTATATAGTAGTGAGCATATGCCAAAAACAGTTTTCGGAATCTGAGCACATAAACCGTGAAGTTAAGTCAAATTTTAAAGAAACATTTTAAAGTATCAAAATACTTTCTATATACTTAACAAAAAATAATAAAAACCAACATTGACGGTGGAATATGGTGATTTTCGTGAAAGATTGGATTGCCGGTGACGAAAAATCATAGTTTGAATCCACGGTCGGGTATAAAATAGGGTATTTTATTCCTAAATAGTTACATATTCTTCCTCCACGCAAATGGGGGTAGATTTGCTCTAAAATTCTACCTTCTGTATCTCTATCCCACAATCTTTGTTAATTCAAGACCCAGACTTTGATTAAATAAATATTATCAAAAAATGACCTAAATATTTTAAAAACAATTACCTCAAATTTCCAAAAAATGATCTAAAAACACGAACAAAAACTCATAATGAATCCACTGGATTAAACTAAACACGTACTTTACAAATATAAAATAAAATATAAATGCAATAAAAAACCTTTAAAAACTAAAGTCTTGCAGTCTGCTAAATATCATATCAATTTACAAATATATGTTTCAGAAAAAAAAAAGCTATTCCCTCCCAACGGAACCTTCTTCAGCTTAGTTACAGTACCGCACCAGGAGTAATATGTATTTTACTAATATACAGTAGCCCCATGTTTTCTTTGGTGCTGACTGACAGCTTTAAAAAGTTACCAGACCAAACTACGTAACCCTACGCCGAACCAGATGATCTGCAAAAACATGTGCTTATCAGCTGTCACTTATGACAGTCAAAACTTATGTTTATACCTAAATGTTGACTGCCAGAAGTCAGCTGTGAGCTGTCAGTCAGCACCAAAGAAGCCATAGGGCTACTGTAATTACAATAAAGAAGATACCAAATTCATTGCCAATATTGTCTTATTCCAACGAGTGTGTGATTAAAACAATGTGTGTTTGAGTACTTGTGCATTTATAAAATATCGATGATTATTAAAAATATAGACTACCTATTCAACAATAATGTCTAAAAATTAATTAAAAATGCCTAAGAATGCCCAAAAATATGAACTAAGAATCCAAAATGACCAAAAAATGACCAAATACCCCCTATCAAAAAACATTTCCACAACCAGGGGGGTGAAGGGGCATGAACACTAAAGTATGTACACATGTGTATAGTATGTGATGTACAAAAAAAAAGATTTGTCATCAAAATCCGGATACTGGTAATTATTAATGTGTACCCGGACAGGTAGTAAGACACGGTGAGGAAAACAAAAAAACAAAAGAAAAAGAGAAGAAACAGGTCTTCTTCGCCTTCAGTCCTCCGATGATTGTCATCCGAGAAGTCCACAACCAGAATATAGTGACCAGACAGAGAGCGCGATGTGTCACTTGTCACCCTGGCCCCTTCCCCACACCATCAGGGCGAAGGAGAAATACCAGTAAAACAGTTGAAGGGCAGTAACAGTCGGCACGCAGCGGGGTGGGTTTGTTTTAAACTCCACACTGGGTCGAAGAGGTCACGCTACCCCCTCCCCCACTCCACTACTCAAAAACCAAAACCATCCTTTTTTTTTCGACCGAGGACCAATACACAAGAGAAGATCGAGTTTAGCATACAAAATAAAAACCAGGAGGGAATTGGTCTTTAAGTTTAGGTGGAATTTGGACGGAGAAAAGTCCAGTGTTTGTTTTTTTCAAAATTAATAAATATCTCTCTAGTAGAATAATAGAGTTTAATTTCCTTAACATTATGATATCAACAGTAAATGTCGAATATATGTCATGACATAGCAGCATTTGATGAGAGATATTTTAAATTAAACAAAAGCGTTGTCATTAAATTCCAGGATACCCTTGACAGATATTCAAGAACTGTTGGTATCACCCCGTGGAAAAAATTAAACTTTTATGTTTCAAATAGAGTGATATTTTAATTATTTTGGTAAAAAAAAGTTTGTTATAAAAACCGTAAAAATACTGACGTTAACTCGCGTCCCCCTCTCCCCCCTTCATCCTAGATACCCAGTGGGCTTATAACGTTACTGGTTGGAGCTGTTCAGCAGTAGGAGAACAGGGGAGGAGGAAAAAGGAAAACACAAAATATAATACAATTAGTGTCGTGACTCCTCTTATTATATAACATCAATTCACAAAGATCCATTCTACGCTCATAAATAAGTTTCCCTTCATTTGCCGGGAAGTTAGAATTTAATGATCAACCGAAATAAATGAGTTTTAGGGATTTTCAGAATCAAATACTCAAACTTTTAAACTTTGTTTACAAGCCTATACATAACAGTGTAGGGTCATAGAACATAGTTTCGAGTTCAATCCAATAAATCTGCTTGGCAATACACATCTCAGATACAGTAGCCCCA
>CABFOW010000048.1:404985-427743 GCA_902141385.1 Timema californicum
AGGGTGTGTTATGTTATGTTATGTAAGAACATATAATTTATCAAAAAATTATGGTCAACTATTTTATAATGTATTTGATATAAAAACATGTTTTTCTTTTGTTATATAAGAAATTTGACAAAGTAATTAATACCGCCCTAGATGTAGGAACGCTACGCGTCGAAGCCACGCATGGCTGTCCCTGTGTGAACGAGGCCTAGCTATTCCACCGGAGTTATCACGTCCGATCAAAAGAGAGAAAGAGAGGAAAAAGATCCCCCCGCTTCAAAATTTCTCCAGCTAATTGATTATCTCCCTGGCTCTTCTTACAGCCAGACACGGATCTTCCCTTCCACTCCCTCCCCCTTAGAAAAGAGGAGGAGGTAAGAGGGGAGGAAAAACAAACAGTGCTGGGGACCCCCTGAGGTGGGCGCCCCCCTTCCCCTACCCAGGCCCCAAGCCAATTATGTGACCCCCCGCCGGACCTAGACTCCACACTGGCGGGCCGCGCCCCGGAATTTTCGGGGGCCAACTTTTAGAAGGGGGTAGGTGGAGGAGGGGGTGAGTATTCAATACATCCACGGCGCTATACACGGTACAAGAGGAAGATAGGGGAGGGGGAGGATATGATTTGTGACTGTTAACTCCAAAATGACCTAAGTGAGGTTTGTTTTATATAATTTATTTCCTTGTTTTCGGATAGGTTCCCCCACAAACATTAAATAACTATTTACAGTCCAGTGTACAACGTTGAAGAAACACGCGAGGCCTTGTTTTTTCCCATCAGACGGAGAGATTATGGTCCGTCTATCTGGTGGAGATGGCTAGCAGGGTGGATGGGATGTGGTCTACCACGGTATTTTTATAGTTTGATTACATATGTGCCGGAAACACAGAGTGCTCTCGTAGCGAATTCAAACACAAACATGTTTTAAGGTGGGATGAAAGCTTAAGGTAAGTGTTTTTTTTCAGTTTTTAGCCAAAATAAATGAAATATTTCACAAAAAGAAACATAAAGAGTTTACTTTTCATCACATAGTAATCTCGAAGCCTGCTTCGGTGGTCACATGGTCTAATTTTTAAGGTGTCACTCTCGCTATAGACTAAAATGCCGATGACAGAAAGATCAGGATTCGAATACAAGTCGGCTGTACCGAGGGTGGTTTTACTATATGGTTTTACATTCTCCCTCCACGCAAATTCGGACACACTCCCTTAACTTGAACCTTCATCATCCCCAATTCACTAGCGCAATTAGCGTATAAACCGAACAGGTAGTAAGAAAGAAATGAATTAAGAAATCTTGAATATCTTGCATGAGCATAGTGAGTGGTATTAGAAGAACTTTTTAAATAAAGATAAAAAAAAATCTAATCAAAGTTTAGAACTGATGGGATTACTATGCGAAGAAAATTAAACCATGTTTTTACTGAAGAAATATTTTATTTATTTTGATGATTCTTTTCTTTCTTTCTATAAAACTAGCAAGAATATTGTCCTTAGCTTGCATCTCTACCATCCCACCTCAAGAGTCCATCTCACGTCCGATTAACCGGGACATAAGATACAAGATTATGCATTAACCAGATATAGTTTCAAAGTACGGTTTTCTGCATTCTTCACTCGAATACGACATTGCATGGTATCGGTGAAATAGTTTTTAGTTGTTTTAAAATTAGATTCATTTAATATTCTGAAACTGTTTCAATGGTCTCAATTTCGCTTTTTTTTAAAGTAGAATACAGAAAACCGCAACATAATGCTATGTCTGGTCCGATCTGTATTACCTTCCTAAGTTAGCCTAGATACTATCAAACCAACAGATAACATCCAATTTAGGTAAGTAATACAGCTCAAACCAGACGTCACATTGTGGTGCAGTTTTCTGTGTTCTACCTTAAAAAAACAGTGGAATTGAAATAGTTTTACCATAAAACATATCAACATTTAAAAGAAACTATTAAACTTATCCCGATTCCGCTGTTGTCAAATTAAATATGACGCGCGCACTGTTGTAACTAATTTTTAAGTTTTTTGGTGGTGAGGCATGCTCTTAAATATTGACCAAGATGAATGCTATTGGCTTATATTTTAGCATTTTTTAAATTATTCCCAATTTTAGTTTAAAAAAATGATAAATACATCAATGTCAAAGTCGTTAATAGCTCGTTATCAAATATTTAAAAGTTCTTTTTTAATTTGAAGAATACATTAAGGCAACAAAAATATATCCAAGTAAAATAAAATGGATGGATCGTTATCTGAAAAAAAAAATCGCTTCTTTGAATGTGAATTTTTTTCTGTTAAACTAAAACCCTTTAATCTAAAACTGTAAATACGAGCGGGTCTTAGGGTATTCACGCCACTTGCGTCTGTCTTGCACGTGGCGATCACACACCAAACATACTGCAGATGGCTGATCATTAGTATCGATCACTTAATGCGATCTTACGTAAACATGACACTTAAGGGACCCGTGTAGGTATCCAAAGCGAGTTACGCAGGTTCGGTTAAAAAGTGGTTCTTTTTTACTCACCAAGTCAGACACATTTCATAGAGTAAACAGTAAACGGTAAGCTGTATGTTTTAAATAGAAGAATAAGAGAGATTTCGGGAATTGTTCTTTAATTCCTGAATAAAGAACACATTGGGTAACTCAACAAGTGTTTATGTTTGCTATCATTTGATATGTGATATATATTGTTTTAAAATATTTTGGTTAGTTGATTTATTTTACACCTCAGTTGGGTACATTCATTTAACAAATTAAATACTGCACAGTGTTTTAAGATAATATAAAAATAATTCATTTTAAATTTCTAATTCCGGTTCGCGTCCCAAAGTAAGGGATTCTAAGATTCTAGTTCTCGATCTCATCTCGGTTGTTGAGTCTCGTTCCCGGTCTCGTCTGAGTTGTTGAGTCTCGTTCCCGGTCTCGTCTCGGTTGTTGAGTCTCGTTCCCGGTCTCGTCTGAGTTGTTGAGTCTCGTTTCCGGTCTCGTCTCGGTTGTTGAGTCTCGTTCCCGGTCTCGTCTCAAACTAACAAACTCAATCTTGCACACCCCTATGTAAAACACCTATAAGTTTACACTAGTAGATCCTAGTTATGGGAACAGTAGACATCGCCTCTTAAATTCAAAAAATGTTAAGTACATTATGTTTGTTTGTTATGTCATGTTCTTATCGTTATTAGAGTCTTAAGATTTGTTTCTAGAGAAATTTCTCTTTGGATTTAATGTTGATAAGTAATAAGATAGTACTATATTCGATGGTACATAATCCTACAACTTTGCTCTGTCAGTAGCGTATCTGTATATTGAGCTAATGGACTAGGGTTCGATCCATTGCATGGTTTAAAAATGTATCATTGGTGAAATGTGGGTTTATCCTTTGACAGCGATGAAGAAACGGCCGGGGACTGGATGTTGTGTCTGTTCTAGATTTAAGTTAGTTTATAAGTCGTGTTCTGATTTAATCAGTCAGTTCGGCAAATGCACGTTAAATACCTCAAATAATGTTTTAAACATTATATTAATAGAGATTAATAGTAGTTCAAAGTCTAAAATCCCACAATTTATGTCAAAGTTCTTAAAATATAAGCCTTGGAAGCTCGATCGATTTCTTATAACTTTATATTCAAATCACTCGAGATGAGCTATCAAACGATAAAACTAGTGAGGTGCTGCCATATTTAAACAGTTAACCAGATCAAAAAACAATGTACATACTTTGTTTGGCCTAGCTTCAAAGACTATCGCTGTTAAATTTAATTTACATTGGTCCACGTACTAGACAGTTTACGCGGAACAAAGATACCGACAGACGAAAGGCCACATAATCAAGTTAAAACAGAATTTCGCAACACCCGGCCTCCTATTAAATCGTAGCTAGCCTTATTCACGGCAGATTCAGGGTGACTTTCCTATTCAAAACACCTGCAATAATCACGGTAGATTCACGGTGACTTTTCTATGCAAAGCAACTGCAACAATCATGGTAGATTAACGGTGACTTTTCTATGCAAAGCAACTGCAACATTCACGGCAGATTCGCGGTGACTTTCCTATGCAAAACACCTGCAAGATTGACGACAGATTCACTGTGACTTTCCTATACTAAACAACTGCAACATTCATGGCAGATTCCCAATGACTTTCCTATGCAAAACGCCTGCAACATTCACGGCAGATTCACGATGACTTTCCTATATTAAACAACTGTAACATTCATGGCAGATTCACGGTGACTTTCCTATGCAAAACGCCTGCAACATTCACGGCAGATTCACGGCGAATTTCTTATATTAAACAAATGCAACATTCAAGGAATATTCACGGTGACTTTCCTATATTAAACAACTGCAAAATTCACGGCATGTTCATGGTGATCTCCCGCTTGAGCCAATAAACGAACTGAAATGTTTACTAATGCGTAATCTAATACGCTATGTGTCACAACATGGGATCAAACGAGCGACCATTTAACACAGCTAAGTTAAAGTCTAGAAAAAAAAAAAAGAAGTTAAACTCGGTAGACATATTTGTTTGGGGGGAAGGGAAAGAGGGGAGGAGAGCTTGGCCCCACACAAAGAGTAACGTTATGCATCTCAAGGAATAATAACCCACACAAAGTCAGTCGGAATATCAAATTAGGAGCATTAAATAAGTTCCACGACCCCTAAATCTGCCCCTCCCCCTGCCAAAACCTCCTTCAGGGGGTCTCACCAAGAGGGTTGACCGGTTGACAACACCCCAGTGGGGACAGCCACAAAAACAAACGACCCCTGCGGCGGGAGGGATGGAATTTAGACTCCTGGAAGATAAAACAACCATTTTTTTTGTTTATTTATTGTGTTGGTTTTTTATACCACCCTAAAAGAATGTTTTGTCCTTTCCTTCTAATAAAAAATCAATTTCCCTCGCAGCGTAAGTATTTCCATAACGAGGTAGGATCGTGCTAGGGTATGGATGAAGATCCTGTCAGATGATAGAGATAGGTTTTGACGGGGGTGGGGGTGGGGTGGGGGGCATTGTGCGCGGGGGAGGAGGGAGAGGCACAAAATAAGCGCCAGCGATTGAAAGAGCCTCAGCAGTGTTGCCAGCTTAATTCTTTATCCACTAGAGCTAGTTTTTTTTAGAGTGGGTATGGTGGCTAAAATATTTAAAGAGAGACAAGCTTGCTTTTTTTTCTTTTTGCTTATTTTTATTAAAAATCTTACTTTATATTTTTCCTAGCACGGAAAAAACAAACTATTTGAGATCTTGATTATTTCCTTGATTTTTAAAGTAATCTAGGGGTGACCTGCTTTGGTATCCGCATGATCTAATGCGTTTATCTTGCAATAGATT
This sequence comes from Timema californicum, assembly GCA_902141385.1. Classification (NCBI taxonomy): domain Eukaryota; kingdom Metazoa; phylum Arthropoda; class Insecta; order Phasmatodea; family Timematidae; genus Timema; species Timema californicum. The sequence goes on from CABFOW010000048.1 coordinate 410,312, forward strand.
GGACTGTCTATGATCGCGAGATCAGGGTTCGAATCCCGGTCAGATGTACTGAGGGTGGTTTTCCACTCTTACCTCCACGCAAATGCGGGTACACTTCCTTTAAATTTAACCTTACTTATCCATAACACACTAGCGTAGTAAGAAAGTATGCGTATAGCCCAAACGGGTTGTAAAACGCGGTTCTAAGAAAAAAATAGTTTTTGTTTTTGCTACCGCGTCTTAGTACCTGTTCGTACTATGCACACACATTATAATTACGTTAATGTGTTAGGGATGAAGAAGATTAAATTCAAACAAAGTGTATCCGCATTCGCGGGGAGAAAGATTGGGAAACCATTTAGGAAAATCTACCCTCAATACACCAGTCCGGTATTCGAACCTCAATCTCCCCATCATCGGTAGTTCAGTATATTGCGAGAATAACGCCTTAGATCATTAAACCACCGAAGCGGCTCTCTGTCTTAATTGATTATAGTGTTAACAATCCTAATTTGCAACAGTATTTAATATTTTTTTGTGTCGGGTACTTTGGTACTAGTACGTCATTACATTTTCTCTAACAAGATTACTTACCCCTTACGTTTGAACATGAATAAAAAACCAGTTAAAAATCAAGTGGGAATTAAATCATTTTGTTCGCTTCTGGTGGGACTTTGTTAATATGAGTTGGCAACACTGGTTGCAGACAAGAAATGAGGAAATATCCACCTACAAAGCAAACAGAAGAACTAAAAAGACTAAAATATAAGAATAATGATGGCCACGCCTTATATAACTTAGCATAACTTTTTTTATAAAATAAAGAAAGGAATATTAAAAGATTACAGACTAAGCGGGGAGAGCGAATCTTAAATCTACAGTACTAATTCAAATCTTCGCAGGTTTACCAATTCAGTCTGAAGTTATGACATAAGCTACATTTCTGGTAAAAACGGATGCACATATTTCCCCCGTTTATTGTTATTAATGGAGCAGGTGGTTTCCCATTGTTGTCATAAAAATGTTCACTTTGTGATAGGATATACGCTAACCTGTGAATCTTTCTGCCTGTAGTATCATTATTATTATTATTATTATTAGCACCGCGTCTTACTACCCGTTCGGGTTATACGCACTTACGCTAATGTGTAATGATCTTTGCCGGGACCGAGGATTGAACCCCGGCCGCCAGCATAGAAGTCTGACACCTTACCCCTAGACCGCCAGGTCACCCTTGCCTGTAGTATCATTTGGTAGGAAGAACAGTAGAAGTTGGTTACTAAAGTTCCTAAAACAATTTTAACATATTCATACACCAATTCTGCAACTGTCATTTTTGATAGATAATATCAATACTTAAAAAATAACACGAATTATATTTTAACATCTTACCAATGTTGGACAAAAATAAATTGGTTTGAATTTTTTATTTCGTTCTTCCGACCAAAATCAGGGTATTGTATCGTAGATTTAGAGGTCACACTCTTTAACTTGTCTAGAAATAAACGCATATCACAATTTTACAATAACGAATAACTTTATCTGATACCTAGAAAAAGTAATTTTAGGTATTAATAAGTCAAGTTACGTAGATGTGCAGCAGTATCAGTCCCTTTTAATTTATTTGCGGTATGTGACGTGCAATTTCTGAACCGATTGATTACATCAGCACACCAGATTTTATATCAGCGAGAGCGAAAGGTTTTACCAATTTTGCCGGGAAAGGTATGTTCACAAACCTTCCAAGTTATTTTAACATGCCACAATCAACATGGGACTGACGGTTTTACTTTCCCTCCGAAGGAAGTTGTGCTACGGATTGTTATCTCTCAAAGAAAATCCATCAAATTCAGCTGGGTTTGAACCCACGAACACCGGGTCATGAGGCGAGCACTTTATCCCAAGACCACCAAGGTCAATTGCTGTCACTTTTTATACATAGTATAAATACTTATAAATAGCACTAATATTAGTATGATACCCTACCTCAGTCGGTAGCGTGTCTACCTACTGAGCTAAGGGTTCCGGGTTCGATTACCGCTTTGACCCGAATTTTTATAATTTGGTATATTATGAGTATGGTATAATTTCACAATAATGAATTAACATCCCGGGGGTTAAGTGGTGTCTGTTCTAGATTTCAGTTATATTAATACCCAACTCATAACTTATGGTCCATTCATCATAGGAGTGGAGGTAACTGACAGCTAAGTGAAGATATAGAAACCGTTAAAAAAAATTATAATAATTAAAAAAAATTATTGTGAACGTTTTAACTCCCAAAAGTAGCAACAAATCAATATGTGGTCTTGTAGATAATATGGTTTGGCGAATTAATACATGAAAGTATATCTGGTAGCTTTTAATAGCCTTCATTATCACCACTTTTATGGTGATTGGACTATAAGATGGGTAGGCTTAGTGATATAATCAACCGGTTTAGAAAGTGCATGTTAAATACCACAAATAACATTGCACTAATAGTACATAAAAATATAATAATAATAATTGTGAAACGCTAAAAAATGGGTATTTTATAAAAGGCTCTTTCTATGAAAAGTGGACTTTATAAACAAACAAACACACACATTCAGGAAGACATTAATAGGACAACTGCTTCAGCCAAGCTACTACAAAGAATTCAAACCCCATTGCCTTTGTGTTTTTTAGCTGATTTTCCCTCTCAAAGGAATAGAATAACACAATATTTGGAGGTTCAAGACCAGGGGTGTCAAACATACGGCCAGCGGGAATGTTTAAACCAGCCCTACCAGAGTTTTACTCGAAGTATTTGGGTGATAAAATCCCACAATCAAAATTAAAGCAGCTAAAATACTATCAATGTTTGGAAGTACATACATTTGTGAACAATTTTTCTCCCTTTTAAAATTGAATAAATCCAAGTTAAGAAGTCAGCTTACAGTTGAACATTATTAGCACAATAAGGATTGTTTGAAGTCAAAATATTTCTCCAGGATTATGATAATGTAGTAAGTGGGAAACGATGCCAGATTTCCAACAAACAGTAGATAGATAAATTACTATCCTGATATTTTGTTTTTAAATTAAATATTTATTTATTATTACTGTATTTGTCATAACAATTTATTTTTTATTTTAGCAATTTTAATATTGTAAATTGACCATTAAATATATTTTTCAAATCTGCCTTTTGCATCCGCAAATAAAAGAAAATATGTTTGTAGAAATCAGTGTACTTTAAGAAGAAAAGGGATTAAGGGGGGGGGGGGGGCGAGGGGGCAGGCCTTCCAGCCANAAGTCATTCAAGCTAGAGGCGCTGAACGTAACATAAGAAAGTTTTCAAAACTAAAATGCATGCTTCACTATGAACAGTGAATAGAATGACTCAGTCGCACACTTCTAACTCACTCTAAGCCCTAAGGAAAGTCACACTCCTGTGTTGTTTTATTTTGAGTTTGACCTTTTATTTTCTAAACCAATTAGGTGGTCAAAATGTCTAAGGCAGGGATAGCATAACTATGGCACAAGTGCCACGCGAACAGAATTCGGGAGACCCGCCGACATGATACAAATCAACATAAATTTAAACTTTTCCCAAACGTGAAAGTCAATATTTCGACAGCCGTGTCATTCAATTTCATATCTCAATGAACTTTATTTAAAGTCAATGGTTTAAAATCATCTTGGCTCAGATCTAAGTGAATATAGATAGAGTCCCGGCAACGTGAGTTGCGGTGGGAGGTAGGATAGAATCCTGGCAACGTGAGTCGCGGTGGGAGGTAGGATAGAGTCGCGGCAACATGAGTCACAATGGGAGGTAGGATAGAGTGCCGGTAACGTGAGTCACGGTGGGAGGTAGGATAGAGTCCCGGCAACGTGAGTCACGGTGGGAGGTAGGATAGAGTCCGGCAACGTGAGTCACGGTGGGAGGTAGGATAGAGTCCCGGCAACGTGAATCACGGTGGGAGGTAGGATAGAGTCCCGGTAACGTGAGTCACGGTGGGAGGTAGGATAAGTCCTGGCAACGCGAGTCGCGGTGGGTGGTAAAAGATGACGGCGGGAAGAGAGGGAGTTCAGACAAAACTGCTCTTTGCAAACACGAAAATTTATTAGCTCTTTCAAACGGCGCACCCGGGTTGGGTAGCCACTCTCCGACTGGCCTTTGACCAAGGAACCACGGTGCTAAATACCCTCTACTGCTGCCTGGCCTTGTTCAATGGAATAAAAGGGAGCTTCCCATTGGTGCGGTAAAACGTGAGTGATAGTGGCCACCAAGCGATCCAATAGAAAGAGGAGTTCTCGAATCGAAATCAAAATCCAAATAGCATGCTCTGATGCTCCCGGAATCGGAACACTCCCACGGGCGCTGATTACAGTGGGGAAATCATCACGGACGGCTTAGAGAACATGGACTGTGGGACGGTCCAGGCAGTAGAGGGGGTGGGTGGCGCGGCCTGTGCAAGTGCGGTGGAAAGATACAAGGGCCGACTGAACAGTGAGGCTCAACAACTAGAATGGAATTTAGTGTAGGTCAGGGTTTGAATCCTGGTCAAGTGTAATTAAGATTTTCTCTTAAATGGTTCTACACTTTCTATTCATGAAAATAAGGGTAAGCTTCTTCAAAAATTAAACTTTCCTCATATCTAGCACACTACGCCCAAATGAGTAGTAGGCAGTAAAAAAGGAAAAAGTAACAAAGTTAAAAAATATATATATATCATACCAGTTTGATAATTAATATAGTTGGCATTTTTTTGGTTACTTGAAATGGACGAAGGAACAAATATTAATTGCTTCAACTATTCATGACATAGCGAAGACCCTCCAACATGGAGCTAGAATTGTGTCTGTGTGAAGGTGTGTCGGCATCAGGGTGTAATGAGACCTGGATGTGTCCGTGCCAGAGTTTGTTAGTGTCGGTATGTCTCTTGTCAGTGTGTATTGAGAGTGGGGAGAGTCGTTGTTGAGACGTGTCAGATTTGGGGTGTACTAGCATAGTGGCGTGTCTGTGTCAGAATGTATCAACTACAAGGCGTGTTGGTGTCAAGTTGTGTCAGTGACAGGGTTTGCCGGCGTCTGGGTGTGTCCACGTCAGGCTGCGTCAGTCTATGGGCTTGCCCACTTCACAGTATCATTGTTGGGGTGCACCAGCGACAGGATATGGCTGGTGTCTGGAAATGTTCATAAAGGGTTGCGTCAGCCAGCGTTTGGGTGTATCTGTGTCAGAGTGCATCAGTGTCGAGGTGTGTCGGCAACAAGATGCGTCAGTTTCAGGGTGTGTCTGTGTAGGGGTGCGTTGGAGACAGTGTTTTCCAGTGTCTGTGAGTGTGTCCATGTTGGAGTGCATTAGTGTCGGGGTATGTTGACTAAAAGGTGTGTCTTGGGGTATGTCAATATATGAGCATGTTGTTTTGGAGGGAGATGACAATATGGAGAGTTGTATGTAATTGGGGGAGCCACCATTTTTTTGTGAGGGATTGGTGTGTTTAGTCATCATTGCGCATTAGCGCGGAGGTGTGATCAAATGTGTAGTGTCGGTATAGTTATTCCATTTCAAAGCAGGATTTAACTCAACATTGTATTTACAAACAACGTAGCAAACATTAACGATGATGAGCATGCTGCAATTGTATTTTTATATTTTTGAAATAAAAGTATTTAGCATTATCAGCAATTCTATTCTCAGATCATGATGCTCCCCTGATCAGCATGCCCCCCTCCCCTCATTCCTAAGCCCACTTGCCGCGTTAGTAAATCACGCAGTGGGCCCTCTCCAATCCCACACGCTGGACGACATGCAAAACACAGTTTAAAAATCAATTACTGCAGCTCAACTCAAGCCTTCCTCCACAAACCGGGTTTTTCTAGTCAGTGCCACTCAATCCGGGGATACTCAAAGTCAGATACAAGTAGACCATCAGGGTGACCTGGTGGTCTATGGGTAAGGTGTCAGACTTCTATGCTGGCGGTCGGGGTTCAATACTCGGTCCCGACACAGATTTATCTGATTACCAAACCCTTCCTTCACCTCTGACAAGACATCTTGTGAATGTGGGGAATGCCAGGCCTCCCCCGTGGTTCGGATTCCACGTTAAACTGTAGGTCCTTCATTTCATCTCACAATCACCCTACCATTACACATTAGCGTAAGTGCGTATAACCCGAACGGGTAGTAATAATAATAAGTAGCGGTGCTAATAATAGTAATAATAATAATAGTAATAATAATAACAACAACAATAATAATAATATTAATAATAATAATAATAATAATAATAATAAGTAGACCATCACACTGTACCTTACTAAACTAGTCGTCGATACTCAATATTGTACACTTGGAAACAGATAAAAGTAGACCATCTCAATATAAAGCACCAAATAGATCTTACTAAACTTTTATACTAAAACAGAGATATTTGGATAAAATCAATATAGCTCAATCTAAACCCTACTTCTGCTAACATAACACACCCAGTAAGATTTCTCCTGCTATTTCCTAAATGTAAGGTTATCTCGATTTAAAATAGAAAATTACCATCTTCAGAGCTGTTATGTTCTTGAATACATCCTGCACAAAGGATTATGCCAAGCATTTAATAAAAACTGTTCTTGGATTGTTGATATGCATATGTGTGATGTGTGAGACAGCATCAGATGTTCACAATCAACAACACCGTCATATTAATGACCATCACAGTATGCCACAGTCAATTTAATGTTGGTGTCCAATAACTGATTGATGATAAACCTAATAAATGATATAGTAATGTAAGATTAATTAAAATATTAACTTCTTCAGTGGCTGCATGACCTAACACACTACTCTCGCAATAGACTAAACTTCTAGTGACAGGGAGTATGAGGTTCAAATCTTGGTTGGGTGTACTGAGGTCGGTTTTTACAAAATGGTTTTCCACTCTCCCTCCCCGAAAATGGGGGTACACTTCGTTTAAACATAGCATTTATGATGCATAAAACTATTAGCTTAATTTGTACATAAGCATTTAACCCAAACTGGCAGTAAAACACATTGCTAAAAAATAAAAAATCCAGTTTTATTTTGTTTCAAGTTTCTTACCCCTCTTCACCTAAGCACACATTTTACTAACTATTCGGGCTATACGCGAAAAAAACAATAAATTAATGCATAGTATGTGTTAGTTGTGTGTACTTACAGTAGCTCCATGGCTTCTTTGGTGCTGACTGACAGTTCACAGCTGTCACTTCAGACAGTCAACATTTAGGTATAAACCTAAATTTTGACTGTCAGAAGTGACAGCTGCTAAACCCATGTTTTTGCAGATCATATGTTTCGGCGTAGGGATACATAATTTGGTCTGATAACTTTTCAAAGCCGTCAGCTTTCAGTCAGCACCAAAGAAGCCATGGGGCTACCGTACCTACTATATGACATTAGGAACTCAAAAGTTCATTGCCGCACTTACAAATGTACACCATCTCTCCCTATCTCGAGCTAGTTGGAACTGGTTGTTTGTATGTAGATGAAAAATAAAAGTGGCTTTTTATTAATACTAAATGGGAAGAATAATATAAATAATTAGGGGTGTGATAAGTCCACTCATTTAATTTCAAGCAAATTTGAATTTAATGTATTAAATATTCTTGAAGCCAAATCAAAGTTTGAATATTTTTTGTAAGTTGCTCTATGCTTTTAAAAAATATTTTTATTTATACATCTTTATATCCTAAAATTACTTGTAAAATTTTCTAAGCCTATTCCAAAAATATTTCTAATATTTTATTTTATCCTGATAACTCGAGTTGCTATATCATAGCTTTGAATTAAAATAATTTAGATATTTTGTAAGTATATTAAGTTTTAACCACTCAAAATGGCAATAATAGAGCATAGATTGAGTAATGTAACTGTTAATATCTTTATTGACAAAGGTTTGAAATTGGGAAAACCGGGATTTTTTTCAAAGTAAGGTCGACACTATTATTTGTTTCTAAGACAAGTCGAAGTTTCAAAGCTTCGCTCCCCTCCATAAATAATAAAAAACATTAAATATCACTATTGAGTTTGTTACAATCTTAACAAAAAAATTTTGAACTTTCCTAGTAAAAGGGTTTAGAATTCATAGCTTCATAACACTTTTTAACGAATGTTTAGAGAAATTCGTGACATATCAGCCACTTTGTATGCTATCTAAAATGGAATAATGTAAGTCTACAATAACACAACTATCTCTCTTAATCAACGCTGAACTTGCTAAATAAAACTATAAATATGTCATCATTTAGCAGAGTGGAAGTTGTTTCTTGGCCAGTGTCCAAATATGACTGGCCAAACCAACTCGATCTCAAGCTAACTCTATTTGAAACACATCGGCATTCATTACCTAACATTCCACTTCAGCTGTCCTACCTAGTGTCTACCCAGAAGGTGTCCTGCCCCCCTGGTAGGAGCTTGCGAATAACTAGATGATAAACGACAGGCAAGGTACAAAGAAAACACCTAGTTTGACTATCAATAATGAAGGTTTGTTAATGTGGGATGGAAGGAACCAGTATTTTGGTACTTTTTATTAAAAAAATTTTTTTTTACCAAATAAAATAGTGATTTGGTAGATATATTTAGTTTAATTTCCTATACATGAACAGTTTTTTAATAGTTGTCATGAACACAAATCAAATTTGATGAGAAGGCTTTTAAATTAAGAGATAAATAGCGCCACAAATTCTGCAACTTCCATGACAAACACTCAAGAATTGTTTGAGATTATTGAATGTCGTACACATGTGAAATGAAACAAAGTTTAATGTTTTGTGAAATTTATTAATTGGCCTTTGCAAATAATGTAGTAAATTATGACAATTTTAATGAGAACTAACAATATCTAGAACCCCAACATTTTTATTTTGTAATAGGTAAACGAAATCATTTTTTGACTGAAATTGATGGAATAAATAGTACAAACGACACCATTTTTATTATCTTCTTAATATTCATGAAACAAATACTACACCAAGTAATGTGAAAGTAAAATGTGTGTTTGGTCTGGCTTTAACGACAGCCTAATTGTGATCAAAGGCGAATATTTAAAATTTAAGAATTTTAAATTTAGTCAGGAGGAAATTCAAGTTAAAGCCTCTATTTTTTACTATTTTTATAAAATAAAACCATTTTGGACAAAACAAAATAAGATATTGCTCAAATAAATAAATTTATTTGTATATAATCAACATATTGCTATCTAAGATGTTCTTGAATATTTGTCATAGGCACTGCGTAATTCAACCTAAAATTTGAGGAGAAATTCCTGGTCAAATTACACTATGCTCATGAAAAATATTAAAGGAAGGTTAAGAACATTATGTGTAGAAAATGGAATGTAATAACAAAAATAATATTATATCTATTTTGGCTATAATAACAATGCAAATTCAACATGGGTTGTAGGGATGGGGTGGGGGTGGGGGGGGGGAGGTTTAATACTCCAAATGGCTTGTATATGCATGTAAAAAAATCCAATCAAAGACCAATCCAATTAGCTTTTAAAGGCATTCAATTGAAACAAATGTCTTGGGGGAAGCCCACTATCAAAAGTTTCTAAAGGCATCTAATTTTTTTAAAAAATCTAGGGGAGGACCATTTCAAATGGTTTCTAAGGGCGTTTAATTTAAAAAAAATGTGTTAGCGGATAACCACTTTTCAAATAACTTTTAGAGGAATTTAATTTAAGGGGGAAAAAACCACTCCAGATAGGTTCAAATTGGCGAAGACCATTTCAAATAGCTTATAGGGAATATAATTCATAAAATATTTTTGTGAGCACTTCTTAAAATAGTTTACTCCAAATAGCTTCTAGGCTCTAGAAGAGAGGTGGGCAACATGCTTTTCAATGTAATCACAGATGTGGTGAATGAAAAGTGAATTTCGCCAACACATGTACAAAAGTGTAGTGCAGTAGCGTCATGACAGGGCAAACAAGGCAAGCACTACGTGCCTTTGATTGAAGATTTGTGATTATTTTGTATAATGTTTGCAAAAATATTCTCCTGGTAGTCATTTAAATGTTATTCAAATATCAGTGGACTTGAAAAAAAAAATCCCCCACATGGCAGTGACCGTAAAATGTATGCAAGACCGTGCACTAGTCCATCTAATGGTGGTTGAAGCTCAGTATTTGTCTTGACTTTCATCCCATTACTCTAACTACTGTAGTTATTATTTGTGACGTCATAGATTTCAGAGGGAAGAAAATGGAGAGAGCTGAGGATGTCAGGTAGAAATGCAAGCAGCCAAGCTACAACTTCTTTTGTCCGCAAGGTGCCAGCAAGAATCAATGTCATTACCCCTTTCTTCCCCTTTCAAAACATAGAGGAATGGTATGGCATGAAAGGGGAAATTAATATATTGTCAAGGTACTGACCCCATGCCTACATATCTTTAAGCTTGGTACACACGAGACAACTTCTTGTACACAAAGTTGCAGACTGAAGATGGCGTTGTGTGAACACCAAAACTTGTATAAGATCTGCTTTGCACAGCTTATTGAATACAATTTCAGGAAATAGAACGCGTCCTATATCAGCCATTTTTATTGTACAACTTTTGATTTGTAAACACGAAAAGCGTTATTGCAAGAAAAACAACTAAATGCATGAAAACAAACAAATAATTATAATTGAAGGAGGTTAAACCCCAAATATAAAGGTTTTCAACTGTTTTAAAAATATATTAAGAGATTGAAAAAAAATATGTTTTTATTTTATTAATATTTAGGAATGAATAAGAAAGTATGTACATTAAATAACAATATTTTCCAAATAATTCAAACATTATTTTTCCATAAAAAGGGCATAAACGACGTGTGTTTTTCAACTATTGTATGCAATCTCAAATGCAGTGTGAACAGTCACTGGCTAAAATTTGTATGCAATCCATGTGACAAGGATAATGCACAATTTCTTGCACAACTTTTTATTATATTTGGAAGAAGGTATAGGAAAGGTGGACGAACAGAATATGGCCTTTAAAATGAAAAGAAGAACACAGTTCACACTTTACACTGCTGCTAATGGACAAAGAGGTAATGGTTGCCTCTTAAAGAAAATTGATCGTCACCCCCCAATCTCTCGACCTAGGTTTCATTCTATCGGAACTCATCAGAGAAGAGTTTGAAACGCGCAACGGAACTTCCTGTAAGAGAAAACCAAAAAAACACAAAAGGGGAGAAAAAGGAAAATGTTAAAGAATGATAGGACACATAGATAGGAAAATGTAAAAGGTATAACATAAAGGACAAACACAGGAAAAGGACATTGAATGCGAATATATAATGATATAACTCTATAAGGAAAACCTCTTTTCACTTTATGAGGTAATTGTATTATATTTGGAAGAAGTTATAGGAAAGGTGGATAGAAACATATAAAAGAGAGACGAACACAATATGGCAATTTGTACAAGAAGTTGTGTTGTGTGTACCAGGCCTTAAGAATTTTGTGGAGTTTATTGTAGCAGGTGCATTTGTTTTGATGTGTGTATCAGTGAAAGCTAACAAACGAAAGTTTATAAGTATATGTCTATAATAAGTAATGCCACACTAATGTAAATCACAGAACAGAAGAATGCCCAAAGCCACAACTATCATATTAAAAAAACTCCAAATAGCTTCTTGTAGCATACATTTTTTTTTGAAAATTCTGGGACCTCCTCTTTTAAGCGAGGGGGCACCCCTTCCAAGCTTACCTTAGAATTTTAGTCTCGAGAAGCTACTGGTATAGTGTCAGACTTTTGCTGTATAGAAGGGAAAATATAGCTAACTAAATAAACTGAACATAGGTCCTTTTAAAAACCCTTATGTTATTGGGCTATTAATAAAGGATAGTTAGAGGTGGACACATGTGGTTTACTAGTAAATCAAAGTTGACCGATTTTATTACTGTAATGACAATCTGCTGTAATTACTTTTTTTGTTGATATAAATGTATTTTTAATCAAAATTCTAAGTTGGTGCTTTGTAAAAACCTTGTTCGTGATCTTGTTACAAAGTACAGGACTCATTCTTTATTATATCTCTAACAATTCAAAACTAGTTTCACTCTTTCTCAAAACTAAAATTAAAATTTAGGATAAAAATCAAATGAAAATACATATTTCCAGACAACATTGTGACAGCGTAGTGAGTGTTAAAGAACAAGTGAAGCTCCCTACCTCTGAATCTATCTTCTTAAACTCTGGGTCGTCTTCATCAACCTCAAAGTAGAGCTCAGTGGATGTGATGGATACCATCCCTGGAGCTACGATCCCTGGGGCTACTAGTCGGGCCTTGGTGCTGATGTTTACCGGACCTAGATCACACATTTTTACATCATTATACACATTTCATCGACATTAAAGCACATATTTAATCAACAGCATCACACATATTCCATCAACATCATTAAACACATTCCATCAGCATCAGAGCACAAATTTCATCAACATCATTACATACATTCCATCAACACAATCTTACCAACACATATCACACCCTCTTCGGTGGCCACATGATCCAAGGCGTAATTCTCACAATAGACTAGAATGCTGATGACAAGGATATTGGTGATAAAATTCCGCGAGCAGGTATACTGAGGGCATTTTTTTCCAAAAGTTATTTTCTACTCACTCCACTCAAATGTGAATGCTTATTCCTCTAACTTATACCTTCCTAATCCCTAGAATACTAGCACAATTAGTTCATAGTCATACAGCTCAAATATGTAGTAAGACACAGTGCTTAAAAAAATATGATTAAACATTTGAAGGAAAAAAAATTCTCGAATTAGAAAACTTATATTTTCTTGAAATTATCAAATGTTAAAAAAAACTCAAGGATTCGAAGTATTTTAGGATCCCATTCCTAGTTTTATGTGGATTGAAACTTATAACAAATAAAAATAATCTTTAGCACCACATCTTACTACTTGTTTGAGTTGCACACATACTGTATGATATACGCTAATGTGTTAAAGATAAGGAACAGTGAATTAAGAGGAAATGTAACCAAGTTAGTGTGGAGGGAGAAAGGTGAACAATTTTTAATAAACACTACCCTTCGAACACCCGGCAAAGTTATTACTATTTCAGTCTACTATGAGAGTTGCACCTTGGTTTAGACTATGCAGCCACCGAAGCAAGTCGAAATAAGATAGTATGGGCACTTTGTTAAGCCCCAGATAAATTGGGGATATTTTGCAGGGTTAATTTCCAATAGTAATTTTTTCCTGTCCTTTATAGACATAGTCTTGTTATTACTCTTAGTTTTGTATTTGACTAATAATAATTATTTTATTCATGAGATTATACCTACATACCTTTAAAGAATACATATCCACTATCCAAGATTTAAATTATCATAATTATTGATGAAGATTTATAAAAAGATTGAAAAATCCAAATGCATTCATTGATAAATACTTTTTTTTGCTGTTGTTGTTGTAGATGTTATAAAATAAATAAATATATTAGAATTTTAGAAAATGAAGCCCATACAATGGTTAAAATAAAAACACATATTTACAAATGCTTCAATATTCCAATAACTTTTGTTGTGTAATATACATATAAAAAATATAAATAAAGAAAACAATTATTTAACAAGGTTGAGGTGAAAGAAAATCACAGTTTTGTAGATATAAGTTTATGTTTATCTTTAAGATTGGTATGTATACATTAAATTTATAAACTAACATTTTTTTATCATCGTATCTTACTAGCTGTTCAATTTATGTGCGACGATTACTCTAATGGGGTAGGGGTGAGAGAGGAAGCATTTTACTAATCTAACCACATTTGAGTGATAGGATAGTGAAAAACCATTTAGGAAAACACACCATCAGTAGATACGACCGGGATTTGAACCTCTATCTCCTCGTTTTCAGAAGGCTGTCTAACTTCAGAGTGACGCCTTTGACCATTCGGCTACTGAAGTGGGTGACTGAACATTAAAAAGGGCAAATCATCCAACCTGTTAAATCAACATCCAGGTCCCTGTCATCAGCCAACAGTTCACTGTCGTCCATGAGGTCAGTGGACTGCATCTGTTGCTGCTGCTGGGAGCTTCGAGACGCAGCCAAGTGGGCATGGAATTCTTCGCGAGCCTAGGACCACAATCGTGAGTGATGTCAATACAACTGTTTACAACATTTTATCAATTTAAAATCCAGAGTTGGGAAAAGGTCACTTTTTAAATTGGAAGCAAAGATTCAAAGACAGGGCCAGATTAAGATTTTGGAGGCCCCTGGGCTACAGGTACTGTGGAGGCCTCCAGTTGAATTTAAAATAAAATACAAAAGTTTAAGAAAATATCAGTTTAATTTTAAAAAAATGATGTAGTATATTAAATGTATACGGCATGTTAAATGACAGGCGCATTAAGTCGATGTAAGCAATGAAAACACTGATTGCCAAATTTAATTGAAATAAAATCTTATTTTATTTTTACAAAAATCTTTTAAATCACAAACTAATATAGTTTATAATTTTGACAGCATCTTTATTTTGAGCTTTGTATTGTATTTGTCAAGTGTGACTCTTGCTGTCTGCCCTTGCCATGAGTACCTACTAGAAGCAAAATCAAACTTGCTTCTAAAGCATTCAAATGGCACAAGGGGTGAAAGGGAGGGAAAGAAAATAAGGTGTATGTGTGTGTATAGAAAAAAATTATGCAAAATTTAAACTGCCTTTCGATGAAATGGAGTATTTCTGCCAGTGAAATAAGAGATTAGTAAAATATCTACAGCGTTCAAGTGTTTTTTAAAATTCTTTTGTGTTCTGCACCATATTATTTTAATTAAGGATATTTTTATCTACTCGACATGATAATTAGATACATTTTAAGCCACTAAAATTAGTTAAATAAAGAATTTAAAGCCCAAAGACATAAGAATTGGTAAATCTTTACTCCCGACTACACATCCAAATATGCTTGCTCCCTATCCATCAACCACCACAGTTAAATGAACCCTTTTTATATAGATAATATTTATAGTACTTATGCTTTGTTTCAAAATTGAAAAATTAAATAACTTTTCACTTAATCTCTGCCTGACCTGCTCGCAGAGATCTCTAGGCTGTAGCTCCTATAGCTCATGGTTTAATCTGGCCCTGTTTAAACATGTGAAGCTAGTTGAAGTCGAAGATAATAGCTTTGAGTTGGTTTTATGTTGTTGTCACATAACACTACTTTTAATTTCTAATTTACCCAATAAATGTATCTAGATAAAGATAAAGGCTTAAATAAAACAACAGAGCACATCAAAATTCTTCTATGCTTACATATCAGTGAGTATTAATGTTTCAATTATATATGTCAATTAACCATTTTTTGGTGTTAAAATATTGTGTAGTGGCTGTTATAAAAAAGTATATGTTGAAAACTGTCATATTTGGTGAGATATTTCAAATCTGTTCATAAGATATGCAAGTTTTCTTCTTCTGTTGCAAAGATGCAAAAGTTATTGTGGGTGTTTAAATTGACAAAGGATTTTGGCCTTTGACTTTGGCATTTTAAAGCCTCACACATATTCAAGTATTTGGGAAGCATATAACAAATATACTAAGTTCAATGTATTGCACTCTTACACATATTGAGAAAGTGTACACGACAAAGAAGTGAATTAAAGGATGACAAACAAACCTGCAGTATGGCATCTTCAGGCGCTCCGTGCTCCAAGGCGGCCTTCAGAGTCGCTTCAGGATGGCTGGATCCAAGTGGGTTATGAACAAACCTCTTTCTTCTACGAGCATCGTCTTCCCAAGCGTCGAGTTTCCAGAACTCACTTAGTCTGGTGAGCGACCATCACAGTGAATTATTTAATATTATTGTGTATTATATAGTGGCTATTAGTGACTTAAATATAAGGGATAGATAAGGGGAAGCTTGAGAGAAAATGCACCAACATTTGCACAGAGAGGATGGGTAAACCACAATAATGAGCCACTTGTGGAAAACCTCCCTTTGTGTGCCTCGCTAAAATTCTAATCTTGACTTTTTCACTATCGGCAACTAAATCTATCACAAGCTTACAAGCTTACAAGCTTTACACCTTAGACTGTGTAACCAATAGTGAAAATACATGTCAGCAAATTGAGAGCCTCTGCTGTCCAGCTATCGAGTAAATTAAAAACAAAAGTTTTAACCTGACATTGTATTTAAGTGCAATAATACACAGTTTTCACTATACAAACAGAAAGTTATTATTGGAACAGTTCATTTTATAATTCACTAGTATTTTTTGAATTATTATTATTTAGAGCTGTAAAATATTTAATATTGTCTGATGAAAAATGCATGACTTGGTTGAAATAGCTGTTTGAAGACAAGTTGTATTTGAAGTTAACCTTGATCTTTGAGATGCTGCTACACTTTTAAAGATGGGAGCCATGAGATTAGGGTTAATTGGATATGCATTATCCATTTTAATCAATGGGTTAAATAAAATACACCCTTATCATTTGTATATATCAAGAGGGGGAAATATAATTTAAAAAAATTGTGAAGTATTTAGGCACTCCTTCCTTACATTGTCACAAAGGTTAACAATAATGCTGTGAGAAGATGCACTGGTTACCTGGCCCCATGAGGGTCCTTGTAGCCCCAGGCACCGTGCTTGTTGGAGAGGATGTTGCGGACTTTCTCCAACAGCCTGCTGGCTATGACATTGTCTCTCCGTCTGGCCGCTGTTATCAGGTGATCACACATCCTCTCCTCTTCTCGACGATCCAGGAGGGTTTGGGCGCATTGGGACTAGTAAAGAGAGAGAGAAAGAGAATTCATTTTTAATGATCAATAATATATATAAATATACACATAAAGAGAGAGTAGGATTTTGGTAGGAATAAACTTTTAGAAAATATAAAATTATTTTTTGTGGTCAACATTGATAAGATTTTATTATATTACAAATACTATTATAAAGGTAGGAATAGTATCAATCAAAAGTAACAGCTGCAGATCACATGACCTGATGTATAGATACGTTAAAGAAAATCTAAGCAGATCTAGTAAATTTTCAAGATGACAGAAAAGGCTCTTATGAAAATAGAACTCACACAACTTGCAAAGAGAGTTGAGTCAAATCTACTATTTTATTAATCCAAATCTTTATTTTATCTAAAAATCCTGAATCTCAAATTTGAATCCGAATATTTGGAGAAATAAAGGGTGAGAGGTGGAGGGATGACAATAATTCATGGTATTGAGAGCGCTAAAAAATTTGGAAAATAGTGCAATAGCTCAATGGTAATGGCCACTGAATGTTCATAAATCAGTTCTTTAATTCAAAATAAACTAATGGGGTAATGATGCGCAATACACATTATCAATTTTTATTTAAAAGAAATCCCGCTCCACTTATGATATAGACTAAACTAATTATTTTTAATTTAAAACTTTAAAAATAAACATTTTTTTGTAATATAGGTTGTCATATAATTTTTATATATATATATATAT
>CABFOW010000048.1:427828-490262 GCA_902141385.1 Timema californicum
TATATATATATATATATATATATATATAATAGCATCTGTATTGTGTCTTCCCGCAATTCTAATTCAAAAGGGTTAAATATTTATCAAGCACATTAGATATGGAAGAAAGTAACAAGTATACATGAAAGATAAAGTCTGTGGGATGAATGACTATAATTATGGACATAAGACATATCTCAACCACAGTCAGAGACATTGAAAAATGACACCTGGAGACAAGATTCAAACACAGGCCCTTTAGCTTAACATATCAATGTTTTATCATTGAGCCCGCCAGGGATCGTCCCTTGCTTAGAGTCATTCTTCACTCATGTTTTAAGGAATATATATTATACTAATTTCCACCCAATTACCTCAAAGTCCGCGTGTTTTAACACATCATCAGCTCTCATTCGGTTCAGGATGAATTCTGCCTCATTGGCTACTCTTACTATGTGGTCTTTCATTGCATGGGATAAGAGTCTGAAACAAAAATAAAAGCATAAGTGTAACAATGTGTTCTCTGAATGATTGTGTCATATTTTAATTTAATGTACCATAGTTAAAACTTTTTTTCATTGAGGTCTGTTTGATGCTGCATTTAACTTATTTTGACCCAAAAAGCAGTAATAATTATATGTATTTTTAATTATGTCAATAAATGTTGATCATGAGCATTGCACAATACTAATGCAGGCGGAGGTCTTAAAGTTTAATAAATCAGTAACCCACTTGCAAGAACGTGTGCTTCTCAAAGCCAGAATTTTAAAATTTTAACTAGCTTTGTTTTAATTAGTTAAAAACCGGGCTAGGGAGCAAAAAGGCCAAGGGAAAATCAGGACTAGAAAGGAACCAACTTTAAAGTTACCTTCCGCGTGGTCATAAAACTAAAAATATTTCTCCTGGGCAGCTAGTGTATGTATAGTTCTTGTCAAAAATTAGCTTTAACTCTTATCATCAAAATTAAAATTGTTTTACAAAATTCATCTTCTATTATGGTTTTCTGATGACCAGGAAGTTGTAGTTTGAATCTTGGCAGTGTGTAATGAGGGTGGTTTTTCCTTAATGGTTTCCCACTTGGTACATTCCATCAAAATTCTCCCTCTTTCCCACCGTTAGTATATGAAAACAACACAATATTTATTCGTCTTACCTTCCTTCATTGATCAGCTCAATAAAAGCCAGCCCAGCATGTTTCTGTAACGAGTTCTGCCACTCTTGCGAACAAAGCAACATGACCAACTCAACAACAGAGTTGCTGTTCTTGAAGGTGGTCAGACCTGAACAAGTATTTTTCATCATCGTAACAAATCAAAATCAACTATTTACTAATTAATATATGACTAAATTATGAACTGTCACAAATATTTGATTTTTGCTAACATATTTTTTTATTTAAGTATTTATGTCGTTAACTGGCCCACTGAGCCAGCAGCACAGGTTTGGATTCTCGGCCACTTTACTTGGTGTGTGGGTGTGTATTTGTTAGGAATGGCGTACACATATACACAACTCCTAAGAAACTAAATTAGTACTTAGTAATGTAAAGATAAATTATAAAATAATCCAAAAAGAGGTGTCTAATTGAAAGCTTTTGATACATTTTTAGACTAACTTTATAATTAATAATATATTTCTATAAATACAACTTCTTTTCACTTTTATGATTAATAAATCAGATTAGACATATTTCTAGAATGTCAAATCTTAGTGAATTTCAATCAATATTGGTGGTTGAATATGGGTTTCCTATGAAATTGGGTTTTATGTGTATATATGTCTGCTTTATATATATACATGACTTGTTGGGATTTTATTTGTTAAGAGTTAGGTTTGTGTGTGTGCTTGTGTGAATATATGCACAAAAGCGCACATAACCAACTCCTAACACATAAAATATCCAAAGTCAAGTAGGCTTATATATATATATATATATATATATATATTTACTAAAAACTGGGCAAAGCACACAATGATCCTTGCAAGCAAAGAGCACACTGGCTCTAGACACGTATTTAGTTTCAAATTTAAGTATATAAAAGCTACTCTAATTTAGAGACTCACCTTTCCCTTCCATGAGCAGTTCCTGGCCGTGTGAGCCAACCAGTGTCTTGGAGAGGAATGGGGCAAAGTCCACCATGATCTCTCTGAGCAAGGGGCACACAGAACCCAAGGCCATCTCTAGTTTCTGGGTGAGGGAAGCCTCACGGGAGGGAGTCGGAATAGGCAGGTGGTGCTCCATTATCGGTTTTATGGGCAACTCGTCCGGCCTTGCCTGAGTCGGAGCGGGGCATATGCCTTCTGGAACCTGAACCACCGAGATCTCTGCCTGAGGCTTCTCTCCTCGTTCAACAGAGAGACCGGCTGAAGGATGTAGGTTACCCTCAGCGTCCACTAGGCTTCCTGTCACATGAGTACCTCAAATAATAATTTTAATAATATTCAGAGTGATTTGTTGGTAAAGAGTTTGTTGTTGTTGTTGTTATTATTATTATTATTATTATTAAACATTTATTGATTTTGTCTAAATAAACTACATAAATATACACATATTTTTTATTTAATATTCGTATTTATGGTTGATTAGACTTTCCCTAAATAATCCACAAAAAATTTATTGAATTTCTTTGATATCTATAGTTTTATTGTATTATACTAAACTGACCTGGTGACAGGCTGGAAAAAGTTGATGATGACGTTTTGTTTATAGCAACCACCCAACTACCTGTTTGGATTATATATATATGTACTAATTACACTAATGTGTTAGGGATGATGAAGGTTGAATTTAGAGGAAGTGTACCTGCATTTGTGTGGAGGGACAGTGGAAAACCGTAGAGGAAAAAACCACCCTTGGAAGATCCGAACAAGATTTTAACCAATATTTCCCCATCATTGGGGGTCCAGTATTTTGCGAGGGTTACAGCTTAGTTAGACCACCAAAGTAAGTATATTATATTATTGTTTCTATCTATCTTTCCAGTATCCTTTTACATAATATGTAATTGTTATATACATAACAAAATGTACCTAAACAAATGAAAAGCAGAGCAATTTTAAATATTCCCACTCAAATTGGTTAATTTTCTATAATTATTCTTTATGTTAATCATTCTGTTAAATATTCCTTTACATTTACATACATTACAGTTTCCAGTCTGCGGTCCAGGTCAGTTTTTTATCCAAGCCATATATTTTCCACTACCAGCTTTTTAGGCCTGACATAGCTTCATATGACTTATACTCTAACTTAAGACTACGGCAGGCACAATATCCAGTCCCCAGCCATTAATTTATCAATGTGAGAGTGTAAACCCACCTTTCACCAATGATAAATTTTCGGCCATGCTGGGAATATAACCTGGGACCCTTAGCTCACTAGGCAGACATACTACCGACTGAGCGAAAGTGTCGGAATGTTACATATTCCTATTTATGTGTGATGCCATTCTAAGACAATTTTATTTCCCCTCCTGCTCTCCTACACCAAGTTGATTTAAAGGTCGCACCTCTGGAGTGGGACATGTTGTTAAGGTTCCTGTGCTCCTCCTTGGTGCTGACCGTGTCCTCGTTGAGGTTGACATCTGTCCAGCTGTCGTCCATAGCTGATGGCTTATTGTCATCTTCAAGAATTTCATTGCTGGTGTCAAGGTCGGCGTTGTTCTCGGCTGCAGTCAGGTTTAGGGTGTTCTCTTGTTCCACTGAATCTCCACTCTTGGGAGAGAAAGGAAGGTTTTTATTTGTATTTATTGGGAGTAAACATCATTTTCAACAAGTTTAATGCAATGTGAAATGAGATGCACTAGATTGAACTACTAACATATGATTCATTTATTTTTATACTATGATAAGCAAGTATATTATATATTATAGTTTAAAGTTGTATTCACACAATAATTTGAAAGCCATGTAACCTTATATACCAATAATAATAATAGCAATAATATATAAGTTGTTAACATGTATATTAGTAATCTATTTTAAAATTAAATAATTAAATAAAAATATATTATTGATTTACATATTTTGAGAATAACTGTAAGAGGGACAACAATTTCCCATATGGGATTGTCCGTAAACTATGTCATGCTTTATTTGAGGTTTTTGACCCTACACATTGTCACAAGTTTGTGAACCCTCCTTTTAATACTACGTCACAATATCATGCATACCCCTCAGCTCCCCATCATCTATTTAAATAGTATTTTTAATTGTAGAGCCTCTATATAACCCTTTTATTGAAACGTCTTCAAACGTATTCACCAACCTCAAAGATCAAAGTCGATGAGTCATTTGTTGTTTGTTTATGAGTGAGGACAGTTGGGTTTATTAACACAGAACACTGTCCCATGTTTAAATGTAATGTGATGTCATGCATTATCTGACTCCCCGATATGCATACATAAGTTTATCGACAGCCTCTATGTACTTAAAACAACTCACACAACTAAAGACAAAAGATGGAGTTGGCGAATGTTTAAGGAAATACACTACAATTCACCTATCGAGTTTCGAGGGTCAACAAATGGTCCATTAGACCTGAAGTTTTTGCTATTCGTATAATGGGAGATTGGTTGATACAGAAAACTAGACTATAAATAGTGCCCTCAGTCAATGCAATCTTGTTACACAATATATAGCATTATGAAGTGGTTAAAATCCCCAACTCTGGTTTGGGTGCGTGGGTTTAAATCCTGGACGAGTGATGTTTTTAACTATTGTATTTATTTTCATTGTACAAGTGAATGTTTGCGAATTTTCTTAAAATTTTAATTTTACCGTGCTGTGGTATTTGATTGAATAGTGTATAATGCAGATATAACAAATTGACAGTAAGGGGCATAGCCCTAGATAATAGTGTTGTCATAGTTACAGTTTCTACTTTGGCTTAAGAGTCTGTACAACTCCATTAATAGCAGCACCTAGCTTAGGTAGGTAATACAGATTATGTGGTCTACTTTAGAAAATAGTGGATTTGAGAGTATTGAAACACCAAAATGCAACAAAATTTTAAAAATATATTATAAAGTGAAAAAAAAAAGATTATTAAAATGATCCAAATTTTACCATTTTAAGGTGTAGAATAGAAAAAATCAAACTCTGATATATTTCCGGTTTGTGTGTAATGGTTATATAATAATCCAGTTAATGCGCCATGAAATGGGTTCTTTAAAGAGATGTTGCACACAAAGATCACCATGTTTTGGGCTTTTATAAGGACCTTTATAGTTTAAAATGGTAAATCATCCAAGGGAGTTTTTTTCTTCTTTTATTACCATGTCTTACCACCTGTTCAGGTTATAGACAAATATGATAATTACTCTAATTTTATATTTATATAAGGAAAACAACTTTTTGCATTATGAGATAATATATTATATTTGGAAGAAGGTATAGGAAAGGTGCTATGAAACATTATTTCTTTTGCATTTTCTTATCTAAGTGTCCTATCATTATTTACAAATTACCCTTTTCTCTCTTTTGTGTTTTTGGTTTCCTCTTTTAGAAGGTTGTGTTTTGAATTTCACACCCCCTACTTGATGAGTTTCTATAGAATGAAACCTAAGTCAGGGATTGGGTATTAAAGATAACTTATGTTCTTCTTTTCACTGTAAAAACCACATTGTGTTTGTTCCATTTATATTTTTCTATCCATCTTAACCTTACTTTTTTCCAAATATAATATAATGACTTTAAAGAGGTAGAGAGAGATGAGGAAGGAAGCATTTTAGAGGTAATCTGTCCACATTTGCGTGGAAGAAGAGTGGGAAACCATTTAAGAAAAACCATCCTCAGTAGACTTGCTCATGGTTCAAGCTCCGATCTCCCTGCCATTAGCAGGTCATTCTAACATGAGAGTGACGCCTTAGACCAGTTGACCAGTGAAGCAGGTCAGTTTCATCTTAAAATGTGTCAAGTTGTTGGTTCTTGCAAACCCAACATGATTCAACGGATCACAAGGGATTTAAAGAACCGGTCCGTAGTTTGAACCCACCTTGTTGGAGTGTAGGTTTGGCATGGACGTTCTGACATAAGCTTGCACCGACTCTGATTGGTCAACCTCATATGGGTGGTTGATGGAAGAGGCGTGAGAAGAAGCCCGCGATCTTGTACTACCCTAGAGGTTCCGGTTAGTGAGAGATATCAAGAGAATGCAAGTTAGAAGAAGAAGAAGAACAAAAAAAAAATACCATTTGTTAGTTTGCAAGGTAATTATAAAGAATAAATGAACCGAATCAGCCAAATGTCACAAACATTAATTAACAAAGAAAACTATTCTGGGAGTATATACAGGCTATACCATTGCATGTGGGACCCACTCCAACAGTGAACAGGAAACACAAAAACAATTAAAAGAGTACATATAAACATGTGTGCCATTTGACCTTGTTTCCTAGTTACAGTCGTGATTCCACTAAACTGTTTTTATATCATACTCAATGTTACTACCCTGTTGACTAGGTATGTTTTATGGGTCATTCCAAACACATGGTGTTTTTGAAAGACTGTAGCATTCTATGACAAAATGACTGCAGGCTTGCATTCAGGCCGAAGTTGGCCATTTTTGGCAGTTCCTATTATGTTAAGGAGCTACACATTACTTGAGTACAAACCAGACTATACTTTTGAAGCACGGTCAAATGGGACACATATTTATATAAGGTTTATTCCATTATTTTTGTGTCTTCTTTAACCGCTGAAGTGAGTACCAGATGTTACGGTATACCCTGTATATTATTTCATGCAAGAAAGTGACAAAATCTATAATTTTTTGGTTACAAAATAGGAACTATATTATGTTAAGGAAAAATGAAAATCAAAATACCATATGGAGTTATTTTTAATAATATAGTTGTCCGTCATAATTTATAAACACCTTTAGTGACTTAAGCCATCACCAAGAAATGCTAGAGTTATTATTATGTGGGTATGATACATACAATCCGGTTTTTTATAGGAAGCCTGTTGTTTGAAAAATGAAAACTCATGTTGCCATGATGGTGAAAATAAAAATATTACAAAAACTATTTAAATTTGTAGTTGGTTTAATTAATAATGTAAAGAGGAATTTTATAGTAATGCATATGGAAATATTATTGAAAGATTTTGATAAATTTCTATATGATTTTTTAAGTTCTTTTAGCACCGAGTCTTACTTCCCGTTCAAGTTATACAACTATGTACCAATTACACTGATGGTTTTAGGGACTGAGAAGATTATATTTAGAAGATGTGTACCCACATTTCCATGGTGGGAAAGTGGGAAGCCATTTTGTAAAAAACACCCTCAGTACACCTGATGAGGATTCAAACCTCCATCTCCCCACTATCAGAAATCTAGTCTAACACAAGAGCAGTGCGTTAGAACATGTGGCTACTGAAGAAATTTTTTTTAATTAATCAATCAAATAAGACATTTCTAAAATATAACAATTTTAATGAATTTCAAATTAATTTTGATGGTAGCTAGTGTGCTTCCCATAAAAATCAGAGTTTAAGATACCAAGGAAAGTTTCAAAATTACTCCCACTATTATAGGTAGAGAGAGACATTTCTATGACCACATCTTATCAGCAACATAATATTTTTTCAAGATAAAGTCTTCAAAGTGTGGTTTTGTCTCTCCTTTACAAGCATATCATGATGATAAAAACATTCTTCCTCCGTCTGTTCCACTTAAATTGTTTTAGTTTAGATGTTAGTCACCAGTACGATGGTCTAAAGAGCAGTGGTTCCCAAAATTTTTAGGGCCTTGTCCCATTTATCTCCATAAAATCATCCCCAATACCTTCTACCCTAAGCTATAAAATCATTATTCAGAATACCATTTTACATGACCTACTAAAGAAGATAATAGCAAAATATTTTTATTCAAAAGTGATATTTAACAATGAATTTATCAGCAGCGGTAGGTGGCCTCAGGAGCTGGGAAAGCAACTTTAGATCTATAGTCCCGGGTAAAAATGTTCCAAGGCATGTTTTTATCTTTTGAACTTTAGATTCTTTAGTTATACAGTTTTGGTGGTATAAAATGTGTTTAATTATCATGTTAACTACATGAATTATCTTAGTTAAAATAAAACTGACAAGAAGAGTAAAGGATTTTAAAAAAACCACTTGAATAGTGTTAATCAAGATAATATGTTACATCAGTCCTAATGAACACACAAGCTTGAGCATCGTAACGACCTAATTGTTGGGAGGGACGGTCATTAATTTTATACAAAAGAATTGCTCTCTCAACCTCTCCCCATCCTACTTTATTCACTGTACAAAAAAAAGATGTTCAAAGTAATGTTATCCTATATGGATAAGTGGGGCAAACCAAAAACGGAGAACACACAAAATTCTTAAAATAAACTGAAGTAACAAACGTAGCATGTAATATCATTTTATATCAAAACTAAGTATGATGTGAGGCTCTCAGCTTAGTGGATTATTCTCAAGATGTGTGATATCTATATAAAGTTCATTTGTCATCGGTCAGCTAGTCAGTGAAGAGTCAAGTATCTGGAATGTGTGATATTTCCTGTGCAATCTGCACATTGGCACATAACTGCTGATTCCAGTGGGAGATTAGTGAATCTAAGAAGCAATATTCAAGCATCAAGTGCTTTTGGGTTACATGGATGTAGGTCATTGATTGGTGCTTAATGTCGTCATTGGAATCTCCTGGTTGGCAGATTCTAGCTAGTATGCGTGTCTTAGAGCAGAACTATGGGCAGTTGGTTCCAGACAGTTGGTTCATACAGTTGGTCCTAGACAGTTACCAAGTGTGTATTAAGATTAGTTCATTTAGCAACAGCATGCCACGAGTGTAACGATGATTAAGACATTGGTTAGATATTGGTTAGTCAATGGTTAAGACAGTGGTTAGAGAGTTGTGATCCCACTGCTGCCAAGGGAAGTGAGAGAACTTAAGCCATAACAGTAAGATAAAGGTGACTGGGGATGGGTGAACGACATTCATCAGAAGGGTTGGTGAGTTCAACAGCAATGTATGAGGGCAGATTTTTTTATTAAATAAACCTAATGTAGTGTGATGAGTCTGACTTTATTTTAAGTTACCTGTTTAGATCTCTCACTTACAGAATGATAGCCAGCAGTCTTTTATACTTTGTGTCATATAGTAGAATAATGTCAGTCTAACCTTACATTTTGGTGTAGAAGTGGAATAGTAAGCCTGTAACCTTTACATTTTAGTGTAAGAATGGGATGATTAGGTATGGAAGTTGAGGCATCACTTTACAATAAGCTAATAAATAAAATAAAAACAAGACCCTGTCCCCCATCCTCCCCACTTGCAACGCCCGTGACACAAGTGATGTAAAACTGATATTGTGCATGCACCAACATTGACCAAAACACTTGGTGGATTGTGTACTATTATATTCTTTCATTGACCGAAATATTCTGGAGTAGTTTATAGGCATTTCAAATTTTACTTATTTTTCCTTTATGGACACACATTCACCTCACTCTTTCCCTTCCTTTTATACCTCATGAAATTTGAATTATTTAAAAGCAAGTTTGAGACGGCCCATGTGGCGAGGACAGACACACAGTAACACTTGACAAATATGAATCAAAAACCAGGATGCTGTCAAAATGATCAAATATATTAGGTTTGTAATTTAAAACAAAAAGGAAAGTTTTATTTCACTGAAAGCTTCATTGATTACATGGACCGACCGAACATGCCGATTGTTCATTTTGCTATTAAAACTTTTTTGTTTAGTGAATTTAACAAACTTGATAATATACCCTACAATAAAAGCTTATCATTGTTTGATAGTTAAATAGCAAGTCTCTTATATATTACATTAATTAACTACTACACTGTCTGGTAAATTCTTAGCATGTTAATGGACTTGATGAAGTGATTCCAGTTTACCAATGTTCGATTTAAAATCACTTAAACCGGAGACTAGGTTAGCTCCCTCCACACCCTTAACTCTTAGATAATTTTACTGCCCCTTAAGGAGTGATACATCCCACTTTGGGAACCATTGCTCAAAAGTATAGTGATATTATATTTATAATTAGTTCTATAGGTGTTTATGAGTTAAGTAGAAACCATTTCATTACATTAGATACACATAAATACCCAAACAAACAAAAGACACTACAAATTACAGAGTTAGCATCTTCACATCAAGAGATATAGTCACGTGAATAACCTTGAGGGAGGGTGGACCACTTGAGTGAATATCGTGGTCAGCCAGGACCGAAGAGTTGTTCTCGTCGACTACAATAACCTCGTACTCGCCATCTTCCTGGGACAGTTGCTGGCAGATTCCTCGGGTCTGTGCTGCTAAAACAATAGCATGCATTGTTATACAAATCTACATCCAAGCACTATGATTAATAGCGTCAATCACACCATTTTATGTAAGCCCATAGTCGAGAGATTAAAAATATACAAAGTGTCTTACCTTGCACTTTGGTTATCTGAAACTTACAATGACCAAGGACAAAATAAGGTTCATTATAGGAAATGAATCTCTAGCTCTGCTCTATCCAATCTGAAAGGTACCAGTCTTACATTGATGAATTAGGCGATATCCTACGTGAGCAAACGAAAGCGAGCGGCGTGGATGAAGCTATGCTAAGAGAAAATATCAAATGCACAATTGGTATTGAAGTCGTAAAGACGAAGTGGCCCAGGCAGATTCCAAACAATTGAGGCAATCAAATATTTTGATATTTTCACACAAACCATACACAGTGAGCTTCATAGCTCTTGTGCCTAGCATTAATACAAGGGGCGTGATTGTATTAACAAATTATGTTTTATCATCCATAGGCATTTTTTGCTGAGAGTATTTTGGTTGGGTTAAATTAGTGTGGTGATCAAAATGTCAGAATTCACTGAATCAGTGAAGTAAAAAGTGTGTGCTTTGTGATGAGAAAGATAAAAACTACTCTAACCAATTGCTTGGTAGAGAAAATGCACCCAGCTCTATGAAAGTGCTGAAATAACTACTTTTTTTTCTGTTCAAAATTACGATACATTATTTCTACTTTGGAAAATGTGAATTTAAAACCTTATCAGATATTTATTCTAAGCAATGAAGGTGTATGGAGAAACAAGAATTATTACCCCCTTTTAATTATTTTAATGATCGGTGTTTTTTTAGCATTGTGTCCTACTACCCTTTCAGGTTATACACTTATGTACTAATTACGCTAATAGTTTTAGGGATGAGGAAGACTGTATTTATAAGAAATATACCCAAATATGTGTGGAGGGAAAGTGGAAAACTTTTTTTTTCTTGTAAAAACCATCCAAGTTCACCGAACTTGAAATTCAAATCTTGATCTCTTCATCATCGGTAGTCCAATCTACTGCAAGAGTGCTGCCTTACACCATATGACCATCAAAGTGGGTAATGTGTTTTTTCTTCATATAAATGGTCAAATTCAATGTAGGATTCCCTTTCCAAGAAGTTAATATTTGTTTGAGATATTTCCATTTAGGTTTTTTTAGATTATTAACAAGGGACTGATCGCCTCTTCAGGGGCTGCATGATTTGATCTAAGGTGCTACACTTGCAAGTAACTGAGCCGCCGAATACGGGGAGATCAATGTTCAATCCTGGTCGGGTGTACTAAGGATAGTTTTCCTCCACTCCTTCCCACAAATATGGGTAAACTTCTTCCATATTCAACCTTTCTAACCCCCAACACATTGGTGTAATTTGTAGATATGTGTGTAACCCAAAGCAGCTAAGACAAGGTGCTAATATAAAATATAAAACATTGACCGAGTTCACGTTTATTTGATGACTATATTATGGTTATTGATTTGAATGCTTGTTGCTTGCTTTCCTTATTCACTCCAATTCACACATTTGGCTGCTTTGTCCCACATGCCTCACTTTCGTTCGCTCATGCAGGAAAGCGCCTTACACTCATGTGTAGTTTATAAGATAAGGTCATTGTGTGATCTATCAAGGTAGGGCTTTCAGGATAAACAAAGTGTACCTGGCCAATATTTGAGCCAAATCCTGGATAACACTCTGACAGTCATGCTGATAACATTGGAGTAGGTCTTCAACTTCTGTGACACTGATTTATGTTCAACTCCCCCACATATATATTTACGTTATGTCAACTGGTGCCAATTTTGGCCTAATGCCTCTATATTTATGTTGTCTGTTAGTCCTTTATATAAAATATTCATACATTTTGAACCCAGTTGGAACTTACATCTACAATCTATTAATTTAAATAGCCTAATCACAGACAACAAAACTTTTACCTGATGATCTGTAAGAAATAGACATTTTAAAATAGATTTTTAAATATTTCAGAGTTAATTTATTACAATACAGCATTTTAAATTGTTTTTTGAAAATACAAAGCTAGTTACAATCAAAATAATAATGCTAATAAAACTCTCTATAAAATAAAACACCAAAACAGCTGCCTGCCATTAAGAAATATTATTTTGGCATATCATATATACTAGGACCTCCATATATCAAACTACCATATATTGAAATTCTCTATATACCAAAGTGTTGGTGAATCCCTGTGACATTACGTATAAAACCTGTTTTTGTATATAGAAAAAAAATCTATATACACATTTTTTCCTAAACAAATTGGGATTCCCCCCTCCCTTGTGATGATGATGATATAAGTAAAAAGTGAGAAAAAATAAAATGAAAATGTCATGAGAAGAAGATGGAAGTTCTTTGACATAAGAAGAAGAATTGTTTCAGAATACCTGACTATATGTGTACGGCATTGACTCTTTTTTTATGAAACCATCAACTTCGATATATGGAGGTCCCAATGTGCTTGGTACTTTGTATTAAGAATAAAATACATAAGTAACATTCATATAACTAGTTTAATGGGATATTGATTTATTTAATGTGATACAATTACTTAAAACTAATAGTTTGCAACTAGCAAACATACTACTTATATGGTTGAGTTTTAAATGGTCAATATCAAATGTATATGCACTTCAATCATTCAAGTGAGTTCCCTAAAACTTACAAACCAAAAATAATGTTAATTGGAATGGGTCACTGGGCTAAATCATGGTTTGAATTGGGAGGGATAGCCAGCACACTTACCTTGGTGATACTGGAGTAAAAAGTGTTTGGATAAAACACTAAAAAATACACAAACACATTTTTAAGGACAAGCTTTCACTGTCACACACAGCTTCATCAGGTCAAGAGAGTAGACTGATGCTCTTGGTTGAACTGCGAGGTTGACTGTCCACAGCTGACTATTTTTCAGTTATGATATCACTGTATAGATGGCAGCACTATGAATAGATAGATAGAAAAACTAAAAATTGTGTTATATAGTGTTTTATTATTGTGACATTAAATGTAATAATAAGTGTGCTGGTAGGAAGGAGAGGAATTACCTAAGGCTGAGGTTAGGGGCTTGTCTGGATTGGATAATATATTGATGGGCCAGTTCCCATATCCTTAGTTGTGAAGTGTTGCATATTTCTTTGTCCAAAGATTTAGCCACCTTGGTTGTGTAACAGTGATTAAAGTCCAGATTATGGGTTTCCGCATGTGATGCTAGAGGCTTTTCTTTACTATTCATTTTTGTGTCATTTTGATGACCAATCATTCTCCTTCTTAGTGTTTCTGTTGTGAGACCAATGTATTGTGCGTGGTACCGGTTGCATTCCAGTTAGTAGATGTGGTTTTCAGAATCACAAATATGGTGGCCTTTTATAGGATAATTTATTTTAGTTATGTTGCTGGAGAATACATTTGTTTGTTTATGTGTGGTACGGGTTTTCCAAGGGGTGCAGTTGCAGGGAAATGAACCTGATATTTGTTTGGGTTCGGGTTGAATAGCGGAGTCCAGTATTTTGGATTTTACAAGTATGTTGCGTAAATTGGCTGGTTGGTTACTTTTGGAGGCTCCTTGAAGATATTTTGTATAGGGGTGGAGGATAGCAGTATGGGAAATCCTGTTTTCAAGAGATTGTTGAGTTTGTGGAGTCCTGGGTTGTTGGTAGTGACCAGAGGGATTATGTTTGTTTCTGTTGATGTTGTGGGACCACTATTTTGAGCTCTGTATATTTGACTACACACCAGTGCTTTAGAGTAGCCTATGTTCATAAAAGAATGTTGCAGTTTCTTATTGTATTGTAAGAGTTCATTGTGGCCAAAGATAATTCTTTTGGCTCTAATGGTTAGGCTATGTGGAAGTGATCTCTTTGTGCTCATAGGGTGGCAGCTGTCGTAATGAAGGTATTTTTGCTGGTTGGTTTCCTTGGTGTGCACTGTTGTTTTCAGGTGTCCCTGATGGAGTGTGTTGCATACATCCAGAAAAGTAATGCTGGATGGGGATATTTTCCAGGTAAATCTTAGCGGTGAAAATTTGTTTAGGTCTGCCAGGAATGACTAGAGTTGCCGAGATCATAAAGATGTCATCGATGTATCTGAACCAACAAATGGGCTGTAGCGGTTGTCTGTCCAGGAACATACGTTCCACTCTCCCCATATATAAGTTTGCATATGAGGGGGCCATGCGCGTTACCATGGCAGTATGTTTAATTTGTAAGTCGATTTTGTCCAGAAATCTGAACTAATTTTTCTCCAAAATGAAATTTGATAGTTTTATCAGGAATGCGGTAGTGGGTCCTGTACCAGACGGACATGTGTTGAGATATTTCTCTATTGCTGGAAGTCCTTAGATGTGGGGGATATTGGTGTAGAGTGATGTAACATCAATTGAGACCAAGATGGCATGCTGTGGCCAGTGTGTGAAGTCGTTCTAGAAAATGATTTATAGTTTTTTCTATCCATCTATTCATAGTGCTGCCATCTATACAGTGATATTATAACTGAAAAACAGTCAGCTGTGAACAGTCAAGCTACTCTACTCTCGTGACCTGATGAAGCTGTCTGTGATAGTGAAAACTTGTCCTTAAAAATGTGTTTGTGTGTTTTTTAGTGTTCTATTCAAAAAAATTCTACTCTAGTATTACCAAGGTAAGTGTGCTGGCTATCCCTCCTAATTAAAACCAAAACAAGGAATAATATAATTTACATGCAGACACAGTATAGTTACAAACACAACAATAAATATTATATAAGTATAAACCATACTTTAACACGTCAATGACATACATATAATCTATAGAAATCATTCATATACCTAAATAAATACTAAAGTTTCAAAGAATATTTAATTTCTAAATAACAGAAAATCTATAAAGTAGTTTTGACAATTATTTATATCTATAAAAAGTAGCTTTGACCACTTAATAGAATGATTTCTTTTACACTTATTTCAAGACAATTCAAGGCTCATTTCAATATCATGCAATTGACAAAATGGTAAAATAAACATAACTTAAATATCCAATTTAAATTAAAAAATTCCGAGAGGTGATAATAAAAATACGGTGGGAAGACAATACATGTATAGAAGGCATTGTGTGAATTGTATATTCAAGGTGAAAGCTAACACTTGTACAGTTACATTATTGTGTATGAATAGCAAGGCTTTGTAAATCAAAATGATCTAGAGGTTACAGATATAGCCGCATCAAGTATCATTTTGTAAATGAGTAAGTTGACAGCTGGGCACCAGAATCAATACCGGTGCTCTTGGCTGCCTAGTGTACCGAGTTCAATTCCCATATATGGGTGATATTTTAAAAATTGGCAAGTGTAATTCAAGGTGTTAAGAACATACTTATTGGGTCACTGGGTTGCAAACTTTGACCAAACCATTTAATCACACTGATTACATTAATTACAAATTGATACGCGCGCGCGCGCACGCGCGTGTGTGTGTGTGTGGCTCCAACTGAAGGTTATAAGTTTCTATGCTCAATGAAATTCATAAGCTCACTATTGATAGATAGGTGAGGGTTAAAATCTTGGTTAGATGAATGTAGGCATTCGATTTAAGAGTCAAGTTCAAATCTTAGCCGAGTTAAGGATTTACGCTTCCCGCATTACAGCATCATGTAAGGTATGTGTGATTTAAAGTTCACTACAAGTGTAGTCCCATGCAATAACTACTCTAAAGCTAAATTTATGTTCACATAATAAAAGCAATACAAATAAGTACACTGTATTTTAAATTTTGCAAAGCTTTAGCAGTAAAATAATACATTTACATTTCAATGCAGTCAAAAATTTATTTTCAAACCCACACACAAGCATTTAATAAGGAGAATGAAAATAGGAGTATTTATAGCTGAATATCATATGCAGTAGCAATATTAGAAAATGGAACACTTTACAGACATTTTACTTTAAAAGTAGTCACATTTAAACATTTTGTGAATTGTTTTGAAATTAAAACATGTGTGTAATATTGTTTTTAACTAGGTACTCTTGATTAAATAATTCAATAAATTAATTGTATATTTTAGGCTTTCATTTTAATGAAAGCAAAAAAAAAGTGAGAAGGGTTAAAGCCACATGTTTTTGAATAAATGTTTTCTTCTTTAAAAAAAACTAATTAATTTGTAGTATAGTTTGTCAGTTTTTTAAATAGTTTTAAAAACAATGTCGGTAATTAAAATTGATTAAATAAAGGTAAACTCCACTAAGTCCTTTTTTTTAATAAGTTTATGCTAGAACTGTTTCATAAGTCATAAAATATACTTGGTAAAATTACTTTAATACTGGAAAGACAATTATTTTTTAACATATGACAAAGTAAAATCATATATAATTCTAAATTTCCAGAAATATTACAGATAGATTTTTTAAACAAATGTTAAATGTGTTTTTGGACAGTGAATAAAATGTGACTTTGTGAATGTAACATTTATGATTAATTTTTTTTCAGTACTTTACTGCCTGTTGAAGTTATAGATGTTGCTACTAATTATGCTAATGAGTTAAGGATGAAGAAAGTTGAATTTGAGAGAAGTGTATCCACATTTGTTTGGAGGGAGTGTGAAAAACCATTAAGGAAAAACCACTTTCAGTACAGCTGACTGGGATTATAACCTCGATCTCCCTGACATTGACAATCTAATCTATTGCGAGAGTGACATCTTAAATCATGTGGACACAGAGGTGGGTAATGTGACCTTACATGATGATTTTTAGAAATGTTAATAATATTTTAGTTTAGATGTGGTGAAGAACAATGTCACCAAATAATATGTTAGAAAAAAACCCAATCTACAAATAGGTACTGTATGTATATCTTCTAATTTTAAAAACAACAGTTTAAAAAAAAATCTTTTATTAGTAATGATTTTAACAGAGTTATTGGTTTACTTCTATCCTTCATGTGAACACGTCTACACATCGACTCGCTTATCAACACCGAGAATGATAATGATTTGCCAAAAGTACCCTGAGAGACTAAATATATCTTTATGTAACAAAATAAGGAAAGTAAGGTGATACAAATGTGGTAGCTTAGAACTTTTATAAAGTATTTTAAATCTTAAGTATCAAATAAAGAAAACATCAAACTATAACTTCAACCAAATCATAAAGTCAACTAATCAGAGAAGAAACAATGTAAAATATTAATATCGGATTGTTAAAAAAACAATATAACATTTTAACTATTTAATAATAGGTAAAGTGACACCTAAATACAACCACAACCAAAACTTATTATCAAACAATTGGTAAAGGGGGAAGGCCATATCAATATAATCTTGTTATATATTTTTAAAATGTCAATATTCCATTTTAACTAATTTTAACTGTAACAAGCAAATAATATTGTTTTAAATAATATAGTGATTAAATTAATCAAAACGAAACAAAGATCTGAACCAAGTAATAATAATGCAATTTGTCAAAATCACTAGCAATTAAATAGTCACTTGATAGCCCATCTCAAACTAATGAACTACACAAAACCAGGTAAAAAGGAAAATACTTAAATGTTTTTAAGTGTAAAATCTTTTAAAAATTCATAATACAAAACAATTCTGTAAATATGAGCATATTAATTATTTAAGTATAGTTTGATTATGGGCAAGGGGGAGGGAGGGGGGACTATTAAGTGTTTTCACTTATTTATTTATTTTACTTGTGATTGTTGATTTTTCTGAATAATCACACATCATTCATCCTATGCAAAAGAACAGGTTCTGGGCGTATCCTAACTCAAATTTTAAGGAACCTCAAACTTTTTCTATTATACTCCAATTACCAATATTTTGGTTACATTAAAATGTGACCCGCTTGGGTGGCCACATCATCAAAGGTGTTCCTCTCACAATAGACTGGACTGCTGATCACAGGTAAATTTGGGTTAAAATTCTTGTCTAATTGTAAAGAAGGTGGTTTTTTACTTAAGGTTTTACACCATTTCTTAATGCAAATGCGAGTAAACTACCTCTAAATTTCAGCTTCTCTCATCCGCAGTACAATAGTCTAATTTTAGTAAATATACGTTTAGCCCAAAGAGGTAGTAATAAAAGAATTGAAAAAGCTAAAACACCGAATAAAATAAAAAGTCTGTATAAATGTGGTGTTCTAGACTAAGCAGCAGGAGCAATAGAACAAGAAACAAGCAATGTTTACCTGAGTGGGCGAGAGTCGAGTTTCTGTGGAACTTAGCAGCAGGAACATGATTGTTGTTGTTGTTGTTATTATTGTTGTGGTAGTTTTTGAGGAAGGGGTTTCTGTGTCGCAGGAAAGGTTGGTGGGGGTGCGGATGAGGCGGGGGTACAGAGTTGGGGTGAAGAGCCAGGGAGGAACTGTGGGTACACGTGGTGTGACCACTGGGGGAATAGGGGGCGTGCTCCCCCCTCTGGCAAGGCAGCGTCCACACAAACAAGGGGGCACGACAAGTTAGAGAAGCTAGCCTAGTATTTAATGGGGGGAGGGAGGAGGGGGCGGATGGAGGAGAGAGGACCAGTGGCGTCCATTTGATGTAAATGTGTAAGCACCCACTTACACAATACTAGCATGGTTCTTTGACAAAACACAAATATACACACATTTTAGAGTTACAACTTCCTCTTCAGGTTTTAAGACACATAAATTAAGACCAAACCTTAAGAAGGAGTGTTAGATCCCAAAAATTGTGTAAATTTGAGTTTATTAAAAAGTTTGTGTTTGGTAAGAAGGTCAACTGCTGTGTTAATTCACTTGTAATGATAATTTATTCAATGGCTGTGTTTCAAATTAATTTAGTTAAGAAGAAAATCTAGAAACCTTATCTTAGATGAACACTTATTTTATAAGTTTGAGTAGCATGCTGTTTGAGGCTTCTTGTGATCTGTGACTTTCTTGAAAATTATTGTGTGAAGGCAATTTGAAAATCTACTTACAACCCATGGGTGTGGGCCCCACGATTATGTGATCTGGAAATTGTGGATGAAAAAAAAAGTCCCAATATTTGAAAGAGTTATGTTAGAGTATTAATTTGTTCACAAGAAACAATTTTCTTGAATTATAGCTTTTTCTCAATAGAATAATTCAATTATCAAAATCATTGGCTTTCAGTTCTCATCTGCAAAGCAGAATTGTATGCTAACTAAGCAGCAGAGAAATGGTTTGTAAAAGATGATTTTAGTGATTAATTTAGAGCACTCTAAAGGAGTAGAGAAATTACTACCCGACTTAATGGAAAAAAAACCTGACTGCTATATAAAATAATATTAAATATAATACATAATAATATGTTTTATTAAATGAGCTTTCGAGTGTGATAAAAATTAAACTTCTCAATATGAGATAATGGTCTGGCATAAGATTCTTAAAATGTAAAAAAAAAAAAAAACATATATCCACGGCGTGAACCTACAATCAAGCTAAACCAACTGAATGGCCATAGTTGTTAACAATGATAGTGCCAACATTTGAAAATAAAATATGTCATGTAGCCAGCACAACAAACCCTCTGACCCACAAGATCAGTTTTATAGATCGGAGCTGCTACTTAAATATTCAAGTAGCTCCTCATTTGACCTCACAAGGCTGAGTTTGACCCCGTTCCAGACCCACTGCTTCTTAGAAAAATTATTAAATCACTGGGGATTGAACCCAGGACTTCTGGATTTGTAGCCGAGAACTCGGACCACTAGACCACATAGTCATGTTTTAAATGTAACACTATAAAAAAATAATAATGCAAGAATAGGTTTCTCAAAATCTCAAGGATAAAAATAAAATTCAAGTTTAAGATTAGGAAACAAAATAGAAAACTTTTTTTTAAAGCTTTGAATTAAATATTTTTAACATTATTATAAAGTTTAGGAGTGATTTAGCCCAACATAATTTACCACTAGTCTAAATGAAAAATTCACACTATAGGAAAAAAAAAGTTACATATTCAATTTATCATAGAAAATAATTAATGTGAAAAAAAAAAGAATTGGAAAAGAAAAGGAAAAATTATACCAACCATGTGACCGCTGCTTTTAATGATGGTAGTGTTAACATTAAAATTGTATTCAACCAATTTCTAATAGTGAATTTTAACGTGTACATGTAAAATATTTCTTTCCAGTAAATATTGTAGTTTTGTTAATGAGTAATGTAATAGTGTAGGTTCTACTAGACAAGCAGGTTAGGTTACTATCCAACTAGATCAATCTCACATCAAAATTCTTAGTGATCAGAGGGGAAAAGAAAACACACAGGCAACCCAGCAGAATGTCACACTTACATGAGCAAATAAGGGATTCAAGAAATGTCACCTGTAAATGTATAAACACTGGAAGAATAAAACTATGTCGGAACACCCTAGCAAACGTACTTTCCTTTATTCCACTATACTGACATTTAATTAATAACGGTTAAAGGAAAATATGTTGTCTTATATTTTATATTATGGCTTATTAAAATAAACAATTACATTGTATGAATACACTAACATGATGATAAATTAGAAATTTGATTAATAATGAATAATTTTGACAAACTGTATAATGTATTTTGTTAGTAACTTATTTCAACGTAAGTATACAACCAATACCGTTTAGTAAGAAACATTTTGGGCATTTGACTAGTTTAAGTTAAATTATAACAAATATGTTATAGTTGGTTTTCTGAATGAAGAGTTAAAATTTAATTCAAATGTGAAAGAATAAATAAGGAATACACAGCTCGTTTGCTTGAAGTTCGCATAAGGTATGCATTAAAAGCAGCACCCCCCACCCCTTTCCCCACACACATTTTAATAATACCTTTAGTAAACTAGCTGGTTTTACCAAGTGGTTGGTTAGTAGGAATAACTTTAAGCCAGGAGGTTAGTATTTGATTCCTACTGGATGGATCTTTATATTCTTCCTCTATATTCTGAAACCTTTATGAATTAAATAGCCAAGCTATTATAGTTAAGTGCAGCTATAGTCACAACTAAATATATTCTGCACGTCCATCACAGACTCCGCCTTAAGATATGAATGAAGAATTCCCCTGTAACAGGACAACTCCTGGATAGCTGAGAGGCAATAGTGTAAGTATACTAAGGTAAAAGTTCCAGGTTTGATTCCCGTGTCAAACTGTAATTTTTCATTCTAAAGAATATAATACATTTAATTCTAAAGATGAGTCGCTGATAGCCAATAGAATGAAACAAATGAACTATTCAGTTAATTGAATCAGACTGGGCTGTATTTGTGAGTCTGTGAATGTCGGCTTGTCTAACAATTAACAAACTTCAGGTTAAGTGAGTTGAGTATTACCAAGGTTGCCAGGTATGT
The DNA here is from genome assembly GCA_902141385.1 of Timema californicum. Lineage (NCBI taxonomy): Eukaryota > Metazoa > Arthropoda > Insecta > Phasmatodea > Timematidae > Timema > Timema californicum. The sequence goes on from CABFOW010000048.1 coordinate 449,454, forward strand.
TTCTTCAGAACACGAGGAAGTAGGTTCATAAAGTCATTGAGATGGTACAAACAAATACAATTGTTCTAATTACAAATTACTAATACTCTTTTTGGTTTTTTTGATTCTCATTTGTTATAAAAAAATATAGAAAAATGAAAAATAAAGTGTTTTTCAGCCAATAAGAATGGCTAAACTGAGATAAAAGGATCAATTTCTAGAGACAGTCCTTGGAAAACATAGCAACCATGTGAGCTATTCCTTCACATATGAAAAACAATTTAGATGTGAGGGCGAATCTATTTAATGACTACCGGCACAAAAGCTACCCATCAGTAGCCTCAAATTTCTAAAGCAGGTGCAACAATTTGTACAGCACTCTTTTAAAGCAGTGTTGAGAAAAATTACTTAGTGTTGTTCATTTATTGTTAAATTTAATACTTATAAAACTACGCAGTTTGTGTGGGCATCAAGATACATTAAACAAAGCAATCCTTTTTTTAATAAATCTGTGCGACAGTCCATACATAGTGCATAAATACTATGTCAGATGCAATTCTAGCCAAGAAATGCACTGATCTCTTCAAAGTCATTTCTCACACAACAAATGCACCATTCCAGTAGTAACTTGCCATAAAGAAACCCAAAACCAAAGAACTTAGGATGTGTTAGATTTTTATAGTTGAGCAAATTTGTTTTATAATATAACTAGCAAGCCTTGAGGCTTAGTGAAATGAAAAATAAAAAATATTAATATACATGTATTTCAACTTGCAAGAATTGCAGTAATTTGTATGAATAGAAATAATATTAAGATATTTAAATTTACTCCCGGTAAATATGAGTTTTATTTTATTAAATTTCTTTTTAAAGCAGAAAAGATAAAATGTTTATGAATAAACTACAAAACTCAGTTTTAGATAGTTTTTAAGATGGGCCTAACTAGATAAAATAATTGATAAAAATGAAAAAAACAAAACATTTTTTCAGTAATTTATATCCACTTTCTTATGTTTCTTGTAAATGAGAATATATTTTAAATTATTGGGTTTATTTTTAGATAATAAGATTCACAGGGGGAAAAATTACACACACAGTTTTGAAAAATTAAACATCATAACTAAAGCATGCCCAAAACCCATAGCTAAAAAGAAAAGAAAAAAAAAAGGTGGGCATGCTGTGAGGTTCACAAAGTGTTTTCAACTATCTCTGACACATTAAGAGTTGCTCTATTTAAAAATAAGGTAAAAGGAAAATATGTTAAAAATAACTTTTGAATAGTAACTGTAGTGTTGGACAAATTCAAACTCTAGTAACAAGTAAATAATTACAGAAAAAACCCAGACTATCCGAATCTTGATTTGAAGAATTCACAACTAACCAACGTACCGCCCCACTCCATTCACTGAGTCAGCCCACATATATGTCATCCTTATTCATTTTTTTAAAAGTTTATTTATGTTTCATGTTTAATCTGTTTTGAAAGTTTTCTAATTTTTTTAAATATCATAATATATTTTTCACATATAATAATATTTTTTCCTTTTTACAGATATTAAAATTTGCTATTATCTGAACAAGCTTTTTTATGAATTAATTAAAATAGTATACTATTCTTCAAAATTCACCAAATACGGGCAAGGCCGTAGCCAGTCAATAATTTCGGGGGGTAGGGGGTAGTGGGGAGGTGGTGTTTGGCGGGCACATCCCCCAATTGCCAGAAGCTAGAAAAAATTCTAAATGATAAATAGTTCTAGAAGTTATCCGAATAGTTTTATATGACAACATTACCCCCTAACTGCCAAAGACTAGGAAAAATTCCCAATATTAAACACCTCTAAAAGTTATTTGAAATGTTTTTATTTTTACAACATAGCACCATAACTGCTGAAGGCTAGGAGAAAAAATAACCCCCTAACCACCAAAGGCTAGGGAACTATCTGAATATTAAACACCTCTAGAAGCTATCTGAAGGTTTTTTTTTATGGCACCATAACCCCTTAGCTGCCGATGGCTAGAAACATTTCTAGATATTAAACCCCTCTAGAAGCTATATGAAGTGTTTTTTATGGCAACATAACACCCTAAAGGACAAAGGCTAGGAAAATTTATAAATATTAAACACCTTTAGAAGCTCTCTGAAGTGTTTTTTTATGGTAACAAGGCCCCCTAATTTGTACTTGTATCTTCATTTTGATATTGTTTGAACCATATATAAAGCCATATATATTTTGTTCATTAAATGTCAGGGGGGAGGGGTAACCCCTGAAACTCCCCCTTGCTACGGCCTTGAATATTGGTGAAGTATTCTTACTTTATTCTAATGTCTAGCACTAATAATTTTACTTTAAGACTTATGACAAAGTACACAGTAATATTTCAGTATTTTTAAAACTAAATGAAAAAAGTTACAATAATAACACATTTTTTTCCAATGATAGTAACCAGAAGGAATAGAAAAAAAAAATTTAAACAAATCGAAAGGACATGGAGGATAGTTTATAGGAAATATTTTCACAAACTTGAATGAAAATCACAGGGAAAAACCACCCATACGTTATCAAGACCAAATTTTAGCTTTGAAATCCCTGAGAAATGCAAGCAAACATAAGACAAGTCTAATTCCCCTATGACAGGATTAGGATCAACTTAAAGTTCATATAGTGTTAACAAAATGTTCATGTAAAATAACGTGACATAGAGGTCCTATTCACGTTTTTAAATGGAAGCCATCACGATCCAGTTGACTTAACTTTAAGAGTTGTCCAAGAGAGAGATTTCATGTTACATGGACATTAAGTCAAGGGTACTATATGTTCTAGCCAGCCAATCATGTTGCGAGCAACATCAATAGGGATATTTAGTACTTCATTTGTTTGGTTATGGTATGCAAACAACTTCTTCAGTATAGTTTGTGCGCATATCACAAACTTTAAATAGTTGTAGCCTTTGGTTTCACGTTAATTTTTATAGCCAGAAAAGGTTATATTGAAAGACTTTTGAGCCTAATCAGCTTGAATTTAATTTTGATTAACATTTTATTTTAAAGAGTTTAAATTCATTATGTGTGTTACGTTACATTATGTTACATGAATCCTGATCACACACAAGTTTCTTTACATTAATTGATTTTTACATAAAAGTTAGGTGAACGTTATAATAAGTGAACGTCAAGCTGATCACAATCCCAACATTAGACAATTTGGCTATCACTGAAGATTGGACCCAATAGTTTTTCCCCATTTGAGAAGGTACCTAAAGTTCGTTCACGGTAGGAGTTTACCTGGGAAAGGACTTTTTTCCCTACCAGAAATCTATTATATAGTAGGATATTGGTAAGAAAAAAGACCTTTCCCAGGTAAACTCCTCCCGTGAATGAACAATAGGGCTAGAATATTATCAACACAAAATAAAGTTTATCAGTGTTAGTGGTTTAATTTTGTTACTGTGTCCCAGCTTGTTTTGTTAGAACAAATAAAAAGTATTATTGGAAATCAAGTTTATGGACTTTAAGTAACATATCTAGTGTCAGAAGATGAGAAAAAGGAAGACAATATAATAAGAAATGTCATTCTTTATCCAGGTAGGTTTTTTTTTCTTGTTACTATTCATTAGTTTATTTTTTCATATTCTACCCACTTTCCATGTTTTGAAATATTATTTTTAACCATAATACCTTATTTTAATGTATTTTAAATCAAGAGTTTTGTCAGATAAAGATAAATATAGTATATAAGAAATCCTACTTGCAGCATAACCTAATTAAATATAGTAACTATTGGATTAGAAAGATTGTGTATTTAAGCACACTTGAATTTGAAAAATAAATGTTGTTTTCATCAATAAAATTAAATGTACCAGAACATTTACTATATCAATAATTTTTGGTCATGCTCACGTGGAAAAATGCCAGATCTGGCCCAGAACTGGACTTTTATAGATCAGGGAATGCCGGATTTGCCCCAGATCTAGCCCAGTTCTGGGTATATCTGGTCCAGACCTGGGGATATCTGGCCTAGACCTGGGTATATCTGGCCCGGATCTGGACTAGTTCTGGCCAGATATGATTTTTCCACATGAGCTGTTTCCAAGATCAAAATCATACATCTTGCTTAGTGCCGTTTAGCCCCCTAATAGGCTTATACATTTAGACACACCACTCACTAACTCAATGCATTAACTTGTAAGTAATTAAGGATTAGATTTAATTAACTCATGATTAATAATATTATTTAAGTAATTGTATTCAAGTGGGAAGAGCAATTTAAAACAAATCCCTTTTTTATAACACTAAACCATGTACAAAAATTGTACTAACATTATAAAATATGTTAAGAAGAATAATTACCTTTTTAAATGAATATAACATAATTATTGTATTTATAAGAAATAAAATATTGTCAAATGAAGGAATATTAAATTGTTATTACAGTAAACTTCTTAAAATATAAATTGATAAAATACCAGAAGTAGGTACTGTATAAACGAGTAATAACATGTTACAATAGGTTTAGTAAAACTTATCATAATAATAATTAACAAATAAAATATAATCTTTGTTTATTGAGAGGGTGAGCCACTCAAGATATTTAATATTAGAAGAAAAAAGATTTAAATGAATATATACTATAACATAGGATATTAAATGGGTTTTTTTTTAGTTTAGATAGATTAAACATTATTTTTATTTTTAAATGTTAATATAGATTTGATAGATCTTCTAGAAATCTTAATATTAATAGGGTAACTTTTTTACATCCATGTGTGTTTCCAGCCTGTGACCTAAGTCAGTTTTTTATTCAAGCCAAATATTTTACACTACGGTTTGGTTCGCTAGGCCTATCGTAGCTTTTTCAGACAAATATATATATTTTAATTTCCAGCTTAGCCTTTTTACAGTTTTTCTTGGTGAATGGCCATTTTTCCATTTACTACATTGATCAAATATTTTTGAAAACAATCCTAATAGTGACTTAGTATCAACATCCTTATAAGTTCTTTTTTATATTATTAATTATTTTAGATATAATATGTGGTCCTGTGTAAATATGTTACTAAACAAACCCTACATAAAAGTCTCAATTTAGCAGAATGATCAATCTTTACAAAGTATTTTAGTAACATCAAGAAACAAAATATCCCCCTTTCGTTTAAATATTTAGGTGCAGAATGAGTTCAGGGATTTATATTCCCTGACTTTTCCCTATCCTTAATTAAATTTCCTTAAATTTCTGAGTTTTCTCTATCATAAAAAAAATCCCTTGCTGTTTGAGGTTTCCCTTGGCCTTAGCCACCATATTACAGCCATAGCTAGTTTTTTTTATTGACCATTTCACTTTAAAACAGTAAAAATGTAAATAAACTCAACCCAGCCTTTTATTATAGCAATCTTGTGTTAACGTGGCCCAGCTTTTTTGTTTATGTATTTTTATACCAGTTAAACTTTTGGTTTATTTTTATCCAAATACATTACAGTACAGCATAAATAAATAACATAATTCGAATTGAGGTTGGATGTATAGCAAAATATTGAAATTGTATAATGTTTAAGGAATCGGAATCAAGAAATAAAAAGTTGTAGTTAAAATATAAAAATTAATATAGCACAAACAGGAATTGTGTGGCGCCTCTAAAAGAAACAATTAACATTTAATATTTTTCAGGTTGCATCAAAATTATTGGGGAAAGCTTGAAAATATAAAGACACAAAACATCTTCAAGGTTACGCCAAGTATCACTAACCCTCTCACAGACAACATAAACATGAATGCTTTGTGCCTACCTGCTGGGCTGTTAGTGTGGTGTGATGTGCCATTACTGCGCAGGGCAGGGGCAGGGCTGGGCGGTCGAGGGGTGAGGGGGGGTTCCAGGATGTCGCGGTACTTGGACACCATCAGCACGGAGATAAAGTATACGATGGCGAGGGAGAGAAATTGGGCTTGCTTTGTCTCTTCCTGTGTGACAACCAACATGTTGTACACGTGCCAGTTTAAATTGTTTCATAAATAAAAGATTATATCTGCACACAATTGAAATGTACCACAAAAACAACACTAAAGACAGAATGAAGACGCACTTACAATTTTATTATGTGGTTAGGCTTTGTTTACTACTATAATACTTTAATAATATGTTGTATTATCACCACGTCTTAGTACCCATTTGGTTTATGTACTTATATACTAATTATGATAATGGGTTAGGGATGAGGAAGGTTTAATTTAGAGGGGGTCTACTCGCATTTGTATAGAAAAAGTGGGAATTCATTTAGGAAGAACTACCCTCAGTACACCCAAACAGGATTGGACGACAATCTTCCTGTCATCGTTAATCTAGTCTATTGAGAGAGCGACGCCTTTGACAATTTAGCCATCAAAGCGGATGTTTAATTCATTAATAAAATTATTTTTATTAGTTTATTTTTATTCATAGTGAATAGTCTACATCATAGACTCTATATTGGTGTGTGTGTGTTGCAAATGTTATATTTGAGTTATAGTATAAATCAAATGAAATGCAAAGAGTTTCATTCAAAACATGTTTGAAAAGAAAAATTACAATAGTGATAAGAAAGGAAAATATGTATTGCCCATTAACAATGTAGCGCTGGGTGCCCAAACTAAAAATTACCCCTTAAAAGGAAAATGAGGATACTTAGGGTGTATGTGGAATCACAAGTGAAATGCTTAAATGTGGGTCTTTGGGAGCATGGTACTTTTTGCCAGAATGAGTGAGGTGTTCAATGTGTGTGCTAGAATTTTCAATGTTCCTAATGACTGAAAAAATGCTATCATTGTTTTTTGAACAAAGGCAAAGGAAGAGTTAATGTTAGAATTATAGGGCAATTAGTTTATAGAATATTCCAAGCAAAGTTTTTGGGAAAGTTTTAATTGAGAGGGTGTGTGAAAAATCTCCTGGCAAGATTTGGAGTGTACAATGTGATTTCTTGCAAGGTAGAGTTGCATGGACCAGATCTTTGCATTGCAACAACTGATTGAGAAATGGATGGCAGTATGGTAGAAAGTGTATTACGCATTTGTTGATCTGGAGAAAGCGTACAATTGTGTGAATAGGAGGATATTATGGGATGTTCTGAGATAGTATAGTGTGGATGAATGCATGCTTAGTAAATGCAACTAAGGCAGTGTATGATGTAAGTAAAATGTGTGTTTAGGTGGATGGAGCTTTGAGAGAATGGTTTAATAATGAACAGAGTGTTTGATAAAGTTGTGTTATGTCACCATGGTTGCTCAATGTATTCAAGGATAAGTGTATGAGAGATGTTTGTTAGAACGTGGTTGGTGTGCAGTTGGACAATGTGAATGTGAGAGTGCTGCTTTATGTTGGTGATTATGATGTATTAATGGCTGAGAGAGGAAGTGACTTGCAGAATCCATTAAATTGTTTGAATGTGGTGACAGGCAAAATGGATATTTGTATAATGTCTCCAAAACTAAGATGAGAGTTTTTGAAAAGGATGAATCAGGAAATGATTGTCAGCTTAGTATGGATGGAAAACTATTACAAATGAATGATTTTGTGTATCTGTCAGAATGTTCTGTAAAAATGAAAGGATGTATGGTGAAATTGATAGACAGGTGAATGAAATTTGGAGAGTAGTTGCATGTATGTGGACTCTTGTAAAGAATGAAGTAATACTGAAAGAGGCAAAGCTAGCAGTATATAAAAGTGAGTTAACACATTGTTTTATGAATGTGGGCTTGGGTTTGTCGAGACTAACACAAGAGCAAGGTGAATGTGGTAGGAATGTGATATCTAAGAAATGTATGTGGAGAAAATTGTATGGACACAGTCAGCAATGAATGGGTGCTGAAGTGAGGTTTGAAAGAGAATCCAATGTGTCAATATGAAAGAAGCATCTTTGGTTTGGACATGTTGAAAGGATGAGTGTGAATCGAGTTACAAAGGAAATATATGGTGAAAGAGTGTGTGGATCAAAAGGAACGAATAAACCATGGAAGACGAGGTTAAATGCTGTAGACGAATTTGTTAAAAGGAGAAACATTAAGAGTTTTAAGAATAAAAGCGCATGTATGACTCGGTGTATGGATGTTGTCGAAGCGAAGGGAGTATGGGAGGATAGAGTGTATGTAAGGATAGGGAAGAGAGAAAAAAGTTAGTGAGGATGGATTAAGTACAGAGTAGTTGTTTATACATAGTTTCTTGCCTACCACATATGGGAACGATGTGATTAGGTATGTATGTATGTATGTATGATAACTCAAAAATGTGTTTGTTTCATATCCATAAAAATTATGTAATGGTAATTTGCAAAGTTTTTTATGCTAGTAAATTCTTTTGATATTCATATCATACCTGTATGTTTATCAATTATGTTTATACATATGCACCCAACCCTATAGTGCTCATTTTGTGAACATTGATTTCAAAAAATTTAAATCATAGTGAGTCCTTTATGGAATTAACCTTAAGTTTCTTATATTGCACAAAGTCTTGATAATCTTGAGCATAGCCCACTCCAATGGCTGAACCATCTAATGCGTCACTCTCATGTTAGACTGGTCTTCTGATGATGATAAGTTAAAGGTTCAAATATTGGGCAGGTCTGTTGAGAGTAGTTTTTCCTAAATGGTTTCCCACTCTCTTTCCATGTAAATATGGATAGATTACCTCTAAAATACTTCCTTCCTTATACCCACCCCACTAAAGTATTTATTATCATATTATATGTGTAAAGCCTGAACATGTAGTAAGACAACGCGATTAGAAAAAAAATATTGAGCATAGTTAAAATCCTACAACAGAACACTCATGTTTTAAAAAGTTTCAACAAAAGAAATACTGCATAAAACAAGGTTTGCAAGACTTACCACATCTCGGTAGATAACAGCTCGGAGTCTGTTGACATCCATATCTTGTAGAAGCTTCTCGGGATCTTTCACAGGACTCGATTGATTAGCTAAGTTTTCAACAATGTTCTACAACAAAAATATTGTATTAACTTGATAGAAATAAAAACCATTGTCATCAATAGTGTTTAGGAAAAAACCATGATGAAAAAAAAGAGTTGATAAATAAGGCACACTTTCCTAACCATCAAAACCCAACTTATCTATTAAAGTGAAAATCTAAATGACAATAACAGATAACTGTAAATATTTTCATTAAGACCTGAATATGCTCTAGGGCATGAGATGACCATTAAAGACAAATAAAATAGTTTAAGAATTTAAAAAATTTGAAATGAACTGAAATGAATGATAGGAGAGAGTACTGATACATTTTTCTAAATATTAAAACAAATATATTGAGTAAAGAATATATACAAAACATTCACGGTAGGAATTACTCTCTGAAAGGTCTTTTTTCCTACCAATATCCTACTATATAATAGATTTCTGGTAGAGAAAAAGGCCTTTCAGAATACAATTCCTATGGTGAACGGACTTTATTTAAGATTATATTATATTTTAAATTAATTTAATTAATGATTCATAAATTATTTCTTTCTAATGTATGATAAATAGTCATTATGACAAATAGAAAGAGTTGGCATGTATAACCATTATATCCATATCAGGGAACATGACATTTCTTCTATAAATGTGTATTTTCAAATTGAAGTTGTATATTTTAATGTTAAATAAAAGCAAAAAAAATATATATATATATATTATTTATAAGCAAATAAGCATCGACATTTAAGTGACTAACACACACGTGTCTGTACATGTATTTACAATTATAGACACAAAACCTGTTAAAAACATATTATTTCAAAGCATCTTTGTTCTTGTAGTCATCCTAAGAATCTGCAAATGTGATATTGCATGCAAAGCATGAAAAAATTATTATTATTAAAAGAAATAACTTATTTTATAGTGATTTCCACAGCAAGTTTGTGGGTAAGAGAGGAGAATAATTAAAGGTGGAAGAATGGTAAAAGAAAAGAGAAAGATGGAGGCATTTTAATAGATGAACTTTGAACACAGGCTTAAAAAAGATGATTACGATGAGACAGCAAATATTATATGAAATAAAAATATATTTTTATCGTGGTTTGTGTCTAGACTTGGTGTAGATTAATGAATTAATGGTAGTACACAACCATTAACTCAAATTTTTATGAGTAAAATATGAATACAATTTTGGGAGATGAAGGAGGAAGGAGAGGCCAGGGCACAATGGTGGTCTAGGTTCACTGACACAAGGAAGGGACCTGTCATAAGACAGAACGCCTAATAATAATAATAAATTATGAATATAATAGGTTAGTACTCACTGTAAAATAATTTCTTTGTGAAATAAAAATAAATGTTAATGCAAAGTGAGATCAAGCAATTAAACACTCATCAGACTAGTGAATAAAGTAGGGCCCTGGAAATTGGCGGTTTTCAATTATATACATGCTCATTAAGTTTAGTGTGTGTTCTGATTTTTCAGAAATTTTCGGCATGATGTGGTCTGCAGCCGTATCCGAGAACGGCTTAGGCCTCAGGGGCTTATTTTGTCGGTAGTTTAGTCTGTCTATCCTCCTCGGCATAATTGTGGTATTAACTTCCTCTCTTATTTTATCATTTTTGATTATGTTCAACATTCTCTCTGGCAATTTTCCAAGCATCCAAACTTTTTAAATCTAATATATTTAATAAGTAATTCTTAATTTTATATGTATTTTAATATGGAGGCCATGGGAATAAAGTTTGTTAGGAGCATGTTAGTTATCACAAGGAGTAACAGGACCAGGAATGAAGTAATCTGGGCGAGATTTGGAGTAGATGGCGTACATGAGATAGTAGAGGAAGCAAGACTGAGGTGGTATGGGAATGTGATGAGGATGGAAGAGGAGAGGATACCAAAGAGAATGATGGAGATGATAGATGTAGGAAAAAGACCGCAAGTGAGATCAAGAAAGAGAAGGGAGAAGAAGATAACCAAAAGTGTTCAATTGAGAGGAGAAAAATGGAAGTGATTAAAGAAGGAAGAGTGGTAGAAGGATAGAGGAAGAGAAAAGCATTTTACTAAATTGATCTGGCCACAGTGTCTGGAAAATATCCCTGCATACATGTGGGGCCCTACTGTATTTTATGACTGCAAAAATTAAGAGTGATAAAGAATTTTCTTCACTATTCAGTGAAAATAGGGGTAGGCAATATGACTAAATCATGTTAAAAAAAATGTAGTGCTGCAGGCAAGTACCTTGGGCGATGCTTGAACGCCGCGTATGAGGGACTGTAGGTGGACAGACTTATTGTTGTTTGCGGTGTGAGTTTGTGGACTCAGGGTAGGGAATGGACGGCAGCGTTCTTTGCACTCCAAACAGTTGCGAACAGCGCATGTGCACACCTAGCAACACACAGCCCCAACCAGAAAAAACAAAACAAAAAAACATCAAACATGATTGAGTGCAAAATTCCAGGTGCTTTAAGGCTAGATACACACAGTTACACTCCAAAGTGCTTCAAAAACAATCAGACATATTACAATTAAAAAAGGGGATTTTTTTATATCTACTATCCTTTTATTGGTACCAAAATTATTATTAGTGATATTATTACTTACTTAATATATGTCATTAGAAGCTCAAAAGTTCATTGCCACACTTAAGCATACACCTATCCCTATCTTAAGCTAGTACTATCCAGTATAACTCATTACACCCTAACTCTTTCATGTCCATTCTAATGTTATCCTTCCACCTGTTTTAAGGTCTTCCCAATGGTGTTTTGCCATTGGGCTTGCCAGTCAATACCCTGAACATGTTGATAGATTCTTCCATTCACGCTGCAGGTCCTTTCCACAGTAATCTGCAAAATTTGATCAACCTAATATTGTGTTGTGATCAGTACATGGTATGTAACTCATCATTAAATAACCTCCTCCACTACCCAGTAGCATCCTGGTTTTGGAGCAAATAATTTCCTAAGCACCTTGTTTCCAAACATCCTAAATTTGTTTCGTCAAGTAAGGTAAGATACCATTTTTCACACCGAAAAAGAACAACTTGATGTAATTATTTTTCTGTATTTCCTGAGTTTTACACTAACTTACTGACCGAATAAAAGAATGCAATTTCCGACTGTGTTGAGAATGGTAGTGTCCCACAAAACAGTCATTACACCTTTTTTGTCCACCTTGTACTAATAATTTTCTGTTTTGCTTTACATTAAACCTGAGTGGAGCTTTAATGTTCTACTTAGCTTGAAATCATTTTAGCTATGTGCTTTTAATGAGTATGTAAATAGCTTATATCAGCTTTAACTAGGGGGGTATAGGTACTAAAAAGTTCAAGTTCTAGCCGAATTTTAGTAGTAGTTTGAATTTGAGTCAAATATTTTTAAATTATTCACAAAATTTTAGTACTCGGAATTTCTAATTCTATCTAAGCAATTACGAATTTAGCTAGCTTGATAAAAATGTTTAGATATTTTATTTTATATAAAACAGAGTTCATCTATATTTCTTTTTGTCAGAATAAAACACCTTTTTGCTTGAACATTTATGTTCGTGTTTATGGTATTATCTATTACAACCATTCAAGGGAAAGATTTCTTAAAAAATATCATTTAAACTCAATCGGAACTTGACTCAAAGTAAAACAAATCCTATGTAATCACTCCTAGATATAATATTAGAAAATATTTTCGGCACATATACATTTTTAGAAAGGCAGGAATCTGAGATTTTTTTATCTTTAGAGGTTTGTGGTCTTTATAATAATAGTACCATAAAATAATCAAAAAAAATTAACTTTAAGATGATAAAAAAATGTGCTTGTAAAAGTTACATTTTTATGCTTTAAAAGTAGTGAACAGAAGTTTATAGCTTTATTTACAATTATATATGGGTAAGTATTAAATAGTAAACTACACCCCATATATGGTAAGAGAGGTGGTGACAGCTAAAAGAAGGTAAGATAATAATGTCAACCAATTCTGAAATAATTATTATCATCTTCTTAGTTCTATATTATCAATAATTATTTCCAAATAGGTTGACATTAGTTACTTTTAGCCAATGTTTGCAATAAAGGACCTGCTGATAGCTGTCATTACCACCTATCCTACAGTAGATAGAGTATATGTACAGACATTAATGAAATAATAATGTTCATAGTATTTTACTTCTTACATATTAACTAAAACCAATGTGGCATGTGTAGTATTCACACAGTGCAAAAAGCTAAAAAAAATACATTGCAGTGCTAAAAGACGAGATTTAAAACTCACCAAACGAAGGCATTGACGCAGAATCCCTCCACTTGACATGTTCTTTTCAGCCTCCAGTTCGCCAAAGTTGAGCGAACTGGCAAAAATGAGAACGTCCGCCATGTTCACGAGTCGCTGAAGGAATGATACTGCTACCTCGATAGGCATACCTTGTGTAGGTTCTATTACATCTAGTTCACTCTGAAGGGGGAAAAAGTAAATAGCAACTTTTTCATCTGCTCTTATAACCCATTTTTGGTATACATTTATACATTGATTGTTTAAATTTATCTGGTAGAGACGAGGAAGGTAGAATTTAGAGGAAATGTACAGTTTTATATTTTCATTTTTACTTGAAATGTAAAATTTAAAATATCTTTGTAATTTACTTTCAAATTTGTTTAGAAATGACAACAAAATTACAATTATTTCATGTGATGCAGAATAATCAAGAGTAAAGCACATATAAGAACAGTAATGCATCTGGCACTTACATTTGGTGACGTGGCTGACGCTAACAGAGGAAGAAGTCCTCCACAAGCAATGATCAGATTATCCGCCAGCTGAGAGATGAGATGGACAGTGTTCACCACAAAGATTGCATTCTCACTGCTGTTGACAAAGTCTAAAACCGACTTGGTCGAGTGACTGCAACAAATACAGAAACGAGTATGAAGTTTTTGGTAAAGGTTGCATCAAAACCATCTAAGAAATCCAATACAAATAATCAGGGCTACCCAGAGGATTCCAGGAGATTCGGGCAAAGGAATTCTGAAGGTCCCCTTTCAGACACAATACTCTGAAAGGTAGAAATCTTACCTTGAAAGATTACACTATGGTCCTATCTTATGAGCTATAACATTGTGGAATAATGTTAGGTATACATGCGACCCAACAAAGTAAACCAAGATTACAATGCTCAATGCCTTTAAACCTACCATAGTCAAAAAATTGCCTTTTAAGAATGTGCATTGTGGCTGCGGCAAGACTATTGCTATAATAAAAATTATGTTTGGACAGTTGAGGCAGACTTCTCCATTTTATCCACCTCTTGGGAGTTTTGTTAATAGTATGATAAGATTTGAATAATAACATATATAATAACAAAAAATATATACATCCAAATATCTAAATGTTTCCCATATTAAAAAAAAACACATTAAAAGCAGCATTACAGCAGAAACATAGACAATGAATGTTAGAGAAACTAAGAAAGTGGAGGTCATGGGAAAGAAGTTTGTGAGGAGCATGTTAGCTGTCATGAAGAGAAACAAGATTTAAAACGAATTTATCCGGGAAAGAGTGGGAGTACATGATTTAGGAGGCAGAGGAAACAAGACTCAGATGGTATGAACATGTAATGATGGAAAAGGAAAGAATGTCAAATAAAATTATGAAGATGAAGTATATGAAGTAAACGACTGCAAGGGAGGCCAAGAAACATAGCAGCTAACAGAAAGTGTGCAACCAAGAGGAGAAGAATGGATGCAAATGAAGGATGAAGGATGGTGGAAGTATAAAGGAGGATGGAGGCATTTTAATAAACTGACCCAGCCGTAGGCTGGAAACAGTTTATGATGATGGTGATGATGATGTTAGAATATCTAAGAGCTGTAAAGATAAGTCAGACCTATCTCTTTGCTACACCTATCACTTATCTAAGCATTATTAATTGAATGCTGTAGGTAAGCGCTAAATGTGGTAAGGAGATAGCTATGGTTTATTTCTATAACTGTAACTAGAAATGTATCTAAGATATAAAGCACTATCATTGATACACATCTGCATAAGTTTTGAAAATATAGATAACATTAAGATAAAGACTGTGGTATGTGCACACTCACCTTCTCCACACCTGAATATCTGTCTCAAGTGAGAAGAGTACATCGGACAAGAGACGCTGGTGGATGTACGACCACTTGAACTCTGGGATTCTAAACGGCGGCTGCGTTGGTCCGGGGCTGAACATGGGCCGAGAAGAGTTTTGAGGTACAGGACCAGGTTTTGAGCGTTTCGATTCTATGGTGGTAGAAAAAAACCCATTAATTGTATAAAAAATTAATTAATCATAAGAAAATGCAAATAATTACATATTTTTAGGACACCTATTTATTTTTTCCATAAAAGATATTAATGAATTGAAATAAGCTATCAATGAAAAGTAAAATATTAAATCAAGAAATGTTTAATAGAAATGGCAATATTCAGAGACAATTACCAAGCAAGTAAAATGACAAGGCCTGCATATTCACTAACAAAACTACAGCAACCCAATAAATTGAGATTAACATACACAAACACATCGCAATAAAAATACAGCTACAGTAGACTCGATTTTTTGGGGTAATTGAGGCGAAAGGAAGCACAAATAGTACAAAAGATCCCTCCCCCCTTCCAGTCCCCTATATACATACTATTCCTAGCAAATTAATTAAAGAAGTCCTTTATTCATTTGTTTTATCTCTTAGGGTTGTACTAATTGCCATTACTTTACAATGCATGCATTCATTGTGTTTGTAAAGGGTCATCCTGCTTCTCCAAATTTGTCAGGTCAGCACACATATTCTTCAGCCCCGTGATAAGCTCTGTCTCTACTTCTTCCTCTACCTCCCCATCTATTCCACTAGTCTTAGGAGTGTCTGTACGACCTTGAGCATGTAGTACAATTTCCTTGCCTTTGTCTTGTCTGTCTATTTCTCTCTCAGAGATTGTCGCACCTGCGCGCTGGGTGGCAATAACAGAAGAATGCATTCAGGTGGGAGTATATTGTTTGGGACATTTTTAAATATAGCCATGGTTAGGCCAACAATTGGTTGATCCTCCCCCGCTAAATTGAGAGAATACTGTATGAAGAATATCTTAACTGTTTTTCTTTCAATAGAATGAGAATTGATTAAAAATGTAAAACCAGAAAGGCAGCACATTTTATCGAACCAATTGGGACTGGAATTGTTTCCTTACAAAAATATGTGACATTGACTCACCAAAATGTACAGGGTCCACTTGAGTGGATGTGGATGAGCTGTGCGGCCGCTTCTGAGGTGACGATTGTAGACTCTCAGCCTCAATATTTGTACTACTTTCAATGGTATCTACTTCCTCCTCCTCTCCTCTACTGTGACCGTTATCTTGTACAGGGGACTCTTCTTCTAGAGCATCTTCCTGGAATGTTAAGGCAGGCAACTCTGCCGTATCGACAACTGGGTTCAGCAAAGTGTTGTCTTGAACACATTCTGTGGCTTGGTTAGAGGTATCATTTGGCACTTGAGAAGTCTCTTGGTCACCATTAGTAACCACATCTAATTTATCACTGACATCCTCCAATGTATCGAATGCGACGGTATTGACAACACTATCACCCGAGCCCACATCCGCGATGGTAATTTTTTCCATATCTCTAGCAGTTACGTTCACAATAGACTCTTGAGTTTCACCCTGACCACCCTCAACATTAACCTCGGTCAAATCCGTATTTGAGCAAATCATATTAGTTTCACTGGCCACTACCAATATACCTGAAAAAGGAAAAAATTCAAGTTTCAAAACCAGTTACAAAATTTAATTTCTATTTTATGTAGTTTGAGCGTAATTTGTTTCAACATGCTGAATACAAATAACAAAATGTATCAAACTTTTTTTTTATCGGCTTTGGTGGCCACATGGTCTAGGGTGTTATTCTCACAATAAACTAACCTGCTGATATCAGAGAGATCGAGATTCATATCACAGTCATGTGCACAGAAATTGTTTTTTCCTGGATTGTTTTCCACTCTCCCTCCCTGCATATGTAAGTACACTTTATCTAAATCATCCCTTCTCACCTTTAACTCACTAGTATAATTAACAGATATATGTGTTTAGCCTTAAATGGTCGTAAGCCGCATTTTTATATAACTTATATTTTTAATCAACTCTTTAATATGTATTTTGTTCACTATATGAATTTAACAATGTAAAATGAGTTAAAAACTAATTGTGGCAATTTAATCAAGCTGACTATAGTTTTTTAAGATGAAATATTATTACTTGATTTTTAAACTTGATACAATTTCTCAAGTTCAATTTCTAAAGAAACTCCACCCCCACACCACCACCACTTTACAGCAAAATCTATAAAATATTAGACAAATAAGTAAACATATTTTCTAAATTAATAATTAATAATGAATATATATGCTTACCTTCTTTATTAGTGTCTTCATTTGTAGTTTCCACTTCCTCTAATGAGACCAGAAGAGCAGATCCTGAGACCTCGACATTGTTCTCACCTTCTCCCTCCACCTCTTTCTTTTCAATTGCATAGGCCCCCTCCGTAGGAGTGAGGTAAGCCTCTGAAGTATCACTGTCCCCCACTTCCCTTTCCACTTGCACTGTCACCTCACTTGTCACTAGCTTCAACCCTCCAACGTCTTCTTTACTGTTGTCAGTTAACTGGCACATGTCCACGAAAGCTTTTGTTGTTTCATCAGAAACAATCGCAGTTTCTTCACTGCCTAAACTCGTTAGTGTTTCACTGGACTCGACAACTCTACTTGGGCTTAGACTATTCTCAGTTTTACTCAAGCTATCAACAAACGTCTCCGACAAGTCTGCCTGTTCAGCAACAGGCGATTCAAAATTCTCTGGACTAGTTTCCCCGCTGTCGTCGTGCTTATCATCAGAAATATTAACACTCTCTTGCGTTTCTGGCACAAAGTCGGACATGCTAACACTTTGAAGTTTCTGCGCCACGTCATCAACAGTCTTGTCACTAGCGTCTTGGATCACAACCTCTTCGACACTTGCTTGCTGAGCCATCGTCGGGCTGACGGGGGTTATTGAGGTAGAGTCAAGGACCTGGTCTTCGTCTGAGCTGCGAGCTCCACCAGCTATTGGGGATGACTCTGGCTTACTCACCTCACTGTACAAATTACATGTACTAGAGCCTATGGATAGTTTGTCTTCAAGGAGGGGGTCACCCACACATTTGGCTTGATCCTCAGGTTCCAGAGATCCAAGGTCACAGCTGCATACTGGGGTAGTTTCCATTGCCCCTTCCTGGTCAAACAGGCATATGATATTTACACAATTTCTTGAAATACAGTAAGAAACAATATTAACAAATAAAAGATAATTGATACATTCAAATAATGACATAAATTTTCAAAATCTTGAACTTAATTTTTTTGCAGGGTGTTTTTTTGAACAAATTTGATTGGTTTTTAAATGAAACTCTTTTTAACTATATAGGAGACATATAATTTTAACTCAGCCAATACAAATACCCAAGTATGACTTCCACATTCACAATCACACAGACAAATATGGATATATTTCTAATGATAGCATTCCCCAGAATGTGTTGCTTCACAAGACCTGACGATTTATGTTACAACACTACCACTGAATCAGCTTTCACCTACTCGTGTACCAATGTTGCTGTGTTTAGTTTCTTTTTTCAAAGTAGTTTGCTTCATATCTTTGTGTTGTTGTACACTCTGGGATTTAAGCGAATATTAACCTCTTTACAACCTATATTTTACTCTTTTTGTGTGATTAAAATACAAAGTAATTTAATAATAGCGGATAAACGTCATAAGGCTGTCAGTGTACTGTATGCTTAACCCAATTCAAAAATCAATGTTCTGTGATTATTATGCGTATCCCTTTTCTTAAAATAATGACTACAGTGTTTATTTTAGTTCTAGATGTGTGGTTTAAGTTCTTAATTCCATTTATGAGGTTTGGCTATTAAATAACCGGACTGATGCTCTAAAAAAAACTGTATTTACAAAATTACTCAATGTACATGTTATCACCTTTAATCTGGTCCCCTTCCCAATCTCTACACCTCATCATACGAATCTTCAACTGTTGGAAGCAATGTTTCAGGTCCTTTTCTGAGAGGCTATTAATGAGGTTCATCGCTTTTTCCTTCACAGCATCAACAGACTCAAAACGAGTTCCTTTTAGTGCAGACCTGATCTTTGGAAACAGAAAAAAGTCACACAGCACTAAATCAGGTGAGTATGCTGGATGTTCCAACACGGGAATCTTGTGCTTCACCAAAAACCTCTGTACAGACAGCACTTTATGTGCTGGTGCGTTGTCCTGATGAATTCACGAGCCGTTCTTCCACATTTCAGGTATTCTTCTTTTTATGCGTTCACAAAGGGTTGTCAAAACCTCCTTATGGTGAACTTGGCTAATAGTCTGATCTTCAGCTACCCAATCAATGTGAACAATCCCTCAGATATAAAAAAATATCTATCATCATTGCTTTGAATTTGGACTTGCTCATTCGTGCTTTCTTTTTTCTTGATGAACTGGGACTCTTCCAATGCTTGGATTGGTGCTTAGTTTCAGGTTCGAAATGAAAAAACCATGATTCGTCACAAGTTATCACATTTTCTAAAAAGTTTGTATCATTTTCAATGTTATCAAGGATGTCAGCACATATGTTCATTCGAGTTTCCTTTTGCTCAGGAGTGAGCAGTTTTGACACCATTTTAGAGCAAACATTTTTCATGTATAAATTTTCATGTAAAATTTGTATAAGTTTCCTTATTGATGTTAACTAAGTCCGCAATCGCCCAAATGCTTAGGCGTCAATTTTTTAGAACAATTTTACTCACTTTTAAAATATTAACATCTGTTTTTAATGTCTAATGACATTTGGAAGGTAGAGGGAAAAAAGAACATAGATCAATATCTGACCCTGCTGGTTGTTGATGAGAACTCAGGAAAGTGGTAAAAAAACGAGTCCGGTTATTTAGTAGGCACACTTCAAATGTCAATTGCAGTGGAGTATATCTATTGATAAGTGAGAAAAGGTAGTGGTTCACTTTAAGTACATTTTTGGCATATATACTCTCAAGACCTTATTAGATATTTTAATTCAGGGTAAGCCAGTATATTTCCTATATTGAACTAGATTAATTTTATAGGATATATTTATGTTATGTTGATATTTGGTTAAGATTCAGTATCATCAAAAAACACCCACACTTACTAATTACTTATAGTTACTTTATAAATTGTGTCGATCTTTTTGTGAAATGCATATATTATATTTATAATAGTTGTACAATTTATAAGATAATAATATTAACTTAAATTATTTATTCATGTTAAGGTAAAAATAAATAAATATGTGTGAAGTCAAAGTAACTGCGAAAGCTAAACTTTAGTCAATAGATATAGCAGTACCTTAGCAGCTTCTGCATCTTGAAGGGCAAGTGGGGGGTTTCCCCATGATGTCCCCACAGCTCTGGTATGGTAGCCATTAGTACCATTGTGCTGCTGGTCCCAGCCCGATATTGTACTGATGGGTCGTTGCTGTCTCACAGCTGGGTCTGTGATGTTGTCCGACCTTTGTCGCTCGTAGTGTTCGTACATTTGAGCAAATTGCAGCTTGAACTCCTCATAAGACACCTAAAACAAACACTACATTTTGTAAAAATAGAATAAAAACGACATCTAAATCAGATGATCAGAGAAAATTGAAGAATTCTTAGAAATTAGTATTTTTTTAATTTCTAAGTTCTACACAATATTTATAGAACCTTTTATCACTTTTTAATAAAGTTTACGAACAAGCTAAAATTTTAGAATCTGGGAATATACAACAACTAACCTTGGAATGCACAATAGCAAGAGTGTCGACCCACACCCTCCAACCCCCGTACTCGTGTTTAAGCGCATGGTGGAGAAGCATGCGGAACAGGGAGTACACCATATCTGAGATCTTCTGTTCCTCTGTGTTCTTGGGGTGGATGTAGGCCATCGCAATGAGCCACTCCTGCCATACAGACATCTGCAGGACCGTGCGGCGGTTTTCGCGGTTGTTGTTACACAGGAGCGTCATGTCTGACAGGAAAAGCTTCTTTACCTCCAGGAGTTGCTCCGTCTGCTTCGACTGACGAATCAAGGTCGCCACTACCTTCAGGATCACTTGAGAGGCAACATGATAATAACAAAATGTAGTGATTTTTATTTTTTAAGTGTTCAGAAGTGATCACAGATGTGATAATAAATAGGAGAAGGGATTTGGTATAGCTATTTAAAGGGTGGGGGGCTTCGAGTCCGTGTTATATAACAGCTTTAATTATATAATTAGAAGTATATTGGCATATTTGGCATACAGAAAATTCCCCAGAAATTTGAGAAAGCATTAAAAACAAAATTATGATAAAATATAGCACCTGATTAAAAGTGAAAGACGTTAGCGAACACATAGCTATGCCAGTAATAATGACTACAAACTGTAAACATTCTACCCTCTAGCTTTCTGAATTTGAGATGTTCTGGACACCATTAATTGCTCAAGATTTTCCAGAACGTGCATATTATTTGACATGCCAAAACAACAACTGTAATAACCCAAGAGTAGACACCAAATGAACTTACTTGGATTTTCCAGTCGAAAATGTGACTCCGGTTCTGGATGTCGGGTGTAAAGAATTTGTTGGCTTATGTGTTCTGTCATTATCTGAGGGAGAAAAACAAAGTGGTTTCAATTTATAGATACGTTTAAATTAGGAGCGATAGCCAGCACACTTAGCTAGATGATACTGGAGTAGAAATTGTTTAGATATAACACTATAAAACACACAAACACATTTTTAAGGACAAGCTTTTATTGCCACAGACAGCTTCATCAGGTCAGGAGAGTAGACAGTTCAACCAAAAGCATCAGTCTACTCTCCTGACCCGATGAAGCTGTCTGTGACAGTGAAAGCTTGTCCTTCTACTCCAGTATCACCAAGGTAAGTGTTCTGGCTATCCCTCCTAATTTAAACCATGATTTAGCCTTGTGCACTATACCACATAACCTCAATTTATAGATACAAAATTTTTACTTATTGGAAGCTTTGAACCATAAGACTATTTTATTGTTTGATACACTAGGTTTTAAAACAAGCTACAAAACAAATTAAACTTGAATCATTCATTCATTCATTGGTATCAAAAGAATTTTCCTTAATTTTATGTGTTTGTGCTTTAAAAGAGATTTTACAAAAATCATTGCGAGAAAATTAAAATAAATGTCTACCTATTATGAAATTTTGTGTTTTCTATAATGTAATGAATTATACATTAAAAAGAATACAAATTTCAATATTCATTATTTATTTCTATTTGAAATATAGTTGGCTAAACAAAAGTAAAGATTTTATTTAATCACTGTGTCTTACTTTTTTTTAGCACCGCGCCTTACGACCTGTTTAAGTCAAATGCATACTCTATTGGAGTGGGGATAAGGAAGGAAGCATTTTAGAGGAGTTTACTTAAGCCATATTTGCGTGGAAGGAGAGTGGGAAACCATTTAGTAAAAAACACCCAACTGGGAATCAAACCCCAATCTTCCCGTCATTGGCAAGCCAGTCCAACATAAGAGTTGAGCTAGTGACCATTCGCTCAATGAAGCGGGTAAAAGTAGGGATTATAAAAGATTATTTCTAGATATGAAATACAATTTGTGTATATTTTTTTAATGTCTTGATTTTAAAATGAAGTAAATATCCAGAGGCGATGTTAAAAAAAATAAACCGAGAAGACTATGCCACAATATAAAAATCAAAAATGTAGTACAAACCTCATAAAGAACATTGTAGGTTGGTAATGTAAGTGTTTCCTCGTTGAGAAGAAGTCTCTCTGCTAGTAATGTGTATAGGTTATGTGGGCTCATCACATCATACTTTCTTCTATAACACAATAAATAGGTCTTACATGTCCGGAGAGAAAAATATACTTGATAAATTTCTTAGACCAAATATCGAAGATTAATTAAATAAAACTTGTTTTCAGTTATTAATATATCTCTATAAGGAAAACCTATTTTGGCTTTATGAGAAAATTGTATTATATTTGGAAGAAGATGAAAGATGGATAGAATCAAATAAAAGGAACATACACAATAATAGCTTTTAGAATTAAAAAAAGAACACAGTTTTTATGCCATTGGACATAGAGGTAATGGCTACCTCTTGAATTTTTTTAGGAGGCAGCCATTAACTCTTTGTCCAATGGCATCAAAGTAAAGTGTGAACTGTGTACTTATTTCGTTGCAAAGGCCATATTGTGTTTGTTCCTTTTATATGTTTCTATCCATTTTTTCTGCTCTTTCTTCCAAATATAATATTTTCACTTATCAGGGTACATTTTTACCATAAAATTATAGACCTCAAAGTTCACAAATAAAAAAACATAAATATAAAATTTTCAGGGTAGATCAATCCAATTCTTCATTAAAAGAGAGTAAAATACAGACTGGACTATGAGAGCATGGCTAGAGTTAGGTCATGGTCCCAGAGACCTAAGTGACCAATTGGGTTAAGGGGTTAAGAGGGCCAAATACAGTCATGGCTTTGCAATGCTGTTCCTGAACAAATATAGTATTGGCTATTCGTTGCCCTTTAAAAATAAACGACTCTCACTGCTTCAGAAGGTAGTGTGAAATATAATTTGCAGCTTCCCAAAAGAGGAAAACAAAAAACCAAAGCATTTTGTTTATAAAGAATGACATGGCACAAAAAAAAACCTATGAAAATGTAATGCTTATAAATAAACAAAGTTAAAAGCAGTAAACTAACTACTAGCCTAATGTTACAAGAGAAGTAGTTGTGTTGACTGATATCATTAAGTAACTTATGTAGATAGTGAATAAAACACATTTTAACTTGCCTCCTTTGATGTCATGAGATTAAAAAATATATATATGTTTTAATGCTCATTCAGGTTTTAGGTAACAATTAATTTAAGGAAAGAGGTGAATTTGAAGGAAAACGTGAAAATTATTATGTAAAAAACAAACCACAGCGCACACAGCTAAAACAAATTTAATTATCTCTCTTGATTACCTTTGTTTAAAAATGAGGTGGCCCAATGGCTAAATAATTTTATAATAAAGGAAATGAGAAAATTAAGAAAAGGAAATGATAAAACTAAAGAAAAAGGAAAAATAAACTACTAAGGGCCGATCTTATGACTCCTGGATAAATATTAATCTGGTAGATAAATATTTCTATCTAGTGGATAAGTTAAAAGTGTGTCTTATGACTGCAAGATAGCATTTATCTGCCAGATAAAATGTATTTATCCATCTAATTTTTATCAAGAGGTTTAAGGATGTAACTGGTAGGTGGATTCTACATGTGTTGCAACGTGTGCTGCCGCAGGGGTATGAACCTCTGGTAATCGGTTTTTCTTCTCAGATTCTCTATGGGTCAGGAAGTTTGGGCTGAACTAGAATATTGTGGAGATTACCTTTGATTTTTGAATTATTATTTCACCATGCTTTTTATAAACAAGTGAGATTCGTTCAATATTATTGACCATTTATGTTTGTTGTACTAGAAGTAAAGTAGCTTTGGTATTTATAATTATAAATTCATATTCATGTGATTGAAATATGTTATAGATTCCTAATTTGAAAAAAATTGGCGGAACATTTAATTCCAGGTAAGTGCAAAGCTAAACATAAAGACGTCCTAAAATATAAAAAATAGATTTGTCCCCTGCCCCCCACTACTCGTTTGGGTTATAAACATGTTAAAGGAGTAAGAACAGATGAATCTATATGAAGTGTACCAGCATGTATGTCGAGGGAGAGTGGAAAACCATTAAAAATACCTTTACTACACCTGGCCAAAATTAAACCAATGTCTCCCCAACATTGGCAGTCCAATCTATTAAGGTGGGGTGCTATTGAGCGTGAGTTTAGGGCAGTATTTTCAAGTTTTTGTAGCATAAACATTTTTTGGCCAAAATAAAAAAAAATATGTCTTCAATAGAAAGAAAGAGTTTAATTTTCTGCACATGCTAATCTCAACAGTTGTTCTTGAATATTTGTCAAGGGTGTTCTGAAATGTTGTGACATTTTCTCTTTATTTAAAAAGTTTGTCAACAAATGCCACTATGCTCATGACATATATTCAAGAACTGTTGAAATTAGCATGTGCAGAAAACTAAATTCTCTTTTTCTATGGAAGAGATATTTGATTTATTTATTCCAAAAAATGTGTATGCTATAAAAACTGCAAAATGAATGCACTAAGATCATGCTCACCTTAAGGTGAGACAGAAGGGAGCGCGAGTAATTTTACAGTTTTTATAGCATTAGATTTTGTTGGCCAAAATAAATCAAATATTTCTCCACTAGCAACATAGTGTGTAGTTTTCTGCACATGCTAATATCAACAGATCTTGAATATCTGTCAAGGGTGTCCTGGAATTTGGTCAAAACTTTTTAAATAAAGAGAAGAAGTTTTGAAAAAATTTCAGGACACCATTAACAGATATTCAAGATCTGTCCATATTAGCATGTGCAGAAAACTTCACTCTATGTTGCTAGTGGAGAAATATTTGATTTATGTTGGCCAAAAAATTTCAACTCTATAAAAACTATAAAAATACTTGCGTTCCCTTCTGCTGCACCTTAAGAGTGCCGGCATCGATCACCCAAATCGCATGCATAGGCTTAAAAGAGAGAGAAGAGGGACAGGTGTGATCCAGCATGGCTAACTGTAACCTAGGCCACCTTGGACTCACTTGTGGGTACTTCGACTGAGAAAGAAACCAAGCAGTTTGAGCGCCTGTAGTCGTATGAGCTGACTTTCAGCAGCTAGCAACTTAAAGATGGACCGCACGCCCTGTTTCACATCAAACGCAGGTACCATTGATGCTGGGTGTTCTGAGATAAGGGAGATTAACATCTGAAGCACATCATGAAGGTTCTCGTCCTAAAAAGACACAATAAACTGTGATATAATGAAAGTTGTATTAAAGTATAGTGAAGTGTGCATGTAAGTGCACCTATGTACTTGGTTTAAGGTGATTTATATACCTCACCTCATGCATAGTAGTGAGATAGTTTAGGATACTTTGAAGTTCATCGTCTTTTACTCCATTGCCAATCATTATTAGCTGCTTTAGGAATAATAGGATGTATGCTCTTATTGCAAGGATGTCCTTTTGCGGCGGCCTAGGTCCATCTGTCAAAATAAAAGTAAAACTTTATTTTGCACAAGGAGGTAAATAGGGATGGGGCGCTCGAATCCTAAAGGATATTGAAGATTCAAGCATCCAAGCAAATTTGGAATCCAACAAAAGGTTTTTTAAATTTTGTTCCAATTTTTCAAGTGAAATTTGTTATAAAGCTCTAATACTGCTTATTGATAGCTTAGAACCAATAATAATGATAGGATAATCATAACAAACAAGCCTCACACCAGTAAACACATAGTTATTATTTGTATTTTCTATTATTATATTAATATTTAAATTTTTTTCCAAGATTTGGATTTGTGATTCAAGATTCAGGAATCAAAGGTAAGGTGGAAATTTGGATTTGATATTTGGATTAATAAAAAAGTGGATTTGAACTAGCCCTATTTTTTAATGGAATACTTTGCTAAATAAATAATCAGATTCGCAAAATATTGGATCTGACCCAACCACAGAGATGGACTCACCGAGTCCCTTGGGAGTGATCCCACTCTTTCCCCGGGGATTAGTCACCCAGTAGTAGTACTTGAGCGTGTGGACAGTCTGCAGCACCGTGGAGACCCTCCTCACGTTGGAGTAAATCTGTGTATCGGCCAGGAACTCTGTGGCTAGGTATGAGTAAAGGCGGGTCTGTACGGGGGCTGGCGTGTAGATCCACAGCGCTGGGTTGAACAGGACGTGATCCAGCAGCTGCCATGTCAGGAACGAGAAACAAAACAACTGCATCTTAATTGATGACCCCTGTCCGCTGGTGCAACCATAGCGGCACACAAAGTGATACTTGTTTCGGTTCGTTACCTTATCTTGCTTTTTTTAAATATTTCATACAGAAACATTTCTCAAAATACATGTTATCTCCATTGGAAAAATAAAATTTAAAAAATACCCACTAACTTTTATTCTGATATTAAAGTGCAATATTTGTACTAGTTTGATCTGCTTTAATGGCCGCATGGTCTAAGGAATCACTCTCACACTGGACTACATTGCCGATGACAGGGAGATTTAGAGTTCAGATCCCGGTCAGGTGTACTGAGGGTGATTTTACCAAAATTGTTTTCTGCAGATGCAAGGACATTTCCTTTAAATTACACCTTTCTTATTCTTAACTCATTACCAAAATTATTACATATGTGTATAGCTTGAATGGGTCATAAGGTGCGGTATTGAAAATTTAAAAAAATATTAATATGTAATACCAGTGTGATAGTAACTACATACATTAAGTCCATGCATTATCTGTCTGTCATTTCAGGGCTTTTTTTCCCACTTAGTTGACCTGGTGGTCTAGGGGTAAGATGTCAGACTTCTGTGCTGGGGGTCCGGGGTTTAATCCTCGGTCCCGGCACAGATGTATCTTATTGCCAAATCCTTCCTTCACCTCTGAGAAGACGTGTATTAATCACAACTTGTGAATGTGTGGATTGTCAGGCCTTCACCGTGGTTCAGATTCCATGTTAAACTGTAGGTCCTCCATTTCATCTCACTCTCCCACTTCCCAATACCTTAAGGCGGCCTTACACCGGAGCAACAAGTGGCAACAAGTGGCAATATGTAGCTAGAGATAATGTAGCATGCTACATATTGCCTTCCGTTTCCTCTGCCGCATGCGACCTTACTACAAAAGTGTCTTGTTGCCACGTGTTGCTACTTTCCCGTAGGCAGTGGGTTATAAGGCGACCAAACTGTGCGATTTACTGTATTGTTCATTTTATTCCGTGCTCCTATTTTGAGGTTTTTATTATTTCTAGTGTATAATTTCAGTGTTTCAAGATGTATTGGTCAAATGAGAAAACTCTGACGTTTATTGAAGAGTAGAGGAGTCACAACATACTTTGGGATCACCGATTAATCGATCGTGAAAACAACAAAAAGGTGGATATTTACTAAGAATTGTTGGAGAACTATGCATAATATATTTCAAATTAGAATGAAATATTATAAACATTTGGTCAGTTAATCTCTTTCTAAATGATTTTAATGTGAAAGTAGAAGTAGAATGTGTTTCAACTTGTTTTCATGATTGCATATTAATTGTAACTTGAGTGATGTTCATGGTGAATAAACATTCTATGTGAATTATTGAGAGATAGTTATAATTAATGTAATATATTATTGGAGTGTTCAAGATAATTAATTCAATAAATGAATAAGCATTATTAGAATGAATGTGACATCACAAATTTAAAGAAGAAAATAAATAGTATTTGTATCCAATTTCATCGCAAACACAAAGGCCAGACAAAAACTACTACTGGACAATCACAACTAGATGTGATACGAAATCTTGTTGGGATGAATTTTGTCCTACAAACACGTGCCTGTTCCACCAACTTCTTCGTCTCCTGTGATTATTTACCTCTTCAACAAGAATAAAATAAGCCGCGGCCGCAATTGTCGTTCTCGATTACATCTTTGTAGCAGACTGGCGATTGGAAACAGAGGCAATTTTGTTGCTTTGGTGTAGATGCTTTGTAGCATGCTATAGAAATTTCCAGGA
The DNA here is from genome assembly GCA_902141385.1 of Timema californicum. NCBI lineage: Eukaryota > Metazoa > Arthropoda > Insecta > Phasmatodea > Timematidae > Timema > Timema californicum. Next base: position 478,110 of record CABFOW010000048.1, read on the forward strand.
GCTGTGTTCTCTGACATACAACATTGAGTCAACATGTCGCATGCTACATGTTACCTCTTGTTGCCTTGGTGTAAGGCCACCTTTAAAGCCGAGGTTCTTAAGACTTTTTAGGATTACAAACCCCAATGGATTGACCAATGTGTCAACATCACAACCCCTCAACCAGACTGGCATCATTCTCGTCACCAGACCTATTAAGTCCCAGTATGATTTTAAAAAATGTAAATATTATTGTTTTACTTTAAATATGGATATTTAGGAACAGAACAGTTCAAAGAAAATCAAAAAGGATTTTAGCAATTTAATGATAGAAAACGGCAAATTCACATAATCTACTATCTGAATTGATAATGAAAACAACTTTAAGAAAAAGTGGTTCAGAGCTCTGGTCTCATACTACCATTATTTGGCTTTCATATCCTCAGTTAAGAACACTTGCCCTAGAAAATTTAAATTCTGTATGGACACTATTGAGTACCAAACTTAAAAAATCCCAAAATTAAAAAATCCAAGCTTGCAGATACAACGGACAAATAAAGTCCTAGAGAGCTTAAATTTGATATGTATGCTATGGAGCTGGCCATTATATTATATAATAAACAGATATAACAGGGAAAGACTTTACTCAAAATTTAAAACTAAGCCTGTCGGAGACAATAGGCCTACATATACTATTGTTCAAATAGATTTGGAATTAATGCTAAATAAAATCACTTTTTTTTAATTAAACTATAATAACAATTAATTTGCACCAATTCAAAATTTATATGAACTAATATGTTAGCGCAATATCACATTTGTATTACAATCTTATAAGAAACAATTTTTTTTTTTACATCAGAATGTTATTATTAAATCCTCAACAGACCTAGTGGTGAACTAGTGAGCTTGACATTGACATACAAGAGTTTGAAATACCACAATAAAACTTCCTATATACTCCGCAGGTTAGTTCTTATGTTTTTTTAATTCATCCTCCTTATTATGCATCCTTCTATTCACCATCATCATCATCAAAATCATAAACTGTTCCCAGCCTGTGGCCATCTCAATTTAGTAAAATGCCTCCATTTTCCTCTATCTTTCCACCATTCTTCCTCCTTTAATTGCTTCCATTCTTCTGCTTTCAGTTACATACCTTCTGTTATTTGCTCTTCCCTATCTTTCTCGGCCTCCTTTGCTATCTTTTTCTTACATACTTCATTTCAATCATTTTCTTTGGCATCCTCTATTTCTAGATCTTCATTACATGCCATACCATCTCAGTCTTGTGTCTCCTACTTTCTCATGTACCCCATCTTTCCTGAATAACTTTATTCCTAATATTGTCTCTCCTGCTCTTCTATTACATAGTCAATGTCACTAATACACTGTAAAAAGCTAAGAAAACAGAAATAATAAATTTTAAAAATGGTACATCTAACCGAATTAAACTATTCACTTTGTGTGCACGCACCAGTTGTGATTCTCAAAACATGAAAACACAGCTCTACAATAAAATGAGGCTACACTAGTTGGATATAATATGATATGTCCAGAAAAACAATTGTTTTAGCCAAAAGATTTAAAATAACAGGGATAAACTTAGATAAGTATGAGCTATATAAAAATGTCGAAAAATCTAAAAGGTTTCCTAAGAAAAGTAACAAGCCAAGAAATAGCTATAGTGGAATCAAGGTGGAAAGTATGATTAGAATATATTAGATGTAGAGATGTGTCAAATCCTATATTTCTCGAATACAAATCTTAAAATTTCTTTTGAATCTCAAATCCTTAAAAATGTACAATTTAAGTTAAAGTGGAAATAATTAAAATTGAATTTAAAAAAATTAAGGCTTGGTGACAGTGACAATTCTATTTTGTTTGCCATGTCATCAACAAAGATAACTATTTTTAAAGTAAATTAATTAATACAACCTTTTTTATATTCTCCCAACTATACAAGTCTATATAATTCCTTTTACCAATTGGTTAAAAATTGTTATTAGAAGTCAATGTCTTTATAATTGTATTCAAGATTATTTTTTGAGATTCTTACGAATCTCGACTTTCTCATATACCATAGAATTTGAGAGATTCGAAGAATCAAGGATTAAAGTGTTCCATCTCTAGCTAAATGTAAATATTTTACTCTCATTTCTTACAAAGAATAACTATTTATTTTAATGGCAATGATATGATTTGTCAAAAGTAAAATTTGCATAGCATAATATGATTATATGTACAAATATTAAAGTACCATAGTTCTAGTAACTTTTACAATTTTCTCATAGCTACCTTTCAACCGTATTTCCATTTTGTGATAATTAGCCCTTCTAGCAAGTGAATCTTGATCAAGTCACCAAAACAGTTTATATCATCACATGACAAGAGAGAATTAGCACTTTACACCCCCAATGACACAACGTTTAAAAATTGAAAAACTATATTAAATAAAAAACTATCAAGTAATAATTTTATACTATTGAGGTTTGCTCACTAAAGTGAGAGAACAAATACAAAGGGACATCTAAATTCAACAAATTCTTCTACAGATAGTTTACTTGTCAGTAATAAAACTAGAGTATTTACAAGTACTGTTAGCTGACTACACAATACATGGGTTAAAAGAAAGTGTAAGCGACAGTAATCAAGTGGTAGTGATTTAACTCCACATGCATTAGTTAAAACTATGGCAAAAGCGAAGGACAAAATGACAAGACAAGTAATTGGTTGTATCTTAAAGTTGTCAACATAATTATTACTAAGAATTAAATAGACAAACTATTATAGTTGTTAAGTAGGGTTGGAGACACATCTAATTGTAATATTTTTTAAAATTAAAAATTACGCCTGGACAGGGAAATTAAACTTGGGATTTGTAGCTTAGTACACCAATGCTCTTACCAGAGAGGTATCCAGGAGTTATCCCATACCCAGGGTCATTCTTCAGCGATGTTTTAAAACGTGAGGGCACGGGACGACTCCTGAATAACTTAGTGTTAAGAGCAATGGCGTACTAAACCAAGGATCCCAAGTTTTACTCTCATGTCCAGGAGCTATTTTTTAATTTAGATAATAGGATATTTAAATGCGACTATAAATGTAACTAACAACTATGCTAACATGACTATTTACTCTATCTTTATATGCACATGTGTACAATTCCCATTGTATTACTGGCAGAATAAAGACCTCCTGAGTCGAAGGTGGCTGTGTTATCTGATGGCTCACGATTTCAATTGAACGCTCATATGTAACTAATGACTTACACACATACATCACAGACTCTGCCTTAAAATATTATTGAAGAATAACCCTGAGCAGGGTATGGCTTCTGGTTAACTCAGTGGTAAAAGCATTAGTGTACTATGCCGAGAGTCTCAAGTTAATTTCCCTGTCCAGGCATCATTTTTCAATTTAAGGAATATGAGTTATTATTCATCGAGTTAAATATATTTGTGAAAACATTTCATTTTGAAAAATACAAACATAAAAACCTATGAATCATTGGAACCAATTTATGAAATTAATCAAATAACAAATAACTGCTGACTAACCTCTTATTACTATTTGAGGTAGTTAATATTATACTAGGAAGAATGTACATGATAAAGGAATAGGAATAAATAAAAGTAACAAACATAATATGGATTTTATATTGAAAAAAGGAGCACTTTTTCAAACTTATTAACGTTGCAAATGGAAACATTGCCTGTTCCTTAAACAAAATGGGTCATTATTGCTCAGTTTCTTTTACATAGAGGTTTTTACCATGTACACTCCGTTTACCTCAAAAGGTAGCAAAATTACCTTGCACATTTCCACTATGGTGTATTAGTGTGGTTTATAAGAGTGGGTCATAGTGTAATCCTTCAAGTTATGGCCTGATACCTTTCAGTATAAACAAAGTGTGTCTTGTAAAGTTACAAATAAGTTTTTCCCTAAAGCACTATTTATGATTAATTCAAAACTTTTCTGTACAAAAAAATCCCTTCATTTTTAAGCTGCAGCATAAGGGTAGGCGAGTAATTTTACAGCTTTTATAGCATTACATTTTTTTGGCCAAAATAAATCAAATATTTCTCCAGTAACAACAAATAGTTTAGTTTTTTGCACATGCTAATATCAACAGATATTGAATAAATGTCAAAAGAAAAGTTTCGACACAAATCCAGGACACCTTTGACAGATATGCATGTGCAGAAAACTAAACTCTATGTTGCTACTGGAGAAATATTTGATTTATTTTGGCAAAAAAAAAAAATAATTCTATAAAAACTGTAAAAACACTTGCACTCCCTTCTGCCACACTTTAAGTTAATAGTTACTTTTTATATCTTCCGATTTATGCATCATACAATAATTATTTACAAATTTTTTCCCACTATTTTGATTTTTGGTTGCCGCTTTTAATAAGTTGTGCTCCATGTTCCTTCGTTCCCTCCTTATTGAAACACGTGAGAAAAAGGGAACTATCGCCATAGTGGAGTGTGGTTACATTGTACAAGTACAGGTGAATGTGAGATACTAAGCAAAATAGATCCATTTCCTCTCATGCTATACATCACTTAGTGTCTACAGTAGAGCCTAGAGGGTAGAGGGTAGTTTTATATCAAATTCCCTCCAGTGGCTATTAATTTACATTTATTTTAATGTTTTTTTATTCCTTGACTGATGAAACACTATACTTCTTTAATATGTTTTTGTTTGAGTGAATACTAGTTCATTTTTATAATTACAAAGAAAAATAATTGTTTTTTTCCATAAAAAATTAGATACTTTAGTTTACAAACTTAAACTGACACCTTAGCTCAGTTGATATCGTGTCTGTCTACTGAGATAAGGGTCCCAGGTTTGATTCCCAGCATGATCGAAAAATGTACCATTGATGAACTGTGGTTTTACCCTTTCACAGTAATGAATTAACAGCCGAGGACTGGATGTTGTGCCTGTCCTAGTCTTAAGTTAAATTATAAGGCATATGAAGCTACAACATGCCTAACAAGCCGATAGTGGGAAATATATGACTTGAATAAAAAAATTGACTCAGGCCAGAGGCTAGAAACAGTAATGGATGTAAAGTAAAGTTTACAAACTTGGAAGCACCGAAAAAGAGGTGGGGGGCGCTTTATGATATAATTATATCTACAAGAACTTACCCAGAAGGTTTCGCCTTGCCAAAATAAATTACAGGGATTAATTAAAGTTTTTAAGCCTGTCCACAAAATTTGACCAACTTTACCACCAACCAATTACTTTAAATACAATCACTTACCAAATTTTGCAGTGCATCAAAGAATTATGTACAAATATTATGAGAGGAGGCCTTTGTTACAAGTAATACCGTGAGAGTTCTTGTATGGCAAAGTACTTGTGTTAACACCTGTGCCATAGAGAAGACTGTGAATTAATGTGCATTAAATATAACTAGGGATGAGCCGATATTTTAAATAGGTCAAATCAAAAGATTGTTTCAAAAGAAAATTACTTATCCTTAAAAGGTACATTTTAAGATTTTGGAAATTAGTGTGAATGGTGCATCTCGAATCTAAATTTTACTCAACTGCTCTAGTGATGTGAGAATATACATTTAGTTTTTTTAAATTTCTTTAAAGAGATTATCAAAACACCCATGACTTGTTAAATCAAAGAACAAGCACAAGAACACTGTACAAGCATTAGATTTACTCCAAAGGTTATCCCAATTGAGCATGGTAAATAATCAAAATAAAAAAATAGTCTCAGTATTCAAAAAATATTTAGTAGTTAATTTATTATAATTTTAAAATTTTTACATTTATAGAATACAAAATTGAATGTACGGCAATAGAGCTAATATATACTATAATTTAAATAAATATTTATTATATTTTTTTAATTATAATTATATATTCTAGCCAAAAATTTTACAGTGTGAAAAGCATAAAAAGACTTGTTTTAGTTTTTAAAAAAATTCTAAATCCGAAATTGCATTATTAGTAAAAAATATGATATCGACTCATCATTCATTATAACAAAACAAGGTAATTACAATATTAACAACACTCTGTGAAAGGTTGCTAAAAGCTTTACAAAGTATTAACATTACTAAATGAATTTGTCATAATACAAATAGGCAATTCCAAATTTAAAGACCAGAAAAGTAAGATCTCTTACAGTTACCAGGTAATGAATAATCTAAGTTAAAAAAAAGTTATAGTCTTCATTAAAATGCCTGAAAAATCCTATATCTATTTCTAATTTGACTACAAATATAATGGAATTAAAACAAATTTGTAATTTATAGTAGAAAAAATGAAATAATTAATAATTTAAAAAAAACTACTTTTACAAAACAACTCTAAATATTACATAATATAACTACCAACAAGAGATTTCTGGATGAGTGTTTTACTTTATACTTTGTTTGATATCTTTGCAACATTTTATTTCAAGCTATACTAAGTTGTAAATATATAATTTAACTACATTCTACAAACTCTAAAGGGGAGAACATAAAAATATAAATGTTAAACATTCATTTAATTACTATTTGATAATACAACCCCATACTACACACCATTTTGATCTAACAAAAGTGAATAGTTTGGATTATTTTTAGACTATTCTTCCTAACATAATTTCTACCTTTAATTGATGAAATTATACTTTTTTTTAATATAAAGATTTACAAATAAAAATTTAATATTTTGGTTCAAGATTTAAATTAAAAAATAGACTAAGTGAGTAAATAGAGCAGTGCAAGTGTGATTCTCTATAGTGATTAATTGTTATTGTGATAGTGATGTGATTCACTTTAGTGGTACTAGTGATAATATTTTTTTAAATATATATACATACACTTATAGCTCACAGCATTTGTAGGTGAACAAAAAAAAATATTTGTGGCTTAAAGCGTGTCATTAAGTTTAATAAATATTCCTTAGAATGTTTTTTTGTTTTCTAAACAAATAATAACAAAAACTAATAGTAAAATATTGTGAGACTAGAAACTATTTGAAAGAGGTGAGCATACCTGTTTGAGAAGCAGCTCACTATTGGAGCTGAGACAAGTGACCAGGTACTTGGTGAGGCTGAGGAACGAACCCAGCACTTCAGTGGTGAGGTGATCCCGGGATGACCGCTGAAGCATGAAGCTGATCACCAGGAATCCTCGATTCTGAATCATGTGTTGCTGGACCGTTTGGGAGCTTTCCACCAGCTCGCAGATGAAACCGAGCAGCTTCGAGCTGGAAATAAATTACAGTATATGATCTACTACTATATTATGAAGTAATCACTCTGTTGTGATATGTGCTTGAAATCTACTTTACCCTTTTATTCAAAAATCACTAAGCTGACTGAGCTGAAATGTTACATGGACATAACTCATATTTTTGGCTAATATATAGGGTAGTTAAAATTACTCATATCACTTAGACTAAAAAATGGACCCCACCCTTCCTTCCCCTTAGCACTCCCATACATATATCTGGAACTGCTGGAGTTAGGGAGTTTCCCTTCAGGTTGGGGTTGGGGGTACCCATGGGCGCTAGACTTTGAACCTCCCTTCTTCCCTTCCTTAATAACCCCAGACGTATCTCCAGAAACACAGCGGATGAGGGAGAGGAGGGGTTTACCTGAATTATACAATATACTCTCAGTATTGTCAGAATTAGGAAGTCATTTAACAATAGAATGGAGAGTTCTATAATTAAAGGTAAGAGCCAAAAACACAATTGGAGTTCTTGTTTGACTACTATTCTGTTGAATCCTGCTAATGGAGGTGACACACATTTAAACAATACAAGCAAAAGTGCCGAGATATTACTCAATTTGTGTTAAAATTATGGTTTAAATGTGTGTTTGACTTTTTATACTATAGAAGATGAAAGAAAGGATGATGCCACCTTCGTGTGGTGGATTCTTCTCACATTTTTCCTCTTTACCGAGGTGAGCTTTCTTCATTAAATTTAGACTCATTAGTTTATTTTTCCCTTTTCTTTATTTTTATCAATTTCCATTATTATAAAATTATATAGCCATTACCCATTGGGCCACCTCAATGTTAAAGATAAACTTAAATTTGTTTTTTATGTTTTTAATAAACTTGTTCTTTTTTAATAAATAGATTTGTTCCTCCACAATGAAAACTGTGATTTTCCCCTTTATTGTCATTTTAATGCCTCTTTATTAATTTATAATCAATTTTGTTAAATTTATGAGGAAAATTGTCACTATAGAAGGCAGTGGCTGCAGAACCTTTTATTTCTCAATGAAGTGTGGTACCTCTGTGTAAGATTTCACCATGTGACTGCCAGCCAGACATTCTATCAGGGCACTTGATATAAATGACTAGGACTTTTATTTCTATTTACTTGTACTTCAGCCTTGCTTAACCAACAAAGTGATTGCATGTCACCCATAGTCCCTGTTAGCTCACCATAAGGAGGGGTCTCTCTTGGCGTCTGTGGATCCTGGGGCGCAGTCGTAAGGCATGTCTAGCTGGGAGAACAGGGGGAACAAGACTTGAATGCCTCCGATGGAATTGAGTGTGCTGTGGATGGAATGGGTGATGACTGCTTTCACATCCTGGAGAAGAACACCACCTTATACTGCATGTCAGGTCAAACACTTGATGACAATTTTCAAAGTTACTATCTACAATTCATTTTTCTTAGGAAGAATCTTAAAAACCACAAACATATATTTTGTGCTCAACAATGATAAAATTTCGGTATATTTGTTTGTGTAAATTTAAAGTTATTTATAATATATAAAAAAATTACAGGCACAGGTAACATATTTCTTTGAAAACTGGACTGTATTTTTCTACATTCATGCACAAAGGGATGTGTTCCGGTAATATTTATTGTTACAGAAATTACCAAATTTAAAAGTCTCAAAAGATTATATTTGGGGTCTGCAAGCTAAAGATTTTTTTTAATGTGAGTAGATGTTGAGCAATATTTTCATGAAGCTCTTGAGTCTCGATTCAAGTCGGGTTGAATAAAGACATAATTCTAACACCTAATTATGTTAATTTTAAAAATTTGTATTACATTTTATTTTATTTTGTTTTGAATTAAATAAAAGCATTATTCAAAATAAATAAAATTAAATAGTTTTTAAATCTAAAAAAAAAATCAAACCATATTAAATCGATGAAATTAACTTTTAAATATACTGTAGTAGAAATAATAATTTTGATACAATTCAGCATCATCTAAAGTACAGCTGTTCATTTAGTGCTGACTTACCATAAAGAGAAAATAGAGCATTAATGATGTTTAAGATGTACATACTACACTTTTGCATTAGGCTGTACTTGCATAAAGCAGGTCTCCTAACAACTACAGAGAAATGTATCTTCTATTTCTTCTTTATTTACTCCAATAAACAAGCAGTTTACTCAGTTGGTGACCTTGATATGCATAGGACACCTGAACATTACTCTCTTTATTGGGTTCTTCTCACATCACTCCATCTTCCCCACATTATTTCAAAACCACATATCCGGCAAATAGAGAGAAGAGTAAACAATGAGTCATTCATCACCTCACACACAATGTAATGCAAAGAAATAAGCTTTTTCAAGAAGTTCGAAATTATTAGCTCATAAATCTGTCCCTGACCTCAAGATCAAGCTAAACTCTCAGATCTGAGGAAACTCTAAAAGCCGAGTATACTCTCAGATCCATTTGTTGTCAATGTTGGACATCCTACATTTACTTATAGTGTCAATTAGTCTTAGCCCAGTCTGTAGTCTGTCTATCTACTGAGCTAAGGGTCCCAGGTTCAATTCCCAGCCTTGCCGAAAAACTTTTCATTGGAGAAATGTGGGTTTACTCTTTCACGGTGATGAATTAACGGCCGGGGACTGGATGTTGTGCGTGTCCTAGTCTTAAGTTAAACTATAAGGCATATGAAGCTAAATATGTAAGGGCACAAGTAAAAATGTTTTACCTGCTCTAAGCTATTACCAATATTATCAGATGATTTCCAAAGATAAAGATCTAAAGATTTTGTTGTTTCATATTTTTTAAATGTAACAGGGATGCAATGTTTTATACTAAATAATTCACAAATTCTTCTGTCATGCACAAGAGTAGTCCTAAATACCTGAACCATGAAATTCATGACAGTATTAAAATATTAAATACTAAATCATACACAACAGGCTAAAGCATTATTAATTTGCAAGAGAAATGACAGAGAACAAATTAAATAAACATTTTGGAAACTTTTACTTGCACAAAATATTCTGTGTAATGTAAAATAAAAGAGAGAGAAAGATTACAAAGATAATTAAAACATTAGTCTCTCAATTTACAAGAGGTTGGAAGGTATTAAACGATCAAGAATTATTTCAATGATTTTTTCATGTATATTCACACATACATTTAAAAACAACTAATACTAAGAGAATAATGTAGCATGTTTCACCTGTAGCATGAGGGCGTGAGGTGTGTGAACAAAGTAGGAGACGTTGCCTTTTGGAGCAGATTGTAGACACAACTGACTGTCAGTGGCCACAGGGTTGTACATGAACACTATCGCGGTGGACAATTTGCCGTCATACAACACCTGCATAATACCCATTAATAACATTATTACTAGATTATTTAATTTATACTTAATGGCAGAGATTTTCTTTCAACACAGAATTATTGAATTAAATTTGATCATGCATATACATTTTTTAATAATGAAAGAAATTAGTGAATTGACATTTAATATTAGAAATATTTCTCATTGAAATTAATACTAAATAAAGCAGCAGAGTTGCCAACTTCCAACTTATGAATTGCTGTCTAAGTCCCTAGTCCTTGTGATATGTTCTGACATTCAAACTGACTCTAAATTCCCAAAATTACAAACAATGTGATGTTTACGCCCATGAGGCCAAGCTGTCGAATTAATAGCTAGTTGGGTGTGTCTCGGTGTAGTCTATTTGCGCATTCTCTTAACTATTTCAGACGTTTTTGTAAATCTTACTCATTATAATATTTAGTAATTAGTCGTCTTAGCTCGTCATAGATAATCAAGTCACATATGCAAAGCATACAAAGTAAATATTTTTTTTATGTTTACTATTGCTTTGATCATTTTAAATTTAGTAGTTTAATTTTTGTTTGTTCAGAAACAAATCCACCATTTATAGAATTGTGCACATGGTAAATTTATTTCTGAATTAAAAAATGGCCAAACTACAAATGCCTTTTGGGACATATTCAATTCATATGTTGAAGACTGCCTTTCCTCCCCTTTTAATGCTGTAATATTTTAATAATTATTCCTACTGATACTATTATTATAGTTTAATTAATTTCAATCATATTCCCAATAGTTGTTCAAATCTATCAAATAATTTTTTTATTTTCTAAATTTTTTCAATAATTCATACAATATTATTAAAAACTATGAGATAAGTTATTTATGGTTGAATTCTCAATTTGAACATCTTTCAGATTAAAATCACTATAGATTTCTTAAATATAAGTTTTGTGTACAATCTACAATAACCAGTGGCGTACCATCAACAACGTGGGCCCTGATGCAACAATAATCGTTGACAGGCCCCTAAATAAATATATTTTTTCCTTACTAAAATACTTTATATGCATATATACCAAAGCAACTTATTAAATTAAGTAGTAATACATATTATTATTATTATTATTATTATATAGTTTCCTTCATGAGCCCCTCATAGTTGTGCACCCCTGTGTGGTCGCACCCTCTGCACTATAGTATGGTACGCCACTGACAATGACTTGTACAAAAATGGGACATGTTAGAACAAATATAAATAAAATATTTCAATCAATAAACTTTATATTAAAACAAAATCAATTACTATGTAACTATTGTTTTGTGTGTAAACAAAAGAAAAAATTATATATTGTACAAAACATACATCACTCCTGTATTTTACATGATATAATACTGTACACAGGAAAATTAAATTGCATGCAATAAAAAAAAAGAATGCATTTGATGTTATATGACACTACAACTACTAAAATAAAAACAATGTACACTATAATTTTTCCCCTCTCTTTCTTTTAGGAAGTCGTGTTTCACAGTTCACACTCATTTCTGGAGGATTCTGAGAAAGTTAAATACAGGTCTAAAGTTAATGGCTGATTTTCTTTAAGAGAAAAGATACAGTTTATATATATATATATA
>CABFOW010000048.1:498780-533410 GCA_902141385.1 Timema californicum
CCCCCTTCCCAACCTCTCCCATAGCAAAAAATTCAGTACATTGTGAGTGTTAACACTTTAGACTGTGTGACCATCAAAACATTAATTAGGACTTCTACTCAAGAAGTGTAGGTAAGTGGTGTATAGGGTTTACTTTGTACCCACTATTACGTTATGCAGCAGAAACATGGGCATTAGGGTCAAGAGAGAAAAGGAAGGTTGACACCATGGTGATGAAGTTTTTGGAACATGCTAGCTGTCACCTGGATGAAACATATTAGAAATAAATATGTTTGGGCAAGAGTTGGGCTACTTGGGGTACATAAGAGGTAGTCGAGGAAGGAAGGGTGAGATGTTACAGACAAGTTATGAGAATCGAAACGTAAAGGATCCCAAGGAGAATGAATGAAGTTGAAGTTTGGAGGGGAAAAGCTACAAGGGATAGATGGGAGGAGCAGATAACTGCAAGTGTGTGAGTTAGAGTAGAAGAAGTGAAGAGTAAGAGAGAAAGAATGGTGGAAGGAAATAGAGAAATGGAGGTGTTTCACTAAACAGATTCGGCCACAAGCTGGAAACAGTTCAAGACGATGATTTTAAATATAATAGGACACTTTACCCGAGGAACTAAAAGTGTGCATAAGTATTCTATTTGATATAAAAAGGAATATTCAAACATAACAGATTTTTTTACCTTTCGTGGTTGAAATTCGTACTTGACACAATGCTGGAAGCCTTTCCCCTTCACCTTCATGGATGTTAAAACAAGGCAGTTGCCAACAAAGTGTGCCGAGTATCCAACCCCTTTGCTGGTCTTAAAACTGAAAATTGAAAACAAAAATATACTTTTCGAGATATTTTATTTTACAATAAATTGCACGGATATAAAATTACTATTGAAAATATAACTTAATAAAAAATACACAAAACACTAAACACTAACATTTTGAGTTAAACCATCGACAGGACTTGGATAAAGGAAAAAATCAACTCTCCTAATTTGATGTGATTATTTTAAGTATTATTTATAAGTAAATAAATAAATATCTTCAAACCATCTACCATCAATTTGGAAACATTCATAAGTAGTGTTGATGAAATTCATGTCGGTTAGGTGATATTACTGGAGATTTTGACATTCAAAACAGACTGACTCCATGCAGGTTGTATTTTTTCCTTACTAGTATACATGTAACAGCCAGTTAAACCTTTCGCCACCAGCCCCACTTACAATGGTTCAGTAATTTGCTTTGGATTAAGTCCTAGATAGGGCGTACTTTGTAACTGATCAAATTGTAAGCAGAAACATTGACAGTGAATGTAAGAGAAAATAGGAAAGTGAAGGCCGGGGAATGAAGTTTGGAAGTAGAATGTTAGATGTTACGAGGAGAAACCGGATATGGAATAAAGTTATTTGGGAAAGAGTGGGGGAACAGGGAGTACATGAGATATTAGAGGATGAACGGCTAAGATGGTGTGGTCATGTAATTGAGGATGTAAAAAAGAGAGCATACTAAAGAGAATGATGGAGATGAAGTTAGTATGAAAAGGACCGCAAGGGTGACCAAAACATAAATGGGACCATCATATAACAGAAAATTTTAAAGTGAGAGGAGAGGAATGGCAGTGACTGAAGGAGGAAGAATGGTGAAGGGATAGAGGAAGATGGAAGGATTTTACTAAATGGATCCGACTACAGGCTGGAAACAGTTTGTGGTGATGATGATGATGAAGTCGTGGAATGAATTTGTGTTATATGTGTCAGTAAAAAGTTGGCAATCAACAATTTATTAACTTTATGAAAATTTCTCACAATTCATTTTATACAAGAGAATGAGGAAGTATTGTGATCTACTAATGATTATTAAAAAAAATCGTAAAATATGTGAATAATAAAAAAAGAAGGCCTAATTACATCAACAAAAATGAAACTCAACTAAATGATGACTTACCAATATAAGTAAGGCTTTTCTCTCTCGATGTTGACCGAGTTGATTGGATCTAACCTGAACCACGTGGTGAACGTGAAGCCGCTTTCATACGGCCACTTGGCCAGAGGGGGCAAAACAACTGCCTGCAGAACAAGAGTTTTTTTTTTTAATTCAATCAGTTAAGTTTAATATAAAACATTGTTTTTAAATTTCCGATCTTTGAATGTTCACTAAAATATTATATATAAAAAGACAATTTTTTAAATGGTAGGAACTCAATTATTTTATTATTCACGTAATTGTTTTAAAATTAATTGGATTTTTATGTGAAATTAATTGTGTGGTTTTTTTTTTGCTTTATTAATATAAACTATTAGAGAAGTTCAAAGTGAACAACAAAGTTCATTCACACATTTTAAAACTTTTAAATTTTTGAGCATTTAACATACTTGGTACTAACATAACCTAACCTAACCTAACCTAACCTAACCCACCTTGGTGGCGTAGTTGGCTAACACGCCAGCTTCGTTTTGAGCAAGGCTGCCGAGGGCAGGTAGATCGAAGTTTGAATCTCGGTCAGGTGAGCTCAAGGTGGTTTTCCCTAAATGACTTTCCACTCTCCCTCCACGCAAATGCGGGTTCATTTCCTCTAAATTCAACCTTTACTATTCCTAATCCATTAGCGTAATTAGTAAGTAACTAAGCGCATAGCCCAAACGGGTAGTAAGATAGATAAATAAATACCATTCTTGGTACTTCTTGTATCGCTCAAAAATTGGGAACTCCAAACTATTTGTATATTTTTCTTTTAAAGCTCTACTTAAAAAACAATCTTAATGGATATTTAGAGCTATTAGGCACATGTTTAAAACTGATACTTTCTTGTCTATCACTCTCCAAAATAATCACATATCATACAAAGGGTACAGGAGAAAATGGGGAAAAGGGGAGTCCAATTTGAGTTGAGATCGGTATGCCATTTGTTAGACAATCATAAGACATTAATTCTAATGCATTTGGTATAATGGATAAAAGAGGTCTTTGTCAAATTTAAATTAATTTAAAGAAAGTATTTACTGGGATCCATATGGGAGTTGAGATATTAAAGTTGTTGACCTGGACAATCTGTTTGATGTGACTTCCCTATGTACCCTTGATAAACTTTTGTATTTTAACAATTTTTATTACATAATAAAAATTAATTTGTCTTGCTTTAATTTCGAAGTTGGACATTTGAATAGCTCACACACATTACAATGAATGCCAGAACAACTTACAGAGCCTTTCCGACCAGGGAAACTGAAGAAAACATCTGGACCGTTTCTCTGAGGCATTTGCCTGAGTACATTCAGGAGTTTGGCTGAGTGTCTTGGCTGTAGAATGAGGATAAATGACAAATTAAACATTAATGATAAACTTTCATTAATTATATACTATCAGAAGTACCTGTTCGCAGCTTAGATCAATTTAAGTGTACATTCCATTTACCCTAAATGATAGCAGACTTACACCGACAGATTAATATATGGATCTATCTTATAAGCTACATCAAAGTAGGTATATTAAGCGTACATACAAAAAAAAGTATATTTTAACAAAATGCGCATGAATTAAACTGTCGAAAGGATAGGAAAATCACAATAAAAATTCAAAACTTTACACAAAAAAAGTGACTCTTACGAATATGTAAATACAAACTCACCTTCTGGTTCAAATTAAAACACACAAGTCAAGCATGATAGCACCAAGCAAAAGGTCTCCAACCTTTCGCAGTGTTTGACGCCAATCTTCCTTTCAGAGACTATCGCGACATCTTAAGAGCTTACAAGCGTGCAAATCCCAGTTCTTAAAACATTTGTTTCATTGAGTCTTACAAACCCTCCGGGGTAGGGATAGGTATGAATGAGAGTAAGTGCACCTTTATTTTTTATGGAGGGTATGAGGAAAAACATTTAGGAAAAATTACCCCCAGTATAACCGGCCAAAATTACAATCCCCGACTTCTCCATCTTCAACAATCCAAATCAAAAGAGTGCCTGATTTTGTGCCCACCGATGCATGTTTTATTATTATAAATTGCTTGTATATTATTTATATGACTGTAAATAAGATATTGGAAAAGAAAATTAACAAGACTGGGAGGATTTTTGGATGCTATGCTAGCAGCGTCACAAGGCTTCCGCAGTCAAATGAGTCCGCAAGAAACTATCAAAGTGGGAGAGCAAAGAGGAACCTAAGCAGTAACTTGACAAACCATTTACATTTCTTTTTGAATTTAGTAGCTTCCTATAACATTTTAAATCACTTGGAAAAGTAATTAAAAAGCTAAAGCCTCAACAAGCATTGCGAGCCCATCCAAAACATGCCATAACCCCAAATGTGGTCACGACCCCCAGGTTTAAGAACTCTTTTTACTATGCTAACATTTTGGTTTCGAAATATTCAACTCACAAGAAAAGGTGTTTAACAAACGCGTTGAATTATAATTCAATGTCAAAATGAAACGCATGCCTATAAATAGAGCTAGTCGCGGTGTTTAAGTTAGTTTAAGGGTCTCACCCACTTCCCGTTGACAGCCTTCATGGCCCCAAACAACAGTTTGAGTTCCTTGACTGTGATGCTGTAACTGGCCAGGACTCCCAGCATATCGATCAACAGATCTGTGGTGAAAGAAACTACAGTCACACACATAGAAAGGTAAAGTTTGGGGTGCATGCATGAATAAATAAATACAAGAGACAACAAAACAGGGTCCATCCCCTAGCTTCAGCAGGTTTTACGAAAATTGTTACTTTAAGGTACGAGAAGTCCTTAAGGTGGGTGTGTAGGAGACATGAGAAAAGGTCAGTATTTTGCAGTTCTTATAGCAAAATATTTTGTTGGCCAAAATAAATAAAATATTGCTCCAATAGAAATATATGGTTTAATTTTCTTCACGTGGTGATTGATATCAACAGTTCTTAAATATCTGCCATGAGCATATTATACATAAGTTGGGAAACTTTTTAAATGAGGATAAAAAAGTTCCCATTAATTCCAGGACACCCTTGATAGATATTTAAGAAATGTTTAAGTCGCCATGTGAATAATATTAAACTAAATATTTCTACTAGAGAAATATTGTACTACTTTTGACCAAAAAAGATGTTTTTATATAAATACTAGAAAAAATAAAAACTGACCTTTCCTGGTATCCCTTACTCCCCCCATAGTAAAAATTAGCTTTGATACAAACAAAAAAAGCCATTTCCAAGCCAAACTAAAAGTAAAATGTTGAAAATTGACTGAAGCTTTAGATAAGCCTAATTAATGCTGATTTAGGAATTCTGGGTTCGATTCCCAACAAAGAGCAAAAATTATCTTTAACTCTTTTATTAAGTGAAGAATTTAATAGACTAAATATTTTGGTTGTTATGTTTGTTTTTGGAATTTTAAAAATACATCATGAAGGGCCTGTGAAGTGTGAAGTGTGGAGACAATAAATACTTAATATATGTAAAACTATACATATATAATTTAAGTATAATTTTGACTACACACTTATCACACTTATTCACATTTAAGCAATTAAAAGGAAATATTTATTAGCGTCTGGGACCTCCTGAGCTTAGTGAACACTGAACCACTCGTATCCTACCTGAAAAGTATCCGTTTGAAGCCTCTGACCTGGATTCAACCATAGAACCCTTGGAGATCTTCAGAAGAGGTAGGTCAGCGCTTAAGATTGGCGACTTAGTACTCTCGGCAACAGCAGAACCTAATCATTTAGTTAAATTCAACAATACTCATGGTAAAATGTTCACTTTTTTTCTTTCTAGAACCACATAAATTTTGTTTTTTAATAAATTATTTTTTAAACAAAAATCTCTAAAATGTGATTTAGTAAAGTCTGTCTGAAAAAAGGGTGGCCTGTGTTGTCATATCTTATAAATATTAAATCCACTAAATAACTAGTTATATTTTTAAATACCCTTAAGAATTATTTCTTTTCAATTTTGACGCACCATAATTTTAAAAATGTACAAGAAAGTAACAACGGGGTAAGCCCTATCCGGCTTGTATAGTAGAAACAAGAAACAAATACACACTGATAGTGTATTTCAAAAGATTAGCTTTTTAACATTTAGTTTGATTTACAATTAATCTAGGACGAATTTTGAAAACTGGAAATAACGTATTAAGGCATGAACAAATTTATAGGACTAAACACAAGTTTGAAAAAATATATTGTAGAATTTGGCTTTTACTTGTGAATATCTATCGGTAAAATGTACTACAAATCTTAACCTACATGAAAATACTCACATAATAATAAAAATTCAGACATCGCAGTTCAGACAAGAGCAGTTAAAATGTTCACTTAAGTTTAAATATTTGATTAAAAAATTAGTGTTGTCTATTTTTTTTAATGAAGAGCAAATTAACTATTCTTTCTCATTAATTAAATAGCCAAGATATATTTGTTAGTTACAGCTATAGCCAAATATAGATATCATATTCTTAAAAAAATTGAACAATGACATCTGAACATGGGAATCGAACACGTGACCTTTGGCTTATGCAGCTATCATTGTAATATTGGCAGCATAATTGATCGTTCATATGTAGCTGTCGATTTCCACACGTCCATCACAGACCCTGCCTTAAAGTATGAATGAAGAATGACCCTGGGCACGAGGCCACTCCTGCTTAGCTTAGTGTTAATAGCATTGACATACTGAGTCAAAGGTCCTGGGTTCGATTCCCGCATCAAGGTGTTATTTGCAATTTCAATTTCTCAGTTCCAACCAAATTGTAGGGGTCAACTTGAGTCCTAAACCAATTTATAAAATACTTTTATGATAAATATATTACATTGTTTTATACATTTTAGTCAAAGGGACAGTTTCATGGTCAGACTTAGTACGCCTCAAGTGCGCCGCTACACTAAATGCAGGATGGCACCTACCTAGAACGGAATGTAATTGGCTAGTTTCATATGAGAAACTGGCCCATTTAATTAGATTTTAAGTAAGTGTCGTAATGTATTTAATGTAGCGCCGCATTTGACGCGTACTCAATCTGACTACTTTTGAAACTCTAGCTATTGTTTAGTAACATTTCTTTTTGAAATGTGTGATGTACACATATGTGTAGATCAAAGTTTTGATTAATTTCTGACTGACAATCCATGGCTGTTACAATCAGTTTTATAATTGACTATCAATGCTTCATTATTGGTGTTTATAATTCCCTTTCCTTACCCCTACATCCCCAATGAGCAAGGATCAATGACTGCAAAATACAAGAGTCATTGTTTCTTTGGCGGCGTAGGTGTGCTCTTTCATTAACATCATTATCATCACAAGCACAGGTACAGTCTTTTAAAACAAGATCTCCTCTTAAGAATAAGTTAAATGCATGTTTTTATGGGGTTTTTTTCGCATCTCACACTGTTCGTTTGGATTATAGTTACTAAGGAAGTGTAGAGAATGCGAGAAAAGGTGTTTTTGCAGTTTTTATGGCAAAACTTTGTTTGTTCATGATGATATCAACAGTTATTTAACATCTGTCAGGGATGTCTTTCAATGTAATGACAGCCTTTTCTCTTAATTTAAAAAGTTTCTCATCTAATACCGCTATGCTCATGACAGATATTCAACAACAATTGAGAAACCACTTCAGTGTCCGCATGGTATTACCTGTTACTCTTGTGTTAAACTAGAATGTCGATGACGGGGAGATCGAGTTTCAAATCTTGGTCGGATGTACTTAGGTTTATACTCCAAAATGGGGTTTCCCTCTCCGCAAATGCAGATACACTTATTCTAAATATAGCCTTCCTAATACCTAAAATAACTATTATAATTAGTACATAAGCGTAAAACCTGACCGGAGCAATAAGACACGGTGCTAAAGAAAAAATATGTCACTACCATGTGAAGAAAATTAGGCTCTTTGTTTCTACTGGAACAATGTTTTTTTTAATTTTTGGAAAAAAACAATATAAATGTTGCTAAAAAAACTGCAAAAACACACCCCTTAACTCGTGTTTCATACCCTCTTACCTTAATCACATCAATGTGTTAGAGATATTGAAAAAATATTTAGGAAAAATAACTCCCAGTACGCCAAAGCGAGATTTGAACTCCGAGCTCTCCATCTTCGGCAATTTAGCCCGTTGCGAGAGTGACGCCTTAGCCCATATGACTGTCGAAGCGAGTTAAATATAATATTATGTATATGACGAATATTGAGGGAGTTCCGATCTCATGGGATGGTATTTTAATGGAGGACTAAGGTTCTTATAATACAAGGGTTATCTTGGTCCCTATACCTGCCAGCAAGTAGTTTTCTCCCTTTTACCACTCTTTGCGTGACGTCACCCAGTGACCGTACTGAAGCTTAGCGATAGGGGCTCAATTGTAAATTACCGGCGTTCTGGTTCACAGTGTTTCATATGCAGCTACGAGTTTGTTAACATAGTTTCAGTTTAAAAACAAGAGTGAACTCTGTGTACTAGTGTAATCATTAATGTTAGTAATATTGTTAATAGTTCCCTTCATTTGGAATGTATTTAATGATTTTCCCTCAATCGAGTGAGATTCAAAAGAAAAATATTTTAGATGTTTTGTATATACGTATAAATAATAAATAATAAATAATAGTAGAAATAGTTGAATATTTTGTTTTATAGTTTTTTATTAACATAAAATATATTTTAGGGCTAACAAAACTGCCGGGGAACAGATATAGAGTTGATTTGTGTAATGATCAGTGGCGACTCGTGTACAGGCACTGCAGAACTGAAGCACACCCTATTTCCACTTGATATTATCAATAACATTTAATATAATGAGTCATTTTTTCATTAATTCTCTATTTATTTTTGTAGTACAATATATATTCCTTAAGATTAATATCAGTACTTCAGTAGCCATTCCCCAGTTTATAAAAAAGATACAAAAATCTTTGTATGGAACTGTGCGCTTCACAGTACCGGCGACGTGGTGTTTGACTTTTGTGCGCATGCGCACATAGGAGGAGGGTGGGGAGGAAGAGAGAGCACTGTTGCTATTGCAGTGCCGGCTCTGGCGTGATTGTTGAAGGGTTTCTTTTTACTCAGCGTGTGTTGTGCTTAAAAACCGTGTACCATATTATTGAATGTGATTAAGTGAAGAAGAGTATAAAATTAAATTATTATTCTGCTTCCAGCTATTTTATTTGATTCTTTTTTTTTCAGTTCTTTTATTTACCAGAAAGATTAAATGTGCTCGCAGTACTTTAAATGGAGAAAAATTTCCTCAATTGTCATCCAGAGATCAAGAAGAAAATAATTAAACTTTTTTCGCAAATTAAAACAAGAATGGATTTCATTTTTAAATGAATAGATCAAGCTTGAACTGTAACAATTTGAGTTAAAGTAAGTAAAAAATGTGTTTTTTTTTGGTTAAGATTTTATCAAAACCTTGAATAAATTTTCTTTTTATACATGTTTTTTTCCCTTTTACACAATTTTAAAACAAAGGCTAAGAATTTTCTGGAGCAGCACCCACACTAATTTATCTACGATCCGTTACTGGTAACCACCAAAAACAAAAATTAACTCCAATGGCAAATCAATAATGTATCATTCTTTTCCAAAATATCCGGTAATTCGTAAAAAATGTATACACCTTTGTAACGCTGGAAATAAACATAATTTAAACTCATATGAACCACGGATAGAAAATATGCGTAAGTGATAAATTAAATTACCTACTTTCAGACATTTTAGCCAACCCATTACATAATAAATTGATGTAACATGTGAGTACATTTACAAATTATTTAACTAATAATATAATAATTATAATTGCATAATAGACTACACTATATCGGCATTAGCATTATGTTGTTGTGTTTCAGTCAATTTTACTATCCGACTCAGCTTTATGCATATTTATTAATAATTACGACCCACCTCAATGGCGTAGTTGGTTAATGCATTGGTTTCTTGTTTAGCTGGACTGCCGAAGACGGGGAGATCAAGGTTCGAATCTTGGTCGGGTGAACTGTGAGGGTAAGGGGGGGTTATTCTAAATGGCTTTCCACTCTCCCTCCACACAAATGGGGATTCACTTCCAAAATATTCAACCTTCCCAATTACTGACACATTAGCGTAACTAGTACTTAAGCGTTAACCCGGAAGGGTGGTAAGACACGGTGCTATAATTTAAATTTAAATTAATAATTACGCTAATAGGGTAAGGAGGAAGGAATAAGATAAAATTTTGTGGAATTGTACCCGAAGTTTTGTTGAGGAAAAGTGGGAAACCATTTAGAAAGAAAAATCTCAGTACACCCGAACGGAATTCAAACCCCGACCCTACCATCATCTAAAAATCAGTCTAAATAGCATAGTCACTTAACCCACGTGCCCAAAAAACACTTTATAAGTCACATTTTAATAAAACGTTTCTAAACTAGTAGTGGAATAATGTCTGAGTTAACAGCATGACATTTTACATACAGCTTTAAATATTTATATTGGAATAATAGTAACAATTCAATAATTCAAAACTTGAGAACAATCCTTAAGCAAATTCCAGTGTAATGCTAAACTTGAGAATAATCCTCTAATGAAGAGTACGGTATAAATTTTCGATTAGTATTGAAACTAATTAAAAGCAAATAATAAGAACATCAACAAATAGTGATTATTAGCTATTCAATTAATTAGACAAAACAGACGGAATTATTCAGATTTCAAACAATCGAACTTTAACTCCACTCTATAGTATAGCTAGTTATTTCTCATTCTAAATCGAAATTTTACCAGTAAGCCATGCTAACACGTTTTGTATGTGGTATTAATCAAATATTTTGTTTAAAGCACGTTATTTAAAACATATTTTAAAGATCTATAATTATTAGACCTATTAATCATTGCAATAGTAATAATAAAAATGATAAAATCAATTTAAACCAAAAAATGCTTGTGCAACAAGGTCAGAGGCACGCAACTTCAATTTGGGTAATTTCATTAATACCCATGTTCACCATTTTAATACGTAATTCATAATAATTACCGTATATTAATCATTTTAAAATATTACCAATAACAATTTTAAAAAATGAAATCTGGTTAATGAGATAGTATTACGTGGAAATAAAACTATTAAGGACTTTATTTTACATTGATTTAATTGGTTTAAATTCTTGAAGGGGGGCCCCCCCAGGCCCCTCGCTGGATCCATCTCTGGTCCCTCTCATTTTAGACTCAATAGTCAATAATTACATATTTTATTGATCAAAATTTATAAAAGATCAATTTAATAGCAATGCGATAACCATAAAATGTGCATCCCCTAATAAAATGCCGAATATTTTAACCGGAGGTCCAAATTTTAATACGAAGTCTTAACGCTTGGGGACCCAATATCGAGATGTTTATTGGTCCAAATACACAAATTTAAAACAAAATTATAAAATTTAAAACCGTGAGTCTAAAAATGTTTTATGTATGTATAGCGCAATTATTTGTTCTCGGATTCGCTAGTGTATATTATATTACGAGTTTTGAGTAAATATATCCATTTTTTAACAATAGAGCGAGAAAGTCCTTGCGGAGTTCCATACTATTTATTTTTAAATTTCACGTTAGTAATATGTTATAACACGAACAGCTGGGCACACGGACAAAAGCTTCTGTTTCATCTTAGCTAATTGAGGACCGGGTGGTCGGGATCTAAACGCAAAGCGTACTGGCGATTTTTATCTTAACTTATTTCCAACTACCCCTCCATACAAATGTCAATATATTTCCTCTAGATTCTACTTTCTTCATCCCCAACCTGTAATAGGTGTAAATATAATAATAGCTTGGACGGGTGCAGCCAAGGAAAGAAGAAGTTATTTAATGTTGTTAACTGTGCTTTCGTGTTAATAATATTTCACACTTTAAGTAAGCAACGGTTCGTAACTAATATTTTAATTTTAAACGTTTATGTCACTTTATTAAATAAATATTTTAAATTAAACATTTCGAACGTCATACACTGTAAGTTATTATTATTACTGTTATTATTATTACTATTATTATTATTATTATCATCACCACGTCTTACTACCCGTTCGGGTTATACGCACTTACGCTAATGTGTAATGGTAGGGTGATTGTGAGATGAAATGAAGGACCTACAGTTTAACGTGGAATCCGAACCACGGTGGAGGCCTGGCATTCCCCACATTCACAAGATGTCTTGTCAGAGGTGAAGGAAAGGTTTGGTAATCAGATAAATATGTGCCGGGACCGAGGATACACTGTAAGCTTGAGACATTTGCCACTAATTTAATGTAGAGATATATCTTAAGTTGTAGACACAGGTGTGTATATATAGGTGTCCTGATGGTTAAGTGCTTTTAAGTTAAATTAAAATCAAGTTGAGCTATCCGCAATGAAACATTGATATGTATGGCTGGAGAGGCAGTCAGGCGGTCATTTTGTGACGTCACGCGCCCGGCTCAAACTGCTCCAAGAAAACGGCTGATCGAGGCAAGCTTGTATTCTAAAAACCTTGGAGGAGGACAATGTTCCGGTCACAGTTCTAAATTTGTATAGTTCAAATTCCAAACACCGAATATGACTGCATTTTAGCTGTACACCACGCTGTAAGCGAGCCATTTTTTGTAAATGGGGCGGTACTTAAAACACAAGATCTGTTAGCGACATCTAAAGAGTCACAGATCAATTTTCATAAGAATAGCCTTATCGATCTGCTAGAAAATTACTACATATACTTTCCCGTAGTCATGCGTCAAGACATTTTTTTGCAGATGTCACTTTTGATAAATATTATTAGTATCTATAAAATAACAATAATAGCATAGTAAGATGTTATCAATGTTGACCAAAAAATTGTGTTTGTATTTTTTTTAAAGCCCTTGTTATGAAAATTTGACTAAAGATATGAGGGAAGCTGTTAAGAGGGAATGAATCAACAGAAAGGGGAAAACAAAACAAAAATTGGGGTAAATAACCTCGATGAAACAAGGCTGGGATTTGAACCCTGAACTCTTCGTCAACGACGTTCAAGAGTTATATGAGTTTTTAAGCTTTGGACAGAGATTCGAACCTTGGGAGAGTCGATGTTAATTAATAAACCTGCTTATAGAAGTTAAAAAATGAGTTAATCTAGGTCACCCCTCTATGAGTCTCTATTTGATCGGAACTGACTATCCAAGTGCTGGGAGCTCCAGCTAACGAACTGATCCAAGACACAGAGTAGAAGGGTTGTCGAGGAGAGACTGTTTGGACAAGGTACAAGGCAAAACACGGGAACAGGTAAACATATGAGGTAGAGAGGTATATTCCGTTTCTGTCCCAATATTAAACTACCGTTCATAGTGATTACCGAGCAAATTGGAGGGTCAACACACAAACGTTGGTAATGCACGAAGCATGAGGGGGTAGGGGAAAGAATGTAGTGGGGAAGAGGGAGGAGAACATGAAAAAAAGAAAAACAACAAAATCAAATTGAATGGATAATGCGGAATTTTTTATTCTCATGTCCGTTCACAACCCATTACGCATAGATTGAGCGGGCAGATTTAATTTGGGACTCGCAGCTACCCCCTACCCCCAATCCTTTTTCCCGCGTGTCACCCTATATTTCCCACCGGGGTTTCTCGCCAATTAATATGATTCATTCGTGACGAAACTCATTTCGATATCAGATCTAAAAGCTAATAAAACGGTCGAAACCAGTTTTGACGCACTCCTCCCCCTAAATCCCCACCGGATAATTAAGGGCATTTCAGTCTAATTTCTGGTTCATTGTGCTGTTCGATGCAATTAGTTTGGAACTCCGAAAGTCATCGACGTGATGTACGAGGCTAAGGAATTTATTTCTAGCCTCAACAGGACTTCATAAATTGTAAAACAGAGAAAAACAAAAGTCCGAGATGAATGTTTACAACTGATTATATATATATATATATATCAGTTGTAAACATTTCATAATAGATTAGTTACTCTAGATAAGTGTTTGTCTAACTTTAGCCAGTCGAATACCGCTTTTGGGTCCATGTCCTTAGAAATGTACCCCTCTCAGTGCTTCGTGACCATTACATTAAAACTTTATTTTATGATAAAGCAATGTACAAAATTATCTCTCAGTCCCGCAAGACGTTACAAGTTTGTGAATCTGCCCCTTGACTAATTCGAGTTTGAGACTTATCACCTAGGATCATTCGATCATAGAAACGAGTCTTGTGAAACTATTTGGTATAAAATATATGTGTCAACGTTGAAGTAAGAACTTTATCGCATATATGTAGAGTGCAGAAATTTATATCAAAATTGAAAATGTTCAGATAGTATATTTTTTTTTAACTAATCTGTTCATAAGCTCCAACTCTATTCTGATCAGCCAAAAATTTCTTAGTAAGACCTTTTCCCCGACCTGGTATCAAGCACAGGCTCCCCGAAACAGAGACAAGCGGGTAAGTCCACACTTGACTTATCCAGTTTAAACATCTGGGAACTAAACAAGTGAAAGGTACTTATGCGTGAGAAAAAATAGTTACGAGAGAACAAACGTAACAATAAGAGATAAACAAGAGGCTACAAAATATTATTTAAGATATAACAAAACGAGGAAACTTTAAAAAAACTAGGGGTAGTAAAATATCAGGGTCAAGAGCGGAAGAGAAAAACCCCAACTGATAACGCCGACACAATAAACTCGCTAACGCCCCCATCGAGCCCTTACACCTCCCCCCCTCTACCTTTACGAATCTGCAATTTGTATTCCATTCATACGCGGTGTAAAGGAATATTTATGTCACAAAGGCGGAGGAAAATTGTATTACTCCCAGTGAAGAGAGGAGGAGGAAGAGGAGGAAGGCGGGAGGAGAAAGGGGAAACACTTGAGAGTGGAAAATGGTCGACGAACAATTCAGCGGTTCATAAAAAAAACTATAAAAAAAGGAAGATTAGTTTTTATAGCGACACTTTCTGGTTTCGCTTCTCCCCCTTAACAAAATTATAGTAGCGCGGGGATGATACCCAAGAGAAAGAGCGAGAAACTAGAGAGAAAGTGGAAGAGAGCTGCAAGTAGCGCGGGGATGATACCCAAGAGAAAGAGCGAGGAACTAGAGAGAAAGTGGAAGAGAGCTGCAAGTAGCGCGGGGATGATACCCAAGAGAAAGAGCGAGAAACTAGAGAGAAAGTGGAAGAGAGCTGCAAGTTGAAGTCATTGATGTTTCTATTCGAGAAGAGAAAAAGAGGTCGTAGTTTTGTTCTTGAAGCGTTTTAATGTACAGCTTAATTTGAGCAGAACGATATGAGGTGGGGTTAGTTAAATAAAAACGGACCAACATTCGTTTAGGAGGGAGTAAGGAAAAACATCTACCAGTGCGGTCTGTAGGGACTGAACCCACCAATGGTAAACAAGCTTATTCCGCGTAACCACAAATTCGGGTTGTTGTAAGATTATTAAAAGTCCATGACCTGCATTAAAGTGATGATGAGTGCATCACATTATTATTATTTACCTAGAGTTTTTTTTCATATATTTACTTGTTTAATGTACATATATACTTGTTTATTTTTATTTTAAAAAATATTCACAATTATACAGTTCAAGTTTCATTAAAAGAGCCTTTTAGCTAGTAAATTACAAACACATTATTTAGTGGTCAAAATTAATAACATTTTAATATATTTCTAGTGTTATGTAATAAATATTGATAGTACAAATATACAACGTGACTAATGTATTCATATGTCAAGTTTCATATGATCATTAGCAAAGTAACAGGGTTGGCAAACCAACCCGGTAAAAAAAAACCGGTTAAAAAATAATAATTTATATATATGTATTTTTTTTTTAAATATTCAGAAAATTCTTAAACTTTGATTCAAGTACAATTTGTGCTAAGAGCTAAATATGAATAAAAAAAGTAAATTTGTAAAAGCTATTAATAATGTGACTAGTATACAGTACATAGGATATGTTATGCCAACTGCCATTATTAGACTTCTTTCATGTAATTATTATTAAAAAAAAAAAAGATTATACATCTTACTAACTACGGATATTACTATATGTTAGAACTTATTGGTTAATACACATTATTGTTTTAAAGTTCAGACTACAATTAGAAATCAGTAAGGACAAACAACACATTGTTTATATAAAAAAAATGAATTTAAGTAATACTAGGAATGTATAACTAAGTTGAGAGTGTGGGGGACGCGAGAAATGGTCAGTGTTTTTTTAGTTTTTATAGAAAACATTTTTTTTGCCAAATTAAATCTAATATTGCTCAATTGGAAAAAAAAAGTTTAATTTTCTTCATAAGTTGATATCAATAGTTGTCGAATATCTGTCATGAGCATAGCGGCATTAGATGAGAAACTTTTTAAATGAACAGAAAACGTCATTAAATTCTAGGATAGCTTTGACAGATATTAAAGAGGTGTTGAAGAAAATTAAATTATATGTGTTTACCGGAGGAATATTTGATTTATTATGGGCAAAAAAAAATGTTTTGCTATAAAAACTGCGAAAACAATGACCTTTTCTTGCGTTCCTTACACTCCTACCTTAAAGGACTATCAAAGCTCATGTCCAGTTTTTATAGGAGCAGCAGACACCTTGAAACTTAAGCTTACACCCCATCCCCCTCCCCCCTCACCTGCCACGACGGTCTCTGCCTGGCACAGCCTGTTGAGCACGTGTTCAATTAGTCCCACATCCGTGCACGCCTGGAGGTTACGTACACTCTTTCGCAGGATAGCGATGAACACGCTCCAGATCTCAGCCTGCAAACAAATTAACATTTCACAGGTTATATTCTGGTAAAAAGAAACATTTATTGGTATTATTGTATAAGTAGTGGTAATACTTGCTAGAAGTTCTGTGAATCAAAAATGCCAAGTATTTACATCGTGTTAAGAAATATGTTATGTTCTTAACCAGAGTTACCACTATTTTCTTACTAACTAATTTCCAAGTTTTACAGAAGGAAATCCCATTTTTCTCAGACATCTTGGATTGAATAGAAAAAGTAATAAAATTTCACTTTTTATCAAACTAAGTGTGAAGTTACGTAAATTATGTTTAAAACAGGATTATTTAAGATTGATGGGAAAATACATTTTCCGTCACTTCACAACACTTGTTTAAGGTGAATTGAAAGGGGAACGTGAGAAAAGGCCAGTGTTTTTCAGAATATATGGCAAAACATATTTTTGGACAAAATAAGTAAAATATTGATCCAGTACTAATATAGAGTTTAATTCTCTACACATGATGACCACAAAGTTTCTTGAATACTTTTCAAGCGTGTCATGGAATTTAATGTAAACTTTTTCTTTTCATTTGAAAAGTTTATCATCTAATGCTGCTATGCTAATGATGGATATTCAGAAACTGTTGATATCAACATGTGGGGAAAATTAAACACTATATCAGTACTGAAGAAATATTTCATTTATTTTGTACAAAAAAAGTTTTTCCATAGAAACTCCATAAACACTGGATTTTTCTCACGTTCCCTTCCATTCCACCTTAAGGGGTAGCTAAACATGTTTGAATCATCATGTCTAAGTCTTCAGTTTACAATTTAGTACATTAAAAGACACAATATTTAAGCTTTCAGTTGAATGTCCCAAATTAACCAATATTTCAGTATTTTTACTATAGTTTACAAAATTCCTATGTTTTACCGGTTTTTTTCCAGACACAAAAAATCCCCGTGTTTTTAATGTTTTCCCAGTTTTCCAGGTGCGCGGTAACCCAGTTGTTGTTAGTATTAACATTTCTATTTGGAGAAAAATTTTCTTTGGGTTTGAAGTTGATACTGATTTTTCTTCGGTGATAAAGTTAGAAAGAAAACAAATTAATACCATATTCAATAATATCGATTACATTAATATAGAAAGCTTGATTTTACGCAGTTTAAGGAATCAGTTTTACAATATATGTAAACATTTACAAAATACACCCCAGGCACTCGATCCCTTGCTTAGAATTTTTAATTCTACTCACTTGAGATGAGTTATTAAACTCTTTGAGAAGCCGTCACATTGAAACAAATAATCAGATTGAAAAACAATGTTTAATGTTCATTTGAACTCAGCTCAAAGAATGTTCTCACCAAATCTCGCTAAAATTAGTCCACACATTTGGAAGTTATCACAGTACAAATAGAGGGACAGATCTTTGGGAAGCTGACATATTGATACGGATAGCAAGATCGAAAAAATATGTACATTGTACATACGTTGTTCGACCAAGTTAAAAGAATGTTTCTGACAAATTTCACTAAAAATTGGTAATATATATTTATTGCAGGGCAAATATACATTCAGACAGACATACGAAATGCCAAATGGTTAAGTTAAATTAGGTGACTTCACCACGCTCGCTTAGTTAGTTACATTTTTTAAACCCCAAATGTTATGACGTTGTACTACGTGAAAGTAGATGAAGTAACTTTTCTGGTTGTCATGCAAAACCCTTCCTGTCAAAATTGGACTCAAGAAACAACACCCGCTTTCATAAACTGAACCAAAAGCAAGCAGCAAGTCTTGCTAGTAAAAGCTGGATAAACGTGTACACAAAACTTTCCATAAACACAAAAGCACTCTCAAACAACTTCATTAAAACTTATGGTATAACTTTCTAATATGGCTCCCGATTACCACACCATAGACACAGAGAGAATTCAAATTATTGCCTTGGAAATTACTTTATACAACTTGAGATGGGAAAACAAAGGTTATTGTGAAATGGGTGAATAGTTTGAACGTTAAAATATGCCATTGCTCGTTCAGTGTAAATAAAAAACTAAAAAATAAATGGTTTTCCAACTTTTGACTTTAGAAGTATTTGACAAAATTTTCCACAAAACAAAAGGCTTGAAATTTCACGACTCAAGAAACTAGCGAGATATATTAATGAACTTTCAATACCAAACAAAATATTTCAATATTAAGTGAGCTGACAAAAATGTTACAGGCACACATCAGCTTCAGTGGCAGCATGGCCTAAGGAGTCACCCTCGTATTAGCTTGGCCTGTTGGTGACGAGGAGATTTGGGCTTGAATCCCGGTCGGGTCTAGTGAGGGTGTGTTTTTCTGAACAGTTTCCCAGTCTTCTTCCACTATAATGCGGGTATATTACCCCTACCCCTAAAATACTTACTTCCTCATAGCTACCCCATTAGAGTAAATATACGAGTATATGCGCATATACTGAACAGGTGAGACACGGTGATTAAAAATAATAAATATTCATGGCCAATATTGAAAAATTTCAAATTTAGTTGTAAGTAAACTATTCTTAGATTAATTAAAAAAACTATATTATTAGTGACCAAGAAAAAAGTACCCCAAAACTAATTTTGAACAAAATTGTAAAATACTTTTTTTTAATACTAATTTTACAAAAACCAGTCAAACTACTATAAAATGATTTTTTATACAAATATATATTATATATTTAATTATCTATAATGTAAAAACTTAACAATTGCCTGTTTTGAACCAAATCGCTAGAGCTATTGTTTTAAATATTCAAATAAAAAAACCACTTCATCAGTAGACTACCCTTCAAACGAATTCCCCCCTCCCTCCCAAAAATTGTATTTATCATGCCTCTGAAGGTACATATTTTTTTAAACAAATTCGGACGAGCCATTTTAAAATATTCCGAATGTAGGCCTGTATTTTGGGTAAAAATTCGATAAGGGATTAAATATTTTGAAAATTCGAAATATTTCTAAGATGCTTAAACAATTTTGTTTAAAATGTATGTCACTTTTGTCCCCCTTGAGCACCGGTTCTTTCCCCACTGATCCTAAACATAATACTTATGTGTGTATCACATACATGTGATTAAATGTATTTGAGATATATTGTTTCTCAAGTATGTTTTAAGGTGACATAGATAACTTAAATATATTTCAACCTTGCAGAGTGAAATTGTGCTTGCAGAGCTAAAGAATGTATGCACAAAGCAAGGTAAATTGATTTAGTAAGGACATACTTTATGTGTGTGTGTGAAGTAACTAAAATATTGTATGTAATCCATTTAAGTACATAGTCAATCATTTAATTTTATAGTAACCAGCTCGTTGGTAGCACGGCCTTAGGCAGCAGTTCTTAAACTGTACGTTGACGAGATATTAATAGCCGAGACACATTAAAAGCAGCATTTGTTACATTCTAAACATATCTACTACGCCGACGAGTTATTGAAATCCGAGCTATTTAAGAAAATATATTTGCTAAATTTGTTCAATTTATACTGTCGCTTTATTATCCCTAAAAACGTAAAGATAAGGAGAATCTGAATGTATCAACCTCGTTAAAAAAAAGTATGCGGGAAAAACCAATCCAAATAACTTGTTGAGTAGTCTTGTTTTCAAAAACATGATCTGAGGACTACTTAAAATATATTTTAAGGGCATTTTATTTTAAACAATTTGACGGGATAGGTCCACAGGACCATCATCGGGCTTGAGACGGAGGGGTGGAAGAGTAGTAAACATGTCTAAAAGTCTATTGTTTTGTTTTATTTCACGTTTACACACACACACACACACACACACACACACACACAAAACCTGTTTGAATGTCATCTTCATGTACTTTTTCTTTCCATGAAATGTCCCCTGTGAAAGTATCACACAGGAAGACGTATAAGTCGCTCTTTTGTGCAAGACGTCCCGTGGAGCGGAAATGTTGGTACAATCCAAGTCTCTTGGGCTTATCAAGCCAGGTATTGTGGAAGGAAAAGAATCGAAGCCCGGCGTGGCTTTGCCAGTCCAAGAGGTTGATCGACAATCTCACCACCATTTGCGCCCTCCTTCCCCCCCCACCCCTTTTTTTTGCTTTCTCAGGACGTCTAAGTTTTCGACACAATAGGCATCGACTTTCACGCTACTTTTATCCGTCTTTCTTTCTCTCATTCACGCTTTCCTCTTTCTTCTCCGCATCTTCTATTATATTCTTTTTCTCTTACTCTCACCAAGCACACAAAATTCATCACGTGATGGAAACCATGAACGAGGAACAGGTTCAATACAAAGCTCCACCCATTGTTAAAAAACACATCTCTTGAGATCTTGAGTCTCGAAATAAATAAATTTAATCTGCCCCCCTCCTTGTGATTCTCCATTTCGCATATTTACATCCATTAAATATAACTTTATAAAGGTCATATAAGTATTAATATTCATCATTTTTGTTGAGTTTGTGAGTACATATTATATATTATGCCATTATTTCAAAAGGGTTTACTTACACAATGGTTGACAAAGTCAAGAAAAATAAGAGGATTTTTTAGATATTTTATTTTATTTTAGCATCGCATCTTACTATATAATCAGGTTATACGCTCTTTTTTTTTAGCAATACATATGTTTATTATTTCTTTTTTTATATATAAAACTGCTCAAAAGCCGACAGAAGAGAACAAAAAACTCAACTGGACCAAAACTGCCGAGGGTCGCTAATAATTTGTCCTATGAAAAGGGAGTCACGAATAAAAATACATGAAGAAACTGTGGTCTAAGGCATCCCTATCGCAATAGACTAGATTGCCGGTGACGGGGAGTTCAGGGTTCAATCCCGGTCGGGTGTGCTAAGGACTTTTTTCTTCAATGGTTTCTCTTTCTCTCTCTCTCTCACACACACACACACACACTCACTCTCTCTCTCCCTCCATATAAATGCGGGTACGCTTACCCCAAATTCAACCTTACTCATCTCTAACGCTTAGCAAAATTAGTGGACAGGAGTATAGCCCAAATGGTTAGTAAGAAGCGGTGGTGAAAAAATTAAAATAAAGAATACGGTGCAAAGCATCAGACTTTCTCTCACTTTTATCTTAAAATAGACAATTACTAAAAACTCATAAGATTTGTGAAACAAAATAACAGGTATATAAATTGTAGAATCATTGCACCAAAGATCATAAATGAATTAATATACATTATATATTGTTACTTACTTTATGGCATTAGGAACTAAGAACATTGTTACAGAAAAATAATTGAGAAAAAGAAACATCTTTGTCCACCAAAGAGCATAAGAATCAAATTCATTTTCAAAGGCCTGAATTAAAAAGTATATTTTATATATATTTATGCTTTTATCTCAGAAATTATTGGTTTTATAAAAATATATTCCAAATAAAAGATTCGTATCTTTAATATTAATATACCTATACAATGGAAAGTTATTTTGTATCACAAATAGTTGCGGAGAAATGATGAGAATAGGAAATTTTCCCCTATGTAATGTACCTTCAAAGTAATTTTCATGAGAAAATGAGAGTTGCCATCTTGTTTATAGGAATATACAGTGTCTAGATATAAAATTTAATCAAAATTGTTAAAGCAAATTTCGAACAAATCTATTTTTTCTCGTTTTGCCCTACAGTAAAGAAACTACCCTTAAATTTAGGGTTAGATATCTAATTCCAAAAACCGTCAGGAAGACCTTATGAAAAGCCCAGATTTATCAGTTCTAGCCCAATTGGTAAAATAGTTTCTACTATAGCCCGAGGTACAGACAGACAGACAAACAGACGGCATTGCGTAAGCTACATTTTGGTTTCAGGAGGTCATGAAGCGTCGATATTTATCAAAATATCATGTTCTATTTGTTTGACGATCACAATACCTTCTCTCCGAGGTGTCGAAAGAAAGTAAAAATATAGTGAAGGTTTTTTTATATATAAAAACCCAAGTATTAAGGGGGGATTGTCTCCCTATTATCCCCACCTGGCCCGGCCAATCAACACAAAGATCTCTTTCCAGCCCTATGGAGATAGGAAAGGGTGGGGGATGAGTCTACAAACCCTCCGACCACATACAGATCTCTTTCCAGCCCTTATGGAGATAGGAAAGGGTGGGGGATGAGTCTACTAACCCTCCGACCACATACATATTTCTTTCCAGCCCTTATGGAGATGGGAAAGGGTAGGGGGATGAGTCCACTAACCCTCCGACCACACACATATCAATGTATTATGCATTCAAGCAGCAAACTCTACTTCAAATGATTACCTATCAATAGTCGCCGTCACACATGCGCACTGAGGGTAATATCTGGTAAGCGCGTGGGTACATAAACACGCTAACCATTACTCTGGGCAATAAGGACAGGGCATAGCCATATTGGTACGTAACAGGGCAGTAAAGAGAGGAGAGGGGGAAATGTTCAACCTCTTATCTCCTTCGATTAGTATATTAATAATCACGTTTTTTTTTCCACTTTTTCGCAATCCCTTGGCTAGAAAAATTATTGTGATCGTCAAAAAAAAATCGAATTCATGATTTTGATGGAGGTCGACGTTATATGACCCAATTAACACAAAAAATATGTTTTTTGTGACGCAGCCTGTCTGTGCGTTTATATCTTGGCCTAGAGCAGAAACCATTTTACCAGTCTGGCTAAAACATGGTATAGAGAGTTTTAATAAGTTACCCCCGAGGAGTTATTGAAATTGGATTTGGCCAAAAGAAAAAAAAATCGAAATAAGCTCTATTTTTTTTATTAAAATACGTATCTAGTCACGTTATAGTATTACAAACAAAATGGCGCTTTTCATTTTCCCGTGGAAATGACTTATAGGGTACTTTACGTTGATGTGTATTTACAATTTTGATCATATTTCCATAGTTCTTTGAAATTCGAGATAATATTTTATAGCAAAGTTGTATGTTGTTGAATAAACAACTTTTATTTAAAATGTATTTTTAAGATAAATAGTTTTCATTTTAAAGGTTAGGGGTCAAGAATATCGGAAAATAATATTATCTTCCAAATAAAACCCGTTCTTCCTAGAGAACCTCCAGCTTTTATGATATGTGCGCTGTAGCCCGTCTGTTATAATTATTTGCTAACATCGCACCGATGTGTATGACCGTATATTTTTCTTTGATTAAAATTAACAGCAACTCAATTCTTACTTAGGTGGTATGTTGCAACAACTAGATAGAGATGCGAGAGGGTTTGAAGGGGGAAAATAAACATCTTGTTTAGAATTAAATGTTTGAAGCTCAAAATCAATGGAAAGTTGATAGCCTTTAACGATTATACTTTTAACTAGAAAGTCGAGTGAGGGATTATTTTGCCCAGCTTTTCCCAGTAAAAAGAATTGAATACATTTTAGTGCAATCGCTGCAAAACTTTCACAAATATTGCTCATAGAAGGATTTAAAGTTTAAAGAAATCCTGGTCATTTCATGTAGGAGGAATTCTCCACAATCCACCACAAGTACAAACCATACACAAATTAAGTTTCTAAATAATCCCCTGACCTCGTAATGATAAATATTATATCTATAATAACCCAGTACCCCTATTTTTTTTAAACCACAATGGTTTGATCACCAATATTTGGGATACTAATCTCATAGGCTTTATGTGAACCTCAATTAAAGTGAGCACATCAAATGGGCAAATGTAAATGCTTTGTGATTCATTCCAGATAGAATTTCCATTTGGTTTCGTGTTGACAAAGTGTACTTAAAGCCCGAACCATGCCCTTCTATCGCTATTTAGCGAAAGTTTTCACTTCATTACGAGTAACGTTGTTAAGGAGTGATGCACACATACATTTTTTGTTCAGCAACAAGCACTTCATCAAGTCAATTGGAAGCATTCTATTTGGCCAATATGAGCAGTCCAATTTACAAGCACACATAACAGCGGGGTGATTAAAACGATCAAGAGAATAAACTTGTTTTTATTTGAAATATGCTTCATTATAAGTATTTGCAACCAGAAAATAAAATTTTGAGCTCACTTTTAAAATGTCACTCTGGCAATACACTCGACTGCTAATAACGGATATTTAGGGATTCAAATCCCGGTAGGGTGTACTCAAAATTAAAACTAGGCCTAACTATAATCTGGGGATGAGTGGAGCTAATGCCCTAGATATTGGGGCATTCGACCTTATTTATCACCTCTGCTTTCTTGGCGTATGGAGGAATTGAGACGGGGACACCATTAAGGCGAATTCAATTATCCCCAGATAGTAGGGTGATACATGAGAATGATAATGGTGGAAAGCATAGGGGACCTACAGTTTAACGCGGGTTCCGAACCACGGTGGGGGCCTGGCATTCCGCACATTCTCAAAGCGTGAAAGCACACACTTCGCCAGAGTTTTGGTAGTCAGATAAATCTGTGCCGGGACCGAGATTTGAACCCCGGACTCTTAACACAGAAGTCTGACACCTTACCCCTACACCGCCAGGTCCCCCTCTAAATATAATCTAAAAATTAATAAAAGAAGCTATATTTTAATCGCATGTGAAAACATTTACCTATAGAGAATAAAATAAACCAGAGTTTGGATAACTAGTATTAGCTTGATTGTATTTTCTCAACTTAAGTGTTCGCATTATATCTTTCTTTGATTGGCTGCAGTATTTGACACGCACTTTCTAAGCATACAAATTATATAAGAAGCTTTACGCTAACTAAACTGAGGAATAGTAAACTAGCTACCCTTAATACTATACACCTAACTTCGGTACCTATATTTTTGGTAATCAGAAGGTAATTAGATAAGAGAAATATAATGTAGAGAAATTGTAAATATGGTTGCTATCCCCAACAAAAATCGAACTAGAGTCCGCCCCTCTAAATACAGAATATCCGGGAACAAGCAAGACTTTGATCATCCAATTAAAGTACAAAATTACGTATAGCTGTATTAAAGAATAAGGATCTATTTCATTTTAAAAACCAATATTGATGAACAAATGAATTGACAAGATTAAATTGTTTTACAAAATCGCCAGTTTATTTTGTTATTTTAAAATATGTGTATTTATCCACAATTGGAATCAGGTCCATAGCTTAGCTTGATCACGATTATTTTAACTATAATAATGTATTGTATAAAAAATACCATGACCTAAATAAATTATAATGGTTTAACAATTTAAAATAAAGCAATTGAAAATAAACTTGAATATTCATTTATTTATTTTGTATTGCAGTTATTTGACCGACCCGTCTGAAATGGTTTTATAGAGGCGAGAATTCTGAATGACAAAGGTATATTTGTGAATACTTTATTTTCCATTGTGAAATATTTTGTTGGAGTTATAACGACTTTTATGTAATTGTATGCTATTTAAAGTATTTAATAGACACACCTGAATGCAGGGTTTAAGAACAACAGACAAGTTTAACCTAGTGCATACATGCACCACTACACCATTATACACCTGATACTAGAAACATAATAGCATCATCAACTGTTTCCAGCACGTGGCCGGGTGAGTTTCGTAAAATCCCTCCATCATTCTTTCCCCTTTAATTGCTTCCATTTTTCTCCTCTCACTAGCACACTTTTTGTTATCTGCTCCTTCCATCTCTTTCTTGGCGTACCTAGCGGTCTTTTTCCTACGTACTTCATTTACAACATTTTCTTCGGCATCCTCTCTTTTTACATCCTCATCACATGCCCATACCATCTCAGTCTTGCTTCCTCTACTGTCTCATGTACTCTCTGCACCCCCACTCTTTCCCGGATACCTTAATTCCTAATCCTGTTTCTCCTCGTGACAGCAAACATGCTCCTCACAAACTTCATTCCCACTGCCTCTACTTTTCTAGTCTCTCTTAAATTCAATGTCCACGTTTCTACTGCATGTGTGACAATGGATATAAAGTCCTATAAACATGAATGTCACATTTGGATAGTGGTTCGAACCTATAAAACATTAATATGGCACCTCTAAATAGAAATGGTTAAATTTACATGCCTAAATATTTGAATTAATGTGTGTATGTTGGGAGCCTAAAGGTGACCAACATATTATATGATATAGTGTGCTCAAAGTCATGAAAGCACGGATACAGAAACGCATAGTTGTAAATAGTAATTATTTTAAATAAAAGGACGGACGCTTAGCTTTCGATTACATTCCCATTTTGAGACAATATAATCGGTTTTGAAAACCACGCGGTTTCTAGATAGGCATAAAACGGAGTTAATCCGGGGAAAAACTAGCTCGAGAGCAGGGAAGTTCTGTCCAGGACATATTATTATGTCATTAAATTAGCTAGCTATGGGGTAAAACATTCCTCACGTGTTTTATTTTCCATCGTGTCTTAGTAAGAGTACGGGCTGTAAGCATACATTTACGCTAGTGGAATAGGGATGAGGAAAGTAGAGTTGGAAAGGAAATATACCCGCAGTGTGGAGGGAAATAGGGAAAGCATAGGAAAAATCACCCTCAGTACAACCAACAGGAATTCGAACCTGATTCTCTCCATCATCAGTAGTCCAGACTAACACGAGAGTGAAGCGTTAGACCATGCGGCCCCCGAAGAGGATGATTTATCTGTTTTTGAACCAAGGTAACCTGTTAACTGAAGTATAATCGCTCATTCACAGGAGCAAGCATTTTTATTAATAAAGTTGTTCTTTTTAGGCTTTTACGCATATGTACTAATTATACTAATGTGTTAGGGATGAAGAAGGTTGAATTTGGATGAATATTACCCGAATTTGAGTGTAAGGAAAGTGCAACAACATCTAGGGGGGAAAACCATCAGTACACCCGAACGGGATTCAAACCTCGATTTGCCCGTCATCCTCAGTCCAGTATATTGCAAGAGTGATGCCTTAGACCATACTTGTTCAACCAGGGGCCAACTTCAGTCCCCGAGTTCGTGCTTTGCGGCCTGACAGATCAAGTGTAAATAGATAAAACTGCAAAAATTAACAAGTAATTAGGATCATATTATAACTATATTTGGGCATTAGGTACATAAATCCTCCAAGAACTTGTGCGGCCCTCAACCGAGGAGAGGTTGGACATGCCCGAGTATACGACCACTGAAGTGGGTGCTAATTTTACCGAGAAAAAAAATTAACATGAGGCTTGTTCTCAACATAAAAATAGAGTAACAGAGAAATAGGCAGGGATATTACGAGATGACTGTGAGATATGGAGAGAGTTTTGTGGAAAGGGTAGGAGTAGAAGGACAGAATGTGTTTGATGTGTCGCGAATAGAGTTGTTTATAAACACCTGCTGATGGGATGAAACTAACACGTGCCACCTCACCCACGGTACTTAAACCTCACCCCCTTCTCCAGGGGTGCAGCAGCTCTTTGGACATTTACATGACGTTATTTAACTTTTAAGGAAAAACGCGACATTATCATTTTTAATCACCTTCTTAAATGAGGCCTACTTGAATTTTCTCCTTAACCTCGATTCCAGATTATCTGAGGTGCAAAATAGTCCTTCACTTTTTTTTTAAAGAGGTTGCCAACCCCTTAAGGTGGGGTTGAAGGGAACGCAAGAAAGGGTAATTGTTTTTGCAGGATTTTTTAAAAATATAACAACATTATTTGGCCAAAATAAATAAAATATTGCTTTTATATCAAAAGAGAGTTTAATTTTCTTCACAAGGTAATATCAACAGGTCTTTAGTATTCTACCATGGGTATAGTGGCTTTACCTAAAAAAAATATGATAAAAATGTTGTCATTCAATCCCAGAGCACTCTTGACAAGATATTAAATAAATGTTGATATCACTATGTGAAGAAAATTAAACTCTGTTTCTTTTATATTGGAGAACTATTTGATTTCTTTCGTGGAAAAAAAGGTTTCTGTATAAAAAATACAAAAACACTGACATTAATTCGTATAACCAATACTCACACCTTACAGCCTAACATTCAAACCATTTCTGCAAATAAAAGAATATATTTCTGGTAAAAAATAAATAGACGGTAACTCTTACAAGTGTATTTAGTATTAATTTTCTTCTAAAATAATAGTAAATATTCTAAAATTGAGTTTTTTTAATTTGTAAGGTGAGGATTATGAATATTTTTTTTCGAAATGCGCCCCCCCCCTCCCCCCATAATTTTCAGTTTTTAATGTGGCCCGTATGATCAAACTTGTTTGACACACCTGCCTCGGACCATTTGACCTTCGAAGAGGGTAACAAATTATTATGGCAAATCTATACATAAGAGCAATATAAAATTGTTGTCGATTTTATAAAAAAAGAGTTTATTATAAAGAAAGACAGCACCGGTAATATACATTTTGTAGTTCCAGCATGGCATCCCTTTTATGAAGAATATAAGGGGGCGAGGAGGGAGGTTTCTTGAGACAAGCTTTCTTTCCAGACTTGAGAGATTAGGGTAAGCCGGGAAGCAGTACTTTCCTGCACGTTTTCAATCAGCCGCAGTACAGCGCTTCTCATGAATCACCGCAACATACGTGCACAAACATGCAACAGTTATTGACCCACGTCGGTGGCCGCATGGTCCCAGGAGCTACTTTCGCAATGTACTTGACTGCTGATTATGGGGAGATCGAGGTTCGAATCACGGTCGGATGTACTAAATAGTTTTTATCCAAAGAGATTTTACACACCGCCTCCAAGCAAATTCGTGTATACTTCCTCTAAATATAACCTTCCTACTCTTAAAACCGTTTAAGTAATTATTACATAATGGTATAACTCAAACGGGCAGTAGGAAGTGGTACTAAAAAATAAATTTACAGAGCACTGCACAGACTTTCTCCCGCTTTTAATTTAAAATGGTCATTCAATAAAAGCTCGCAGGTTTTGTGAAACGAAATAGTAGGCATATACATTGTTCTAACAACATTACACCAAAGATCATAAATTAAATAATATACAATGTTATTTACTTAATCTATGGCATTAGGAACCAAGAACACTATTAGGCTACAGAAAATTTGAGAAAAGCGAAAAAGGTTTTCTCCGCCAAGAGCATAAGAATAAAATTCATTTTTAAAGACCGGAATAAAAAAGTATGTATATTTGCTTACAGCTCAAAAACTATTGGTTTTATAAAAATATATTTAAAATATCAGATTTTTGTATTTTTAATAACGTACTAAAATTTTACAATGATCAGATATTTCATATCTCTAATAGTTGTGGAGATATGATGAAAATTGTAAAATTTCCTTAGTGTAAAGTACCCGCAAAGTCATTTTCAAGTGAAAATGAGAATTGTCATCTTGTTTATAATAATAAATAGTGTCTATATTTAACATTAAATCAAAATCAGAGAAAATTTCGAGGAAATCAATGTTTTTTCTTTTCGCTCTTTAGTAAATTGCCCTTAAATTTAGGATTCGACCTTTTATTTCAAAAACCCCTGGGGGGGTCTAGGGGGCAGGACACCATACGCACATTCCAGATACCAAGTTAAACCCAATTTGTAAAAGAGTTTAGGCTATAATGTGAGTTACAGACAGACAGTCAGAATTTCGAAAATAACTTTAATTTCTCTCGGCATCTCTGAGAGAAATTATTGTGATCGTCAAAATATTCAAACCAGAGATTTTGATAAATGTCGACGTTTCATGACCACTGGAACAAAAAAGTGGTTTTCACGATGTACCTGGTATCTGGGATTGTCAAATGATCAACCGGATTAATTATCACACGCTCATACTGTTCTTCATTTCACAAGCACAATTAATTAACAAGATATATTTGAAAGGGGCTTATCGAAACTAATAAAAGAGAGACTGCATGCGCGTCAAAACATAATGTAAGGGAAATTTGAGCTAAGATGTTGACTAACGACTACTATCGGATCGAACACTTCCCAAACTGGGGACATCAAACCACGCAAAAATACACTTTAGCATGTGTACCAACGTAGCAAAAGATATTAAATCTAAATAATGGCAGTAAATAGAAAATATATAAAATAATACAATATTAGTACAAACAAAAAATTAAAACCAAAATAAGCAACTCGACTCCAATATTATATAAAAAGGGTCGATCTCGGTTTTGGTGTAAAGTGCTCGCCTCAGGACCCAATGTTAGTGGGTTCAAACCCAGGCGGGGTCAACAGATTTTTCTTTAACGAAAAATACATGTAGCACAACTTTCTTCGGAGGGGAAGTAAAGCCATCGGTCCCAAGTCAATTATGTCATGTAAAATAGCCCTGAAGGTATGTGAAAATACCTTCCCCGGAAAAAATGGAAAGCCATTTCACTCTCACTCATAGAAATACTCATGTGCTGATATAATCAGTGGGTTTAGAAAGTCCACGTTAACTACTTCAAATAAATAAAAATATAATCAAAGTCTTGACCCGTTCCCCTGTGAGTCAAATGACATAATTTTACCTGCAAATTTACCCATTTTAAAAAATCTGTTTTGCTAAATAAGCAGAATGAAGTTGTGGCCCGAGGAGTATGACTACACCGGGTTTATATAATGGTCAGGAAAGGGTCGCAGACCAGGTCAGGGAGGATAATAGAGGAAGGGTCTAACAGAACCCACGAGAGAATTTAGACAGGCAGTTAACATGTCAGGCAGGTCATTTCCATCTGTCGAGAGTAGTGTGACGTCACAACCGATACCATCCCTCCCTTCCGTCCAGACGGACCCTTGCCAGGATCACGAAACACAGAACACACGACCCCTCACCCCACCCTTCCCCAACCACTTCCAACCCAGATAACAAGCAACGCTAATGGCAATTGGAAACTCTCTAAGCCAGCCGATGACTGATCCTGAGCCAACGGAATCTTGTTAGGTTTGACAACTGAAACCTCTAGTCTGTCTATCAGAACGGTATGCTTGGGTGGGAATATGTGAGACAAGTATCAGAACGGGAGTAATACAGAGATACCAAATTAGAAGAAGAATAAACTAGGGTAATAGCAAGAGTCAACAATCGTTTTGGTTTCCAAATTACATGTAAACTTATTAAAAGACAGGGCTATCACCCATACATTCTTCACTCTACTTATGTCGCTACCTTTCTAAGAAAAAATATTACCTTTAAGCGTTCTTTCTTAAGACATGTCAATTCCTTTTATCAGTGAGCTTAGACCGGCAATGCGCCCTGTCCTCTGCCTCTTCTTTCAACTCCAAGAATTCTCTCTTTTCCTTCAAGCCATCCAATATTTGGGCCCTTCTTCCAAAGTAAGCTCCTTTTTTCCTTATCCTTGCACTATATTACGTCGTGTAGAAGAGACAGTTCCTCTTAAGGATGTGTCCGATCAAGTTTTCTTTGCACCGAACTATCATATTCACCTCTTCTTTTTTTTTACTACCGCGTTTCACTGCCTATTCAGGTTATTCGAATATAATATAATTACTACTATATTGGGGTATGGATGAGGGAGGAACCATTTTAGAAATAATCTACTCGCATTTGCACAGAAAGAGCATTTCGAAAGGAAAAAACTCAGAAGATATGACCAGGATTATAACCCCGATCCTCCCATCTTCAGCAGGCCAGTCCGACATGAC
This sequence comes from Timema californicum, assembly GCA_902141385.1. Lineage (NCBI taxonomy): Eukaryota > Metazoa > Arthropoda > Insecta > Phasmatodea > Timematidae > Timema > Timema californicum. The sequence goes on from CABFOW010000048.1 coordinate 530,981, forward strand.
AGCGACGCCTTCTAGAGTCTATGTAGTTTTCTTGAGCGATCGACTGAAAACTAATGCATGGCCGGCCAGTCGATCGCGATAAATCCACTACCGAGCCCTGATAAAAAGTATACTTAAACGGTAAAAACAGTGAAATCTCCACACATTTGTAATGTTTAAAATGTCGAGCATGGCTCAAAAGTGATTTTTAATGAGCTTCGGTTCCATTTATAAAACGCACAAGTGTGAAGGCTGAAGAACGACACATAAAATATATTATATAAATATTAAAACCCGCCTAAATATATTTTAAAACATGGGAAAGCCAACTTTAACGTATCTATAGAGCTATATCTTTGAAAATGAGTAGCAAACCCCGAAATGTTTAACCATTAGACTTTTTTTTATTTCCGTAGAAAATAAAAGTCTACAGCACGTCAAATAATTTTCTATGGAACAAACTTTCTATTTGAGGTATATAACGTGCATTTTCTGAACCGAAAGGTTATATGTAACAGAAAATGACATATTTACTCAAATTTGGAATAAATACCTATCCTCAGGAGGTTAAATGATCACCGTGAAAGCGGAAATTCACATTTAACCAACTATAGATTTTTCGGCAATGTCGGTCATCGAAACGGGGGTCCTTAACTCAGTAGAAAGACTTGTTACAAACTTAGCTAAGATGTCGGAATTACAGATAATACTTTTTTTCATTAAATCTATGAATGTATTTGTTAGAGCAAAGAGAACTTGGTAAAAAGGTTAAAGGAGAAGAGAATAAATCACAAGGCATAATTCTTTTATACTGCTTACCAAATTTAATATTAATACAAGTTATTTAATCGATATGATTTGGAAAGTGCGTGCACGGACAAGAACTGAAATCTATGTTTAAAAAACGGAACTAACTCTAAACGAACTTTGAGCAAATTGCCCAGATACGTAGCAATACGTTGATACGGTATGACCCTAACTCGCCCTATAGATTTAAGAGATATGTCCATACCGTTTCTATCAGATTTAAAGCAGTGCTTTAAACAAAAACAAAAAAAAAAACTCACTTTCTAGGAGACCAGATGTGAAATAAACTAGCGGTTAGGTCTCAAAAAATTATTTACGGCCACAACGACCTGACAATCGATTATATAAATACCAAAGTATAACTTTTTCATACGCTACAACTCAGCTTTTGTTAACGCCTTGAGACAAAAATTAAAAGCAGCTTGACCAGCAGAGATGTAAGAGATGGAATATAAATTTCAGGCGCTCTTGTATGAATTTTGAGAGTTAACAATGTTTAGCGCCGTGAGATAGAAATGAAAAGCAACTTAACGAGCAGAGTTGTAAGATATTTAGTATACATTTCAGGCGCTCTTAGTATGGATTTCGAGAGTTGACAATATCTAGCGCTGTGAGATAGAAATGCAAAGCAGCTTACTAATACTTATCTTAAAATGCAGTTTTTGTTTAGTTTGAGCATAATTCAAAATTTATAATTCAATATATTTATTTTAAGGTTTCTTAAACTAAAATTAACAATATTCTATTGAAGTAATATTTTTAATTATGCTGAGGTAAGACTTAAGTTTTGTGTTTTAGGCATGCCATGGTATAATATTAAGCCAAACAAGGTACATAAGTATTAAAATATATCATAGTTTTCAAAATGTTCATTTTTATACTATAATATTTTCGATTTCAATGAATTAATAAAGGTTGAAACATAATTCTTCTTTTTAAAGAGATCAATATTCTATATTATTTATAGCAAACTTAAAATTATATATAAAATGTAGCTCGAATGAGCGGGCATACGGGAAAAGGCGTAAGTCTCGTCTTGTCTGGTTTAACCAGGGACGAGGAGGTCATGGGTTCCATTCACACGAGGTTGTATTGCGATTGAAATACCTTAAAATTCTTAAGAGTTTCAAGCTACTAATAACCTTTACTGCCCTAGTTTAAATAAACATAATCTGTAGATTTCAGAGATTAGCATATTTGTTGTACAAAAATTATTTGTATCTCAATACTTTAGGACTACGTTAAGAATTTAACTTTACAATTTTATATTCAATTAATTCAATTCGACATTTAATCGGTCACGTAGCCGAACAAAATTTACTAAACAGTAAAAAAAATAAAAATAAAGAGTTAGAGCGTTTTATTTATTTTTAATTTGTTCATGTTTATTCGTGTATCCAAAATCTTGTATGTACGTGTTTAGGTGAACATAAAGGCGAGATGTGGAAACAAAACACTCCTCCCGGAGAGCGGGCCCGCCCCCAGCGGCGGTCCTGTCAACCACAGCAAGTACACGTACACACTCGAGCTTACATCACAACGAGGTAAAGAAGACCCACTTCAAACAACAGCACCGCGACGCAGATAAACAAAGAATAACGTCCTACGGCCGAGGGTGAAAGAGGAGTGTTGGGATGGGGGGGG
>CABFOW010000048.1:533430-567315 GCA_902141385.1 Timema californicum
ACCGCTCAGATATAAAAAAAATCCCCCTACACATCCTCTTCTAGCCCACACGTGTGGTAGTGAGGCGCCGAGATTTGCGAGAGGACGCCGCCTCTCCTGCCTCCCAACCCAACCAAACACAAGCGAACAACTCGCGCTTTACGCTCGCCGTGGAGAGGGGAGCAACTAAATTAATCTGGTTTATGATTATAGAAAGTTCGCTTTTAATCTGACCAAAACACCTTTAACTTTTCAACTAGAGGAGTTTCCTTCCTTATTTAAAGAGACTAAACTTTAAAATGTAAAAACCATTTTTGTTTTGAAAATGAAGTTTAGACTACACCAAATAATTGAATGAAAATATGTATTATTTAATTTATACGTATCACTAACTGTTAGGTGATTGTTGTCCACAGGTCAGTCCTTATAACGTAATATAAGTCAATTAAGGAAAACATGACAATATAGACAAGCGAATAGAGCCCGGGACCGCAAGGCCAAAGGTTCCGGGTTCGATGCCCAGGTTGTAAGTTTTAGTTTAAGTGAATACAAATTACGTTTAATCGACTTAGAGTCTCCTGTTAAATCATGTCAGACAGTGATTTAGAAGCTAAAAATGTATAGAAGAACACATACAATAATAATAATAATAATAATAGACTGCATAAGAAACTAATTGAATTACCAGATTAATTGTATATAACCCATATTTTAATTCAATAAAATATTAAATAGTTATTTTCTCACATAAAGTCTAAGAACTTAGCTCTTTATCAAATTATATTTTACAGTCGTTGGACCCACATTCATATTGATCACCGTTTAACTCTCTAGGCAAAGGAATATAGGTGCATTTATTCTGAATTAATCTTCATACACCCATCATATATTGATTGTAAAAAACCTTGCTACCCGCATTAAAGGGCACGCAGGCTAAGACGTAAATATTATCTAGTCTGGTTTGGCAGTGATAGGGATATTGGTGTTTGAATTTTGACCTGATGAAATAAGTTGATTTATTCCATAAATGATTTTTCACTTTCCCTCACAATAAATTCGGGTACATTTTATCTCGATTATAACTTCATCATTCCTACTCCAATAGTGTTTGTATTGTGTATATGGACGAACCGGAAGGGTATAAGACGTGTTAAAAAAGAAAAGAAAAAAAAAAGCCGGTGAAAAACATTACTGAAAAGATGCCTAAAGAAACCGAAGCTAAAAAGTAAATCAGAATTATCCATGACCAAGAAGTAAGATAATTTTGGCTAGAGAAACCACCAAGTTTTGTCAAACTGTAAGTCCTAAGCGGGAGCTACACATATCTGATAAAATTTAATAAAAGATGAATCACTGTGAGCTTCTTAACATAAAATACACGCCGAGAGCTTATACTTAATTAAAGAGGGACAGCTCTTCTTTACTTTAAACAGCTGTAAAGACTGTAAATGAAACAAACCCTAAATTAAATAAAGTTAGACTTTCAAATTAAAGGTAGTTCTCTCAAAAACAATCTAAATCAATTATCATACAATATTCCAGAAACCCGTAGTGAATCAAAATGAACGTTAAAGTCAATCCAATTTTCCTTTAAAAAAATAGTAATATTAAAAAATCTTGGAAATTATAATCTGGAAATGAAAGGGCTGTCTTTTTGTTGATTGGAAACTTTTTATAACCGGGAGATTCATAATAAAGGAAGGGAAAACAGGCGTTTTGAATACACAAGGATTTAATTAATTTTACCCTAAGATTCTCATCAATCCTCTCTTCTTTCCTCTCTCTCTCTGGCTTTAACGCGCCAGTCCCTCCCACCATTCCCCGGACGAACATTTGTCGATACCATCAGAAGATGAAGTGTACATAAAGGGGAGGGAGAAGAGCGCTTCTGCAGGAAATGATAGGCCATTTCTCGCCGTGTTCACCAACAGCGCCAAGTAGACATAAATAAGTACACCGTAAATAAGAACCGGCCGGCTATCAAACACAGGGCGCACGCGCGCGCACACACACAGACACACACACACACAAACGTAGGACCCATACCGATCCAAACATTACTACATATAGGCCTATATTATTGCATCGCGTTATACTACCCGTTTAGTTACTATGTGCCAATTACTCTTATATATTAGGATTAGGAAGGTTTAATCAAAGGGAAGTTTACTCAGGTATTCGTGAAGGAAAAACCCATCCACATTCCACTTGATCTCCCCGTCAATGGCAGTCTAGTAAATTATGAGTGACGCCTAAGACAATGCGGCCACCGAAGCAGGTATTAATGTATATAAACTATTAAATAGAGTGTGTTTGTCCGTGTCGTGTCGTGGAGTGATGCCAGAGTGAGCAGAGTTTGTTTAAACTGTACTTGGGGTATAATATCAACCCGTCTGTCCCCATTTGACCAACCACACGTTGACTGCTCTACTAACCTCTTATGGGAATATATTTTTGTTGATTTTTGACCAATGTGTTCTAATTTTTGTCCAAGCACCACGTTTTACTACCTGTTCGGTTCATACGCTTATGTTCTAACTACGCTAGTAAGTTAGATATTAGGAAGGTTGAATTTAGAGGAAGAGTACTCGAATTTGCGTGTAGATAGAGTGTAAAACCATTAGGGGAAAAACCACCTTTAGTAAAACCGACCGGGATCCAAACTTCAAACTTCCCACTATCGGTAGTCTAATCTATTGCGATAGTGACGCGGATAAGTGTTCTACTGAATGACAAGAACACGTAAAATCTACAGTTTGAACAAGCACTGCTTAGCCTACTCTGGTAAGTGGAATCACTCCACGCCACTAAAATTAGTTAATTATTAATAAATAGTTACATCAAGTGATAAAATACTAAACAGATAATCCATGTATGTAAGAATTTTTTAAGAGTGACTATCACTCACAAATATTAATTTAAATAGGGGTTGAGAATCAAACCAACAAGTCAAAGATGACCGGTTCGATTCTCATTTCCAAGATCCATGTTTTATTATTTCAGTTAGTTGAAATATTGAAAAATAACACCTATAAACGGCAATCAAACCCGTGACCCATGAGCTAGCGAACCAATAATGTGCCACTGAGCTATAAAGGATTAGTCCTTTGTTCATAGTCATTCTTCACTCAAGTTAAAAAGTGAAGTCTATCCATAACCCCAGATCATTCCATCTTTATTTTTCAATATGTTACTAAGTAATATGCGGTCGTAAGACTAGACAAAAGTACATGAATAAAATAATAATGATGCGTGTAGTTCGAACGAGTAGTAAGAGGTGGTGTTATATACATTTTAAACAAACTTGATTTAATTCTAATCACTTGTCTATGTTTATGGATGTACTAACCACGCCAATGGTTTTAAGGAATATTGTTCGATCACGGTAGGAGTTTACCTGGGAAAGGACTTTTTTCCCTACCAGAAATCTATTATATAGTAGGATATTGGTAAGAAAAAAGACCTTTCAGAGGTAAACTCCTCCCGTGAATGAAGTATAGGAAGGTTATATTTATATGAAGCGTACCCTTATTTTATAGAAAGAGAGTGGAAACCAATTTTGGAAAAAACAACTCTTAATACAATTGACCGAGGTTCGAACCTCAATCTCCCCGACATCAGCAGTCTAATCTAATGCGAGAGTAGCGCGTTAGACCACGCGGCCTTCCAAGCGAGGTTGAACTTAATATTTTATTATATTTATTATTTTCATACGGTCCTGGCATAGATTTATCTGATTGCCAAACCCTTACTTCATCTCTGACAAGACGTGTATTAATCACAACTTGTGAATGTGTGGAATGCCAGGCCTCCACCGTGGTTCAGGATTCCACGTTAAACTGTAGGTCCTCAATTTAATCTCATAATCACCTTACCATTACACATGAGCGTAAGTGCGCATAACCTGAACGGATAGTAAGACGCGGTGCTAGTAGTAATAGTTATAATATTTTTTTAATATTACAGTTCGATAGAATGGTTCAGTAAGAGGAGAGGTACAGATTCGATTCTCTGCAAGGCCTATTATAGATTTTTACTATCACTATAATAAAAAACAAGATATTAAAACTAAGTTAAGTAAACTGAATACCTAATTAAAATTTATCTTGCTATAGGAACTCACATTTTCCCCCTATTGTTTAGAGATGAAGGTTTAACTCTAGAAAAATGAATCTTAATTTGCTTGAAGGAATAATGAATAGGCATTTAGGAAAAAACTTCAATAATCTCAGCAAGAATTCGAACCCCGACATCTTAATCTACGGAAAACTAGATTAGCTGTCCTTTACATTTAGTATGTTTACGCGCCGGCAAGGGATTTTTTAATATATATCATATAAATAGCCTATTTTACAATGCGGGGTTCAAGGGTAAAGCTTGATTCACACGCTAGCCGAAAATAAAAATGTGCTAGCCGAAAATAGAGAGCAGAATAGGCTTGAACGACGTAGAAATTCCCGTCTAGCAGAAATTTCTATTGACTCATCTTGCTTTTCATCGTAAGATACGAGCATGAAGATATAATTATCTATATATTTTATTTTATGGTTAATTAACATGTGTTGAAGATTAATATAACGATGTCTGTTTTCAAATTATGGTGTTTTATCGTGAAACAAACCCGAATCCACAAGAACGGCCCACACGACCTTTCCATTTAACGAGTTATTCAAAATGTCCTCACAACATTTAACGCAGTTATTTGCTCGTATCTCTCTTTGTATGCGTATACGCAATGAGTGAGTAGAATGGTTTTTAAGTCTTATTGGGTATACTAGACAGATGTCAAGTGGAGCTGAAATCATTTCAAACCGCACCAAGCGGACAACGCGGAGATCTTGTGATTGGTTTAGAGCTCGTCACGTGACCACGTTTATGCTCTTGTTTTCGCAGCGAACATTTGAATAGACAGTGGGAGCTTGTAATCCGCGCTAAATGCAAGAGAAGCGGACAATGTCAAGACGAGGCACGGGAGGCACCGCTTCCAAAAGTTCGTCCGCCACTTAGCTAATGGGTGTGACGTAAACGGGAGTGCCTCATTGTTCCCGGACTGCGGAGTCCTTGCTTCGTTAACAAGCAAAGTGCTTTCTGGCAGGGGCTGTAGAGAGTGGCATGTAATAGAAAGTGTCGAGTCAAAGGAATCAAGAAGGAAGAAGTGGGTTTTTTTTCTTTATATACAAATAAATGAACAGAGTTTTAAAAGACGACATGGGGGTTCACCTGAGAGCAGAGTCACTTTTGTGTACGGCAGCTTAGAACCGAGAGGGCTAGCACTATAACGCGTTCCAGCCTCCCCCTCCCCCTTACCTTAATCCTGATGACACTTTAAAAACAAAAATTACACGTTACATATTCTTTAAATTGATTATAGAACGTAGAACGATAATGAAAACCAATACAGCGAAATAAAATTATTTATTAATTTTGATATATATCAATGATGTATTAACATGAAAATAATAAAATAGAAAAACAAAGAAAGGATTGATTATATGATTATATATATAAGGAACGAATAAATTGATGAATCTAGTCTCATTTTTTATGGCCCCATAAAGATTGTCGTCTTCCATATGCGCTAAAGAAATGGGTGGGAAACAAAAAGCAAACTTTATTAATAAAACACACAGAATAGTAAGAAAATATGTCAACTAAATAGTTACTATATTTATTTATCCGACATCTTAGCTCAGTCGTTAGCGGGTCTGTACACTGAGCTGAGGGTAATGGGTTAAATTTCCGACACGGCCGAAACATTTAACACTGGTGAAATGTGGGTTTACCCTTTCATACTGATGAATTAACGGCAGGGGACTGGCTGTTGTGCCTGTCCTAGTCTTAAGTTAGAATATAAGGCATATGAAGCTACCGCAGGCCTAACAAACCGATAGTGAGAAATATATGGCTTGAATAAAAAAGTGACCCTGGCCACGCGCTGGAAACAGTAATGGATGTAAAGCAAAGTTAATATATTGATTTATTTAAGTATTTAACGTCCACTTTTTGAACAGACTAATTATACCAGCACAAGTCTTATAAAATAACTTAAATCATCCAGCTCCCGGCCGTTTAATCATCAACTTGAAAGAGGAAACCTCCATTTCACCAATGATACATTTTTCAACCATGCCGGAAATTGAACCAGGGACCCTTAGCTCAGTAGACAGACACGATACCGACTTGGAGGACAATAGTTGCTGTAGAGGGATAATCTAGGCAGAAATGTAACATTATATGTGTACTCCATTTACCCTGAGATGTAGCAAGCTAATCTTGACGGGTAACTCCATGGTGCCATGTCAAACTTGTGAGGTTCACGGACCTTACGGTGAAACAGCCACAAATCGACACTATTTTTCTTTATATAAACATCGAAGGAATACAACATTTCAGAATTTCGCATGATTTGGGGGAAACCACCCTTTGAAGTTGGTGTTCTAGGCTTGTACTATTTCTTAGACAGGAATAATTCCCTAAATTTTCGAACCAAATACGTGAAATGTGTGACAGTATATTATAAGTATAATTTAACAGTTGATTTCGTACATGAAATGGAACCAAACACACGAAAAGTCTTAAATTACGGACACACATTTGATATCAAATAATGAAAGTGACTTCGGCACAAGATTTAAACCCTAATATTGACACCAATGTTACAAATAAAAGGTTTCAATATGTTGGTATAAAAAAGTAAAGTGTTATTCTTATTTTTTATATAAAGGTCTACTTCTTTTTGTATTTGTAGCAATAAGATATTAAGTGAGAATTAATTTAATTTTTGAAAACGACAATCAGGTTTGCCACTATTTTCTTACTGCCAAACTCGCTATATTTTCCAGGTTATCCATGAGTTTCTATTTTTCCGGGCAGCTTATATTAAAAAAAAAGAAGAGTAACAACATTTTATTTTTCATTAAACTAAGTGTGACGTCAAGTAACTTAAGTTTAAAAGATGATTTAATATTGGTGGGAAAACACATCTTCTGTTATCCTTGTAATAAGACATGTTTGAATCAACTTGCTTAATAATTCTTCAAATCATTTTTCGTCCATTAAAAAAACTCTCTTTTAAGATAAATGTCTCTCGCTTCGGTGGCTGCGTGGTCTAACGCGCTACTCTTGCAGTAGACTAGACTGTCAATGACGGGGGTAGGCCTACACTTTCTATAAATATAGATTTCATAATTCTTAAAACCACCAGTGTAATTAGAACATAAGTTTATAACCCAAACTGGTAGTTAGATGTGCTAAAAAAAAAGTTATACTACCCAAATTAACCATATTTTTGTATGTTTACTAGATTTTGCAAAATCCCGTGCGTTTTGGCATTTTTTTAGACAAAAATTCTATGTGTTATTTCAGTTGGGTTGCAATCCATATAACTTTTTTTTTCTAATGTGACTTTCTAAATATTTTTAATTTTCACTCATTTAAGATAGTAATAGATCATTAGTTTATACGCATGTATAATAAATTACTTAAATAAGGTAGGGAAGCGAAAGGACGTATTTTAAAGATAATCTACCCGCATTTGCGTTTAAATAGAGTGGAAAAACATTTCAGAAAAAAAAACTACAATAAGCCCTATCAGGATTCGAACACCAATTTTCCCATCTTCAACAGGCCAGTCCAATACATGAGTGACGACTTAAACTGCTCGGCCACAGAATTGGGTGAAAATTATTTTAAATTATAACTCGGAAAGAATTTCAAAACTTATTTGTCCCAAGTGAAACAAATTAATTGACAGTATAACTTTTTTTTAATAAATAAACGAATAGCAAAATTAGATAAGCTTTTCTCAAGAGAGCCGTATATAGAAATACAAATTAATTTTTTTCGTTGAGTCGGCATCAAATATTTGAAAGGTTTCTTGCTTCAAGAGGTATACATTTTATTTTCGCGCACTCTAATATCAATAATAAATAAATATATCTCAGGAAATATGATGATGAATTTTCCAATTTTGGACTCATATTTAAATGGTTAGTAATGCCACATTTAGAAGATAAACAACCCCAACGAAACAGTTTGGAATCAAACCCCAGCATCTCCATCAGATTTAAGTGTGGATATTAAAAATTTAAATCTACCGGATATATGTTACGATATTCCTAATTTTTGTTCTTTAAGAGTTGTATAATATAATTCAGAATTAACGTGAGAGAGAAAGATAAAGAAAAAAAAAGCGCTCATCGTTAAATTAAAATTGAAAGTTAATATAAAATATTTTCCTCTTTTCTCTTAAGACTAACTTTTTCTAAAAGAGTAATTATTATTTAAACGCACGGAAAACTTTGCTCACTTCAAAACAACGCTCTCTCTTTCTCCCGTCCCTAAAGGGTAAGAGTTATAGTAATAGTAATAACGATAATAACCGCTATAATTGTAAACAGCGGCACCACAATTCAACCGAGTGGAAAATTAAGCCGTTTCTATGTGCCTGAAGGAATCGTCTGCTCGGGAAACCAGAAGAGTGGGGGGGTTAGCAGACGATGAACGATGGGTCTCAATTAATTATATACGTAGGGGGAAAGGGGGAGGAGGAAACAATGTCTGCAACTTTCAGCGGCCACTCATTCTTCCTCCTGTCCTCCCAGATATGAAATCCTTCAAAGCACCCGTAAGGTAGAAAACCGCTCGCTCTTCCCACTAAGCCCGCCGAGGGGGTTAAGGGGGGGAGGGAAGGGGTGATATTACAGCTCTTAATTAAACGACCACTACCATTAGTCCCCGGGGCAATAAACAATCTAATGAAAGGAAAAAGTCTAATAAGTTAATAAACAGAAAGAAGAATCTCAAACATCGCATTTCAAAATGATTTATAACCCGGCATCCCTACTCCAACCCCTTTTGTTATACCGGAACTAAATAGTTTTCGTTGGATGTTAAGTAATAAAGTTGGTGCTTATAGCCATTATTATTATTGCACTTAATATTGATTCCCACACGGGATATCATCTATATTTTGATTTTATTACAAATGGACATTTGGAGCTCCAATACCTTAGCTCAGTAGTTAGCGTGTGTCTGTCTGCTGAGTTAAGAGTCCCGGGTTCGATTCCTGGCGTGGCCGAAAAATTTAACATTTTTGAAACGTGGGTTTCCCCTTACTCAATAATTAATGAACAGCCAGGAGCTGTGTTTTGTCTGTTCTAGATTTAAGTTAGTTTATAAGTCGTGGACTGATACAATCAGTCAGTACAGAAAGTGCACGTTAAATACCTAAAATAATTTAGGGGTAGAGATAAAAAAAATACATTTGAAGCACAGTTCAGAAAATACACAATATCTTGTGCGGACAACCTTGTTAATATTTACTAAAGTGTTATTTTAAAGATCTAGTGCGCCTCGGTGTTCTTGGGGTAAGGTGCTTGTCATAGGACCCGATATCAGCGTGTTCAAATCCGGCCGAGATCATTTATCGTGCTATGAAAATACGTAGCACAACTTCCTTCGTAGGGGAAATAAAGCCATAGGTCATATGTTGATTGTGACATGTAAAATGACCCTGGAACGTATGTTAAAATATCTTTACCGGCAAGATGGTGGGTTCTTTTGCCTTCACTCGTAGAAATCCATTGCGGAAAGCAAACTATCGCAATTTCAGTTTTCCCTGGGATATGTACTTTCTCCCAGATGGCGCGGGGAGTATTAACCGGCCGAAGGGCTGAGTGAATGCCCGGCTCCTGATGGATGAAAAGCACATCAGATTGGATTGAAAACTCAATAGTTATAAAACCGTAGCGTAATCTTCCTAAATATGTTTTCCATCTTTGCGATTCGCATTCCCTACATCCTCACCTTAAGCTTACGCCTTAAACTGAGAAAACAGTTTAAACTAACTTTGCCTACCGTGGCAAACACTTCACATTATCAATGCAAATGTTGACTAAAAATATTCGGATCCTTCTGTTTATAATTTTCAACTGACAAATTCACAGATTAAAAAGTTTTACGACACTGGTAGAAAAAAAAAAGAGTTGAGGATGAAAAGTTTAAAAATTCTCGCAAAGAACCCAAAATTTGCGGAACGGTGAACTTCAAAAGTTTATTTATATTTAATGTTAAATTAAATCTTCTCCAGTGACAACTAGTCATCTCTTTCTCTGACTGTTGACACGCGAAGGGTGAAAAAGATCCTCCACCCCTTTACTTTTTTTTTCCCTTAATGTTCCTTCTAGAAGTAGTTTTTAAACTTGCACGATAAGATTTCCTACAGTCTTGAAAATTCTCCAGCAATGAGAGACGAACCTTAACGAACTCTCGACAACTTTATTAATCTTCCTTCACACTCGAGCGAATTGATCAAAGTGGTCGCGACACCTACACACACCCTCATAAAACGTCAAAGTTGGAATATTCAATAAAAAAAATCTTGCTTCTAATTATTCCCTTCGAGTGAACGAGGACAAAGGTGTCAAAAAAATGTGCTTAGACTAAACAACTTAACAGACTTATTACCTGCTTCGGTAGCCGCGTGGCCTGAGGATTCGCTTGTGTTATAATAGACTGCCGATTGCCAGGAGATCAGGGTTAGAATCCCAGTCGGATGTTCTGAGGGTGGTTTAAAAAAATATGTTTTTCACTTCCGCTCCACGTAAGTGTGAGCACACCTTCTCAAAATTCTACTTTCCTCATACCCCCTTATAACTCATTAATGTAATTAATGCATAATATGCGTATAGCCTGAACAGCTAGTAAGTAACACGTGGTGCAAAAAAAAAGTTATATAACGAGTTGTAGCCTAGATAAAATAACAGGCATTGGTTATTCATCTTTTTTATTGAGGGGGGAAGGTAACATATTCCATTGTCTATCTGTCAAAGGTCCTTCCCATAAATATGTACATAAATACACTCAAGCAAAATGTTTCATACACATTACTTTATAGAAGTTGAAATTGATTATATTAACACGGACATAAAATAAAAACAATATTTACAACAAAATATGTATTTCCTTTTCCCTTCTGATGAAAACATGAATAACCACGTGCCGAATGAAAGTACAATAAATCCATATTGTGCGACTAAAAAGTTATTTAATTATGTTCAAATGTAAAAGGCAATGAGAAGGTGGCTGTTGTTTCGCTTGAATAAAATTTTGTAATTGTGTAATAGTCTTCGACTGTGCATTTCATCTTTGGTCGTTTGTTTTAAAGTCAAATTGTGCTGTAAAGGCTGCATCACGATATAATATTACTTGCCATTTCCCCATTCCTAATTGATATAAATAAACAATTTATTAATTTATGTTTAAATAAATATTATTCATGTAATGGCTTCATTGCTAACCACGCCGCAGTTTGTGTCTTGTGATTTGTTTTATTTACAACCACAATTATATTCTTTGAATGTCATATTGCCCTGATTGAATGAATGTTATTAATATTTCTGAACACTCGCTTTGTTTCAAACATTTGTATTCCTTTCACTTCAAACAACAAATTGCACTTTTCTGTTTGACAAAACAGTTCAGCCATGAAACAAACTAGCCGGCCAGCAAAAGAACAACGATAAATCCAAAGAATGAAGGACTGAAGAGGCTCATAGGAAAATATGTAGTTATCTTTGCGATAGCATTAGGTTCAATTTGAACAGATGGAAGAAATTGGAAACTTTTAACACTTTTCACATTTTATTAAACAATCTTTCTAATTTTAATGTTAAATTTAATTCATGTTATATTTATTTATACCTGATTCATGGCCAACCCCTTTAAATGTGTTACGGTGTGTTAATACTTTACTAGGCCTTTAAGAAAAGAACGTTTTATAACATTTGTCCTAGAAGAATCGACTTGAAAGAGTTTTGGGGCTTCCTTTTTCAATGGCCTTAATATATGGGACAGAATCCGTGTTGGGTTTAACAAAAATAATTGAAACGTGATATTTTTCTAACTAAAGTGAAATTTAAATATAGCAACAAGATGACAACCTAGCAATGAACCAGAGACCATTTATTTCAAGAAGTTTAGGGGTATTTTGAAATTGGAAAAGAAAACAAATTTCCTACATTTTGCTGCTCTCAACATGGACACTTTTTTCCCTTGGTGAGATTCAGCCAAATCTTTAATAATTATTTTTATTTTATTTGATTATTAAAGCCATCCAATACTTACTTAAAACTGTAATAAAATATATAAACTAGATATTTTGGATCCTTTATATATTCAAGAGCATTAATTCATATCTTATTTTTAAATACTAATACTTTTATTATTTTTTAATACCAACAACACTAAAATGTTTGTTAAATTATTGATGATCTAAATATTTTATTTATTAAACTATAGTGTACATTTTTCTTTAAATTGACCACATTAATTATTTTATGGTATCTTTGTCTTATCAAAGGTATATATAGTATTATTATTGGTTTAATTGTAAGATTAATTATATAACAGCTCGCACGTCCCTAGGTTGTATGGAAATTTGGAAATATAGAAATAATAATAATTGCATACATACATTTTGAAATGTTGTGTACACTTTATTTTAGTTTCACTTAGTACAATCATTCAGTAAATTTATGTATTTGGCTCATGGTCGTTTCATATGTGTTTCTTCCAGGCTTAGTATGGATTGTAGCTCAGACATTGTTGTAGTATACTCTAGGAGTTCCTGAGCAAACCTGGAGCTCTCGAGTGTAAGTATCTACGTGTTTCTACCGATTGAGAATAAGGGCACATTTAGTGTTAATCTATCACTCTATATTATATTAATTACTTTTATAAACACGTTTCCATTTTTATAAGAGTGGCACCCCTTTTGGTTAATAACTTAATAGTATTATGCTAACACCATAGCAAATTTCTGCGTGCACCTTTTCTATAAGCTATCATAAAAATCAAATCCAAATAGCTCTGAGAAGAATACAATTCTTGTCAATTGCCTTTGCCTCGACTGATTGGGAGGCTGTGCCTCCAAACGTTGGACTCTTTTGCTGATATCTTCAGTTGGTTCAGAGCGTGCCATTTAAATTGACCGGAGTAAAAAAAAGAAGATATTTTAGTCGAGGTGAATCTAAAATAAATAAAAGAGATAAGCAAGGAAGAGAAAATGCGAATGTAGCAAGCCCCTAGTGTGAAGAAGAGCCATCAAGATTTAATGCCTCGAGAAATAAATCAGGAAATGCGATAAGGAAGCTGATAGAATCAGAAAAAAAGAAAAAGAGTTTTTTCATGATGGCTCACGGCGGAATAATATGCCAGGACACTCCGAGCAGGGACGCAAACATCGGGTGGTTCTCGCGCGGCGACGGCTTCATTTCCGGCCGCGCACTTCCTGGATCAACGTCCACCGAGCGACTGGGAGGGAAACCAAACCCATCCCCTTCTCTCCCCCCAAATGATACAGCGGCAGACTCTGACACACTTAGGGGTTAACCGAAGAAAAATAAGATAAACCCGGTATCTCTGCGTGGGACTTTTGGGACAATCAACGCTGACATGCGCAGGTGTTTAAAACTATACCTGCGTTTTCTTCCGCTTGGACAGTTAATTTTTTTTAGTGGTAAACATTGATAACATTTTACTATATTATTAGTGTTATTATATCAGTATTGATAATATATATCGAAAGTGACAGTTGCAGATAACATGCCTTAACACAAGGTTTAACAAACTTTTTAGACCGAAGGAGCACTTGCAACAGAAATAATATATACTGGAGACCTCATAAATTTCATTACATTAATATTATGTAAATTAAATAACGACAGTTTGACTCACAGGTATTCAATTATAAAACAAAACGGAAAGTATCAGATGTTCAGGCTTCGCCTATAGCAAACGTACTTTATTAAGATTTGAACAAATTAACAAAACTAATTACTAATGCTATTTTATAGTGTGAAAAAGAACTAAAGAATATTCTAAAATTGCCTCATGGAACTTGAGATAACTATGGCTGAACCCAAGAGCTCCACGGAGCACAATTTAAAAAACGGTGCCTTGTAATATGATGACGTTAAATTTAAAGTGTATTTATTAGCTTTATCTAGCTGTCAGATATGACTATTCACAGAGAAATTGGGTTACTCTCAAGTGAACTCGAAAATTCATTACTACCATTCAGCTAGTGATGGGCATACCAACCCATTCAATTAGTTATAAATCATTAAAATGCCAAGTGTTCAAATAATTTCACTACAGTGCTGATCGATAGTAAACATTATTGTTTTGAGCATTCTACTAGCTATACTTACACAGAATATTCGCTTGTTTAAAGTTCACTGTTGGGAAACAACACCTTGCTCTTCTTTGGAGATCGATAGTCGTCCTTATTGGTTCGAATATTTTCCTGGTTATTAACTTTGATTTGAATAGTCAGCTTTGTTAAAGCAAGAGATTATGAAGCACGCAGGGGTTTATCATCTATCAGCAGCTACGAGAAAATATTCTGTTCAATTCATATCGAATACCAAATACCGATTTGAGACGATTAAGTAGTGTTAAATATGAGAGCAAAGTGAGAGACAAATGAAAACCAACACGATGGTGGATACATGGACCAAGACGTCAGCCTTGTCTTGTCAGGTTTGCCGGTTAGCGTAGTGGTCGGGGGTAGAATGACAACCGGCTGAATTCAAGTTATTTTTAATAAATGGTTTTACACACACACACTCTCCCCCCAATAAATTTTTTTTTCTAAATTATACCTTATTCCTCCTTACCACCATGGAGTGAATATGTGTGTAACCAGGACGGGTAGTATGATGCAGAATAGGGGGAAAATAATAAAGTGAAAAACTTCGAGGGTGTTGTAAAAAGTGATATTTCGATTGGGGGGATTGCCCACTTTCTCTTGAGAGCAAATAAGGTGGGTTAAATGAGAGCGAGAGTCAAGTTCCTTCATTATGTAGTTTTTTAAAACAAAAAACTATTTCGGCCAAAATAAATTGTAGGTACGTCTAGTTTAACTCTCTTCACATTGTAATCACAAAAGTTATTGACTATGTATCGTGGCCTCGTGGGAAGTGACCGGGACTTTTTATTTAAAAAGTTTCTCATCACATGTCAACATCCACACAGCAAATGATCAGAAACTTTAAGGATTACTTTTAGTTATCACCACGTCTTATTCTCTTTTCTAAGCGTATGTCATCTTTGACCGCGAGAGACGCGGTATCTAGTTCTGTCACCTGTGTATGTAGACTTTCAGCCGCTCGGTGGGAACAGAACGTTATCCAGGATATACCTTGGAGTCTACCCACAATTTATACCCGCAATGAGATATGTGTAGGGTGTAAGGTGTCAGACTTCTGTGCTGGCGTGCCGGGGTTCAATCCTCGGTCCCGACACAGATTTATCTAGTTGCCAAACCCTTCCTTCACCTCTGACAAGACGTGTATTAATCACAACGTGTGAATGTGTGGAATGCCAGGCCTCCAGCGTGGTTCGGATCCCACGTTAAACTGTAGGTCCTCCATTTCATATCACAACCACCCTACCCTTACACATTAGCGTAAGTGCGTATAATCCGGACGGGTGGTAAGACACGGTGCTAATAATAATAATAATAATATAAAGGTTTTAAGTTTGTTGGTTAGCAATATAGACAGAATAATATAAATATCACGATGTTTATCTATTTTATAAAACGAAATTTGTTTGTTTGTCTGTTATGAGCAATGCGCGATATTACCACCCGCAGAGGACTGAAACTTTAAAATTAGTAGCCCTTATATATAAAACACCTCAAAACTATAATTTTAGATTTTTTACTTTTTTATGATTTATTAAAAACTGGGTCAGAAGATATAAAATAAATATATATTTATTTTGTCTGTCTGAAGCAGAAAAAAGCTTTAGCTGGAAAAACGCCAAGTACTTTTGTGTTATTATTATTAGCACCACGTCTTACTACCCGTTCGGGTTATACGCACTTACGCTAATGTGTAATGGTAGGGTGATTGTAGAGATGAAATGGAGGACCTACAGTTTAACATGGGATCCGAACCACGTTGGAGGCCTGGCATTCCACACATTCACACGTTGTGATTAATACACGTCTTGTCAGAGGTGAAGGAAGGGTTTGGCAATCATATATATCTGTGCCGGGACCAAGGATTGGAACCCGGACCTCCGATACACAAGTCCGACACCTTACCCCTAGACCGCCAGGTCAGCCAGGTACTTTTGTTAGTAACATAATATGTGCATTATATAATCTTTATATGCATATTTATAAATGTGTGTAGAAATACCATTATGTTTAAATAGTAAAATAAGTGTCAACATAATAGCAAGAATTATACTACTATAAAGTCACATGGCTGACTCATTCACTGACATTAATGTTTACCCACTTCCAGATAAGCTAGAAACTTGAAATTTGGCAAACTTATAGCTCCTAGAATGTAACCGACGGGAACATTCCAAAAAGTTAAAATAAAAAGTTAACTCTAAGCTTAACTTAAAATGGCGGAGCTACTTTAAAGTCGGTGTGGACCTTTCTTTGGAGGTCTCTTGTGGCTAAACTGTAAGACCTATCAAAAAATTGCTCTGAATTTACATTAGTTTACATCCACATGCAAAGAAAACGCACCGAGCCCCAACGAACAAAGCGAGTGTTGTTTAAAATATTGCTATACCTATATGCTTTCAAAAAGAACATGAAACCATAAATTGATTGGTTCAGCTATTCAAACAATGTGTTGGGCATATCTACAGTTCTTCAAGTCTTTAAATGTTAGCTAAATGCGTCTGAATGAGGAACAGTTAATATGTATGATTCATACTTTTTAAATTAGTGCATTAAAAATCTTTATTCACCAATGCAATCTAGCACTCTACTGCTGAAAGGCCTGCTTTTATTCTATAGCTATTAGGCGTTAACTAATATAGTAAAATATAGAATTTTTGGGTATGGTATAATTTTTTTTTCAGAACCTTTAAATCTAAATTTTTAAACATTTAATTCAATATTAAATGTATAATTTTTCTTTCATTTACGTGACAAACTGGGCACTGGTGAAATATTTACACTTGTATCGCATATTTATAAGATGGGCTTGTAAAGAGTAAACTAATAATGGTCCCAACAATAAAGGGTCCCATTTACCAGGCGATATTGAAGCAACCGGGTTGACATTGTAATTGGTCTGAAATTGCTGGGAGGTTCGGCTGCTCTCTAAACTCACCATTCATTAAGAGACATACAAGTTATTTGGTTGTTTACCGATCCTTTCCTCCAACTTGTTTACATCAGTTCAAGATAGCCCTTTGTTACGTGTGGGCACACATTATATAAGTACAGTTTTTGACCCCGTTGTGTTAATATTTATGTGGTTTTAAGTTTTAATGATAATATATATTGTAACTGAAGTCTTTATAAAGTGATTACTTTTAAAAAATATTGATGAAAAGTGAACAAACGAGGCGTCGGCAGTAATGCGCGTATTTAGCAGATCGAGCGATCCGGTTGCCAACGCACATTCACTGTGCTACCATTGTGTACTCTACTTCAGATATCCGCCGAATGCGATCGGATTAATAAAACAGATAGTCATTAAAAATATCGCTAGGTCGATCCGAATATCTCCCGCAATTTGCGTTTGCCCAGTGACTGGGGGATATTAGGAAAATTTGCTGGAAGCGACGAGATTGTAAGCCTAATTGCTTCAATATCGCCTCATGAATAGACGAATCAAGAAAGGGAGGTTAAAGCAATGGACGCCCCAAATTGCCATCGGCTATTTTCAGAAAAAAAGATTAGGTGTATTAAGGGAGTATTAAAAAACAAAACAAAAAACCGGCAAAGTCACTATCAATTCAAGCTGTACCTTGAAGTAAGCCAAGTCATGTTATTATTTTTCATTCCAATTTTATGATTATAGTAGCCACACAAGTTACTATATCTACTTTCATGTATTCATATATCAATCATGCTATCTGTAGCTGTTACTATTTATAAATACCATCAATTCTTAATGGTACAAGGAAAACATTGAAAGAGATCATTTTTAGCTCAAAAAGAAATAGTGTTTCCATCTTTAAGACAGCAATGAAACCTTTCTAATTCATTTTAGATTATTGTTAAAATAGGTATAATACTTACTCCATGGCATTAGGAACTCGAAAGTTCATTGCCGCACTTACTAAAGTACGCCACCTAGCTAATTCTATCCAATCCACCTCATTACAGACGATATATTTTAGGTCCATTCTAATGTTATTCTCCCATCTGAGTCTAGGTCTTCCTAATGGTCTCTTCCCATTGGGTTTGCCAATCAATACCATAAACACGGTTCTGAATTCTTCCATTCGCGCTGCATGTCCTGCCCACCGTAATCTACGAGACATGATTATTTTAACATTGTCTTGTAATGAGCACTGTAGGTAACTCAATATTATGTAACCTCCTCCACTCCCCAGTAGTTTAATAATTTGTAGACCAAATATCTTCTTAACCACTTTGTTTTCGAACATACTAGATTTGTTTTCGTCATGTGAGCTAAGATATCATGTTTCACAACCATGGAGAGCAACCGGTAAAATTATAGTTTTGTATATTCTGATTTGTATATCCCTTGAAAGCTGGCGAAATGTCCACAATTTACTGACCGAGTAACGGCATGCATTTCCTGGCTGTATTCTCCTCCTAATTTCCAATAAAATATCAATATTGCTAGTTAAAATTATTCCTAAATATGTTAACTAATTACCTCTGTCAAATGATATGTTGTTCATAGTGATCTCTAAATTGTCGTCCGCCTAACAGAGCTACAGTAGCCACATGGCTTCTTTGGTGCTGACTGACAGCTCACAGCTGACAGCTAAAAGCTTTGAAAAGCTACCAAACCAAATTATGTATCCCTACGCCAAACCATATGATCTGCAAAATCATGTGTTTAACAGCTGTCACTTCTGACGGTCAAAATTTAGGTATTATACCTAAATGTTGACTGTTATAAGTCAGCTGTGAGCTGTCAGTCAGCACCAAAGAAGCCATGGGGTTACTTTAAATCAGATACGTGTCCTAGAAGCTGCCTTGTGCCGTTTATTATCAACACTTACCTACTCTCCTACATTACAATAATAGCATATAATAAGGCTAGTTTCAAAAGTAATGAGAAAGTTCGTATTCTTGTTTCAAACCTTATGTATTTTAAAAGTGTCTGATAAGTGAGATCCAAACCATAACCTGACCCGTGTATCAGTCAAACATAGCTCTATTATCTAGACAGGTTTTTTGGGTATCCCAAAGTTAGCTAAAATTTCATTTCGAAAGTAATATATGTTCAGAGCGGGGTCCAGAATTTAAAAGGAAAAAAAAGTATGCAACTTTATTTAATACTAAGATGTTTGCAAGGGAAAAAAAGAGAAACAATTTTGTATTCTTTGCGTTAATCTTAAAAAGAAGAAAAAGAGAGCGCGCTAACCTAAATAAAATGCCTCCCTCACCCTCCACCTCTTGATAAATAAACACAAGATCGTTAATGTTCTTAAGGAAATTGTTTGCTCCTTTTCCTCTTGGCGAGTGAATGTTTTAATTTAAGAAGATTTTCAGAAAAGAGAGAGAGAAAGACGTAATCTCGGGAGCTTGGGCTAAGTCCGTGAAAGCTGCTTTACAGCCGCGTCTTCTCCCCTTGAAGACATTAGGGCGACCCAAGAAGACAGAAAACCACGAATATTTTATGAACCTTAAGATGCTTCTACTGAATAACTTATGCATAACATGACTTGCCTTAGCCTAGCAGACAGAATGTTATTAGTAACGTTAAATAAACACGAAGCATAATGTCCAGATTCATCAATGTATCATCGTGATAGGAGATTTAAATTATTATTTTTTAAATAGTATGTATAATATATGTTTCAAAATGGAGCTCTTAGATAAATCTGCTTGCTATCACTTTTTAAGCTTAAAAATTAAATAAATATGTGTTTTTTTTAAATATAGTAGAACTTTTTAAAATCGAAGTCCAAGGAATATCTAAAAATATTAGAAATATCCTCAAATTGAGCTAACCATTTTCATAAGTATCTAGGCAGCTGGTATACAATAAATCAAGAACCTCAAAATTAGCTATATATAACTTAATCACACATGTGATACATATGTTATATCTATCACATATAAAAGTAAATACGTAAGAAACCAGAATAATGCAAACACAAATATATTATTATTAGCACCACGTCTTACTACCCGTTCGGGTTATAAGCACTTACGCTAATGTGTAATGGTAGGGTGATTGCGAGAATGAAATGGAGGACCTACAGTTTAACGTGGAATCCAAACCATGGTGGAGGCCTGGCATTCCACACATTCACAAGTTGTAGATTAATACACGTCTTGTCAGAGGTGAAGGAAGGGTTTGGCAAAACACAAATATAAAATTTTGGAGAAAATTGCAGACTTTAATCAAAATCGATGAAAGCCGAGCCAACGCATCCCCTATATTAGTAAACCCACCTGCCGCCTGTGCAGAATTCTCCACTTTCTCATTTAGTATGCCCAGCTTTGTTTGCTATTCTCGGCCTATCGGGAAAGGGGGATATGAGGGTAGTGATCGTTAAGCTAGGTTTGAAATGCGTACAATATTGAAAAAAAAATAACAATATATAGGTATACATAGGCCTCGAAATATCCAAATATTTCCTCCTAAAATTTTAATTAAATTTTATATTTTACCATTGATTTAGATATAAATTTAATGGGGAATCACGGTGAGTTTGAATTATCCCAATTTTTGAACTAGTCACTTTCAGATTAGCCAGATCCCGCTGAAATTTGTATTCCTCGTAAGCAAATAATTGCTCATATACACTCCATTCCATCTGAAAGGTGACATATGACACTACGAGCCTATCTTATAGGCTGCGCCATAGTGGAACGATGCAAGGGAAGCTTTCTACCTTTCAGAGTTAACTGATGGTACATATACACTTCTTTTTTTTCTTTTACTTTAGGGCATTTGTGTGTACTAAATAAGATTTTTTTTGTATTCCTGCTCTGAATCTTACCACCCAAGCCAGGTTGCCCGCATTACTGGGGCATGGATGAATGAATGAAAGTACCCGAAATTTCATGGAGGTAAAATGGGGAACCATTTAGTTTAAAAACATTCTGCTAAAAACACCCAGGATTAAAGCTCAGACCGCACCATCACGGAAATACCAGAAAAGTCCACAGTGAAACCTTTATATGCGTTCATCACCAAGTGGTGAGAAAGAGTTGGGTGGTATAATTAACAGATGAAATAGATCAAACTATGAGACCGGTCTTTGTTCTAATGAATAGGTTAACTAATACAATAGCTAATGAAGCAATTAAACGAGTGTTTGTTCCAATTTTGTTTGAACAAACAAAGTATACATTTCTAGGAATATTCTCTTAACTAAGCAGTCTGTATTTATTTAGTTTAACGAATGTAATTAATCATTAGGGTTGTTCACGTATTTCTTGCCTTCATTGTAACTTGAGACAAAAATCATCTATAAATTATCTGCTTTTTCTGACCCTTCTCTTAATTTAATATAACTCTTTAAAGAGCTCCAAAGTTCTCGGGTTAGGATTTAAACGAGCCCAGCAGCATCCAGAATACACGAACATGTGCGGTATGACTTTATTCCCTCCACGTCTTGGTTTTTTAGTACCACTTATTACTTACTACCTGTTCGGGCTACAAGCATATGTACTAGCTTACACTGGTGTGTTAGGGATAAAGAAGGTTTAATTTACAGGAAATATTCCCACATTTGCGTGGAGGGATAGAGGAAAATAATTCAGGCAGGAAAACCCTTAATGAAACCGGCCCTGTTCAATCACTTATCTCCCCGTCATCGACAGTGCATTCTATTGAGAGAGTCACTCATGTTTAAAGTTATCTTTGTTGAGAGAGAACGTGAATTTAATTTGCACCTCTCGATTACCCTGAAAGATCACAAGCATACCTTGTATTGTTATACTATGGTATAACTCAAAAGATGTCATAATGGAATCCATCAAAGTAAGACTGCAACCTTCAAGGGTAAATGGAGTGTACATAAACTTAGTCACGAAACGAAAAGACGAGCTTTCCGAAATATCCCCAACAAATGGGTACCCATCTTTCCATTCACAATGTATATAACGGGCGATACGAGATAAATACACAATAATTTAATTAAAGGCTGCTAAATTAAGGAAACAATGCGTAGACGAGAGTCAATTAAGTGTAGGCGACACAAAACAAATTAGACTTGATGACGTGATGAACAAACGATTCAATTAAGTAATGAATAGAAGGTAAACAGAACGACGAACAGGAAACGCCAAACTTTGTGTATATTTAATAAAGTATTTTATTATTTTGAAAATGAATTAAATTAAGAAAAAGTATGTCTCACAAACACCTTCAAAAGAAAGTATTTATACAGTTTGTTCTATTCTTAGTCAACTTAACTATAAATTAGTAATAGAAAATCAACTCTTGTTTTAACTAAAGAAAAATCAGCACCGGGGTGGAAACGCGAGCTAAGGCATCAGTCTCATCTTGTCTGGTTTGCTAATGCCTAGGAGGTAGGGGTCTATATCTCGAGATAATGTGCTGAGTTTGTTTGTCCTGAATAATCATCCCATAATCTCTACACGTAAATGTGAATACATACCTTTTACATTCTATCTTCCTCATTTATATCTCATAGGGTAGTTGGTGTAAAATAAACGGATAGCCCAGGCAAGTAATAAGACACGTATCGTCTGATTTTGGTAGAAAGAAGAATAGAAGTTTGTTACTAAAGTTACTAAAACAATTTTTTTATATTCATACATCAAGTCAAGTTATCTGCAGTCATCACGTTTAATATATATAATCAATACCTATAAAATAACACAGATAACAAAGTAAAATGTAATCAATGTTGGTCGCAAAGAAATGTTTGAATTTTCTCTACTGTTCTTTATCAGAATATAACACGGATACCGAAACATAGAAAATGTATTTATTTAAATTTATTATTAAATGCAATATATTTTGTCATGGAACAGATGACGGAATATTCGCCATACGTACTAAGTTGTATTATGTTTATCATGAAATATTTTAAATACTAAGACACAAGAAGTTGGATAAAAATATAGTGTTGTAGACTTTGACCGAGAAGCCTGGGTTGATTTCAAACCAATTTACTGATTTATTACACACAAAAAACGTTTACACTTACACTTCGGTTTACGGGAGAATGTCAATGTATCATAATATAAGTCGTTTGAAAAAGAAAATATTTAACAATAAGAACCTGTATTTCTTTTTACTCCGTTCCCTTAGTAAATAAATGTAGTGATAATAAAAATTTACATTTATCTATTTTTTGAAAACAAGCTAGATATTAAGTAAACTAATCTAAAATAGAGGCCTACATCAGCCACTCAGCCTTAAGGGTGTTTATCTGAGATCCTTGAGCCAAGTTGTGTCCTTGGACACTGGGGAGTGTTAGTTGCAGTTCTCAGTGATAACACCACTTCCAAGTGAAACAACTCACTTCCAAACTGTCCGTTGTGTGGGGGTGGTGATATCAACCAAATATTTAAGGTACCAGAAATCCCCCCTCCCAACTTACCCCATCATCTCCTTTCGATGTGCAAACCTTTTCAAACAAGTAACAGGTCAACGGTATTTGAAGGTTGTTTACAACTAGACAATTTGCAAACATTCACATGTAATTTGTAGTCTGAGTAGGCTCGTTTGTGGAGTTGGTTTATAAGAAGGGAGTGGAAGCGCTACCTGAACCTAGATTTGTGAAAGCCAATTTATTGACACCAGAAGGCAATCTTTGTTGTTCTGTAGTAAAAGCTTCTTTAGAGTGAACTGTTGTTAAAAATGCCTGCTTGATAGCGATGTTGTCACTTAGGACCTCACCTAACGATACCCGTGTTGAAGGACTCAAGATCTCCCAATGAGCGCAGCTCTTTTAACCCGAAAACTATAGATCTGGTGTATACCTTGTCTATGGGCTATGTTTATAAATGCACCATCTTTTTTGGGGTAGGGGTAGGGGGTTTGTTTCTAGTACTAAGTTGCGAGTTTAAACGGTGTATATCTGTCCTTGTGATACTTAGGGGACGGCCAGATTGGGCGAGCGAGCGACTAAAAAATAAAATAGAACACATTGGTCGTAACGAGAGGTGGCCATACTGGAGCGTGCAAGCGAGCGACTGAGCATGCGCGCTTTAAACATAGAACTTGTTCTACTTTTCAAGCGCGGGCGCGCTCGACCCGGTACAGTCTAGTTTACAGGCGCTAAGCGATATAATTGTATATTGGTTCATTGAGTGCTGGAAAACTTCTCATTTTGACAGTTTTATTACTATCGATAGGCTTAGCACACTTGCTACTAACGGCCTAGTTTAATTGGTATGACCATAAAGCATACCAATATATATATATATATATATATATCTGATATGTTAAATATATGTTATATATATATATATATCTGATATGTTAAAATACTTCAATAGTATAATAAAAGTAGGCCTTTACAAATAAGAATCACAATTAGCGTGGAGAGAGGATGAGAAAACCACAACAATAAATCACTTGTCAAAAACCCTCAGTTCACCGAGCCACGATTCGAACCTTTGCCTCCTTGTCAAGAACTAACGAGAGCTATTTGATAATCACGCGCGCGCTCGCCAGTTTGGTCACGCAGTCGCTCGCTTGTCAGTCTGGCCAAACCCTTAGGTTCAAGACCAGGTAAATTCAAAAAAGAACTTGTTAGATGTAAAATAGTTCGGGGTGTGGAGTTCTCGAGGTATTAGTAACAGGGTTGTCAATATGTTATTAATACAAAATTTCCTATATTTTCAAGATTCTACAAACATGTTGTAGTAACCTTTTTTAAAAAAAATACCCTTTTCAACTCACGGCGCATTGAACAAGGAACAATAATTTTCAAAGTAAACCATCAATTTTTAAGGAGCGATTTTATCACTAAAATAGACCAAGATTGTGTTTAAAAGCTCAATATCTAAAATTATAATAGCTTAGTTTTTTTTTTTACAATGTTGATCATGGATTTAAAAATATTTATTTTTATTCCTTTTTTTTCTAAATTGTATTTTACTTNTTTACAATGTTGATCATGGATTTAAAAATATTTATTTTTATTCCTTTTTTTTCTAAATTGTATTTTACTTTCTCTCGAACCCTCGAAGAGAAAAGGATTGTGATTTAAAAAAATCGAATTTGAGATGTTTATAAATGTTGATATTTCATGAACCCCTTAATCCAAAAAAGTTGTTTTTGCTATGCCGTTTGTCTGTGCTTCTGCATCTCGGCCTAAAGCCGAAATAATTTTACCGATCAGCCTAAACCTTGGTATTTAGAACTTTTATAAGGTTTCTCAGAGGAATTTTTGGAATTAAATATTCAATCCTAAAACTAAGGGTAGTTTAATTAAGGGCAAAAATAGAAAAAACTGATTTTTTCAAATCCATTATAGCGATATTAATTATATTTGTACATAGGCATTGTTTAACATTACAAACAAAATGAAAACACTCATTTTCCCATGAAAAATTATGTTAAAGCCACTTTAGAGAAGAGGAAATTTCCAATTTTGATAATATCTTCGCAACTATTTGAGATACGAAATAAATAAGCTTCTACTAGCAGTGAAAGTGGACTCTGTAATGAGTTAACACGGCCAATCAACCCCTACTACCTCCCCTTTCTAGTCAGGGGGTCACGCAGAGCGAACCGACCTGGCAATGAATCACGCAAGCTCCCCATACATCTTTTTAACCCCTCCTACTACTTCCCCCAACAAACGATAATCGTTTCCCTCCGACAAGCTTTTGTGAAGAGGATATCAACAGGTTCGAATTTAATCAACCAATTCTCTGACAGAGATTAATCGTCCCCGTATCAAGTCTTCCCCAGCATGGCACGATACACCCCCGAGCCAAAGAAAGCGACAATCCGCCCGCAAGAGCCTCATGGCTTGATTTGGCGTTCTTTTTTTGTTTTGTTTTGTTTTTGTCCAACCAGCGTCAATCGGTGCAGCGATAGTGAACTCTTCTTTGACTAGAAATAATCTATTTCGGAACAACCTTATTTGCTTTCAGGTAAATGATGGTAAAGCCTTTTTTATTCACCATTCTTGTTCTCATATCGTCGATCTGTACATATATTAGTTTCGCGATTAAAGCAAAATGCGTGAACTGATTTTATCAAAATTTGACAGACACATCCTTTTAATCAAGGTCGAACGATCTGAGTAAATATTTTTCTAATCTGATGTTTTTCTCTTTCTTTTTTAATCACCGCGTCTTACTACCTATTCAGGTTGTATGAATATATGATAATTACTCTACTGGGGTAGGGATGAGGAAGGAGACAATTTAGAGGTAATCAATCCACCCTCATTCGCGTGGAAGGAGAGTGGGAAATTATTTAGGAAAACCCCCCCTCAGTAAACCCTACCAGGATTCGAAACCCTATCTCCTCAACATCAGCAGGCCAGTCCACCACGAGAGTGACGGTTTAAGCCATTCGGCCCTTGAAGTGGGTATTATCCGTTTCATTATGGCGGTCGCTCGGAAGGGAAACAGATCTGATAAATAAACTGAACCACCAGCAAAATAATTACACGTTACCTTTTTATTTTTCCAAATTCCTAGAGCCGAATTAAAACCAAGCTAAAAAGAGCTTTTCTGTTAAAAATCATTTGATACACGCCATATTTACTAATTTATAAGATATATATGAAAATAGTGTGTAAAACACTGTGAAATGTAAGTAGCATGATAGGGTGTCTAAAATGGATAGATATATTGATAAAAACAGATAAAAACAAATAATGGTTTGTTTCTATCTATTCATATATTTTCACTCTATATCTTCTCTACACCATTCTTGTTCACCTATTTATACATCAGACATAATTATTAGATACATACTCTTGTATATTTTTGAAATTATGAGAAGGTATATAGATCTCATACCCCACGCGAGATTAAACTTGAATTTCACACGTCTTGAATTAATCACACAGCTTTTGGAAGGTACCGGTACCTTTACATAATTTTCACTCAAAAACTATTTCCCGACTTAAAAAGTTGTAATTGACTTAATTATGGCTCTTGACCAATATTGTCCATTAGGTTGATTTATGCGATTAGTGGGCCTAGATTACTTCTTGTTTACATACACACCTACAACCCTAAATATATTAATAATACAGTAAACTCTCAATTAGCCGCGGGCGGGTCATACGCTTTGCGGCTTAACCGCGGCTTCACCAACCACATGGAATACGTTTTTGTAAAACGTCGCGTTGATGGAGAATACAGGGCTACCTATTTTTGTACGCAGTAAATCCCTAGGGAAGGGATAATATCCAGAGAGGAAAAAAGTATATGCAATGGAGAATCCACTGGGATAGACTCATAACCGACTTATTTATTTTGGAACAGGAAGATGACACGCTCCTATCTGACAAGCTGATGTTATGGAAAATACATAGTAGGATAAGGTACAAGGAAGCAGCTGCGATAAAGCAAAAAACAAATACAATCTTTTTAAGTAATGTATCCATTTAAAGTATACTTTTGCATTGATTTAAAGTGGTTTTTTTAATTATCTTAGTGCGTGAAATATAATGATGTTTTCACAAACGCAATCACGACAGTTGAGTACTAAGTTATAATTGAATGTACTACGGTCTCTTATATTACCAAATATGCCCGTTATACACGGTTTTGGGTTAGCCGCTGCACTTGTTCCCGATAATCGGGAGTTAACTGTACATATATTTTGTCAAATGTTATTCAATATTTACCCTAGAAAAGTGTTTTTCAAGATTTGTACGGGGAGGGGGGGAAACTTTTCCAAACTTCCCATGTTACTCAGACTAAATTTATTCCCAGCTTGGACATACAGAGAGCGAAACACGATTGACAAGACAAAATTCATATTTTAATGAAGACATATAAAACCTTTTACTTGTTTCAAATAACACACCCAATTTTTAGTAATAGGTTCAATTTAGGTTATTTTGAAACAAAACTAAATAGTATGATGCACCGCACAGTCTTTTCTTCTCTTTAATCTTAAAATACAGAAAATATAAAAATTTGTGAGACGAAAAAATATACACGTTTGTAAAAACATTTCTCCAAAATCCATTAATCTAATAATATACATTGTTAGGGAAACATTGAAGAAAATTGGAGTATCTTTATTCACCAAAGAGTTTAACAATGAATTTCATATTTCTAAGTAGCCTGGGCCATTAAAAATAATATGTTTGCTTGTATCTCGGAAACTATTAATTTTATAAAAGTATATTCAAGATTGAAATTATTTTATTTTTAACAGTACCACAAATTTACGATGATAAGTTAATTCGTATCTCAAATGGTCACCGATATATGGTCAAACTAGGAAATTTCTGCTTATGTAACATACCCAGTCAATTTTATGGGTAAACTAGAATTGCTATTTTGTTTGTAATGGTAAACAGCGTGTCTACAAAATTTAATAAAAATATTTAGAAAGGATTTTGAGAAAACTGATTTTATTCGATTTTTTCCATTCAGTAAAATACCTTTAGGGTTGGATATCAAATTAAAAAAAAACCTTTTCTATATACCAAGTTTTGGCACCGATGGGTAAAATGATTTCGGCTCTAGTCCAAGATATAGAAAGACAGACGGCATGAAACGTAAACATTTATCAAAATTTCAGGTAAGATTTTTTCGACGATCACAATACTGCTCTATTCTAAGGGTCTAGAGAAAGTAAAAAGGAGGGCCCCAAAACTAAATTCCTCTCTCACACCTCTAGTTGAGAACCACTGACCTCTAAATATTATGTCCTGACTTGGTTCCCCTTACAGTCCAAGTTTAATATGAATTGCCTTTTCTAATATCTAGAAAAGTTTCCAGAACTAATATCATGCATTCATACGTCAAATCATGCGATAAGCAGCTGTCATTTTTGATTGATATTATAAATACCTTTTATAATAACACCAACATTAGTAAAATACCGAAAAATGTTTGTATTTTATATCAAGCACTTCTTATGAAAATTGTACCATACCGCTATCTTTAGTATACTTACACTATAAATGACCCGCCTCGGTGGCGTAGTTGGCTAACGCGCTTGTCGTGTTAAGCTCGACTGCTGAGGACGGGGAGATCGTGGTTCGAATCTCGGTCGGGTGAACTGGGGGTGGTTTTCCCTAAATGGTTTTCCACTTTCCCTCCATGCAAATGCGGGTTCACTTCCTCTAATTCAACCTTCCCAATTCATTAGCGCAATTAGTACTTAAAGCGTATAACCCGAATGGGTAGTAAGACGCGATGCTAAATAATAACACTATAAATGAGACATTTCTCGAGTAGTCGTAGTAGCAGTAGAAGTAGCAGCAGCATTCAGGTGAATGCTAGCTTTTGACTAATTGCTCATTAGCGCGATATATGCTAATAGTATTCCTAAATAGATTCTTGTTAACGCACCCTTAAAGCTGTAAATATGTTATACTTTGTATTTATTGTTCAACGTTGTTCCACATTTACCCTAGAAAGATGTTGTGCATGGCTATAACGAAACTCGCTGAAAGCCTCGCTAGCCCTCTTTCCCCCCAGCAGTTCTTCGCCGTGGAACGACCTAGCTTACGTTACAATGTGCTCGTCTTACCAAGTAAGTCAAACTAATTTATTTTACCCTCCACGAAAACTGGGACGTCACTAAAAAAAATATTACATTTTATCTTCACAATGCCTTTGACATTTGATGTTGTTATGCGCTTTTCAACTCACTTAGTCTTTCGTAAGGTATATCATTCGTCTTTTATGGCTTGTCAAAATGAAACGTAAGGTTTGGGGGGATACAATATTAATGAAACACGAACATTATATTTTGTCTTCAAGTAACATTTACATATAAATCTGTTTTTTTTTTAAATCTTTTATTTAAAAATAATTATTTTTTGAGACTGCCTTTTGTAGAAGTTCAAGCACGTACCGTATTTAGACTACTTGAAAATGTAATTTGTCTTAAAAACTATTTATGATTTACAGAGATTATTATAAAGGGAAAGAATGTGAATTTAAAATAAATTTACCACCATTTAGTTGGCGAAAGTAGGCTATGGGGGGGAAATCCCACAAGTACTTAAAAAATCATTTGGTCGGAATCTAACCCCAGTCCGACAGTTCAAACTAAGTTGTAAGAACCACAATAACAAACTTGTCAGGTTTTAAAATATAGGCCTATATATAACTAAACTATAATTTGCCCACGGCTTCGCTCGCATAAAACAACAAATCATCCGACAACTTCAAATTCTATAAAAGAATGAGACTCCAATAGCAGTGTTTAATGTAGGTACAAAGATTCCCGAAGAAACACGGACTAACGCCCAGAACCTTATCCTCCACACCACAGCTCATATCACGTGCCATCTTAATCTTATGTATCCGCAATCCCACAAATCATAGTTGTTTTTAGCGCCACTTATGTGTTTGAGTATGTACTAACTACGCTAATAACTCTAGGGGCGAGGAAATTAATATTTATAAGAAGTATACCCGAATTTGTGTGAAGAGAGTGTGGAAAATCATTTTGGACAACCCCCCGCCCCCAGTACGCCCGAACGAGATCCGAACCTCCACCTCTCCATCATCGGCAGTCTAGTTTAACACGAGAATAGCACGTTAAGCCATGCGGCCACCGAAATGGGTGAATCTAGTTACAGGATATACACATGTCAACTCCTCGGAGCATAGCTACAAGAGATAAAATTAAGCCCGAATAACAATGACCTTGCTTTCCCTCGAATACACAATTAAACGCCACGGAAAGCAGCTACGATATATCGCATCTGCTCGAGAATTCATGTTCCTCCTCAATATGCACGCAATTTGTCGGTTAAATCAAACATAGTGCAGAACCATTGAGGCGGCAGCACTAAGCATGCTATCTGACAAAGCTTCATTGTTCCGTCACCTTCACCTTCTAGGCCAAACAATGCCGGTATTGTAGGAGTATAGGAGCGCGCACCCAAGTCAGGCACGTGTAACCTCCAGAGCAAACTATTACCCCATACTCTCCCTTACATAACCTGACCCTGTTATTGTCGATGTCTACTCAATGTCCTTAACACATCAACGTGTTAATTTGTGCCACACCCTGACAATATTGTAGTCCAGACCATTCGTGCGCTTAAGGCGATATAAGCCCCATTAGTTTAGTTTTAAATATTTTTTTGCATTATTGATAGCTATTATTATATTTTAGAAGGTTTTTGGGCTTTGAATTTTTTTTTAACTTATATTTTGATTTACAAACTATCAAAAGTACCCGGGCAATGCTTTTCTTTGATTTAAACAGTTACAAAATTCTCATTTTATTTCTTCCGATACACTTTTTAATAGATAAAAAAACAATAAAACTTAAAAAAAATCCGGCACATGTTCGTACACAGAGGATATTCCTTTTTAAATTTCAGACCATTGCGTGCGAAAGATATCGTGCAATGTTCCCTAAAGACAGATAAAAGATACATAAACTTTTATTCTATTGATATAAAAGATAAGTGATGAAATAAAGTTGGTGTTCGTAAACTTATTTAAATGAAATTCGAAACACATGTTTTACAATAAAAATCAGTCAATATATTATTTATTTTGATCTGTATTTTAAAATCCATCTGGGCTTTAGCATTTAATCACACCAACAACTTTGGCATGAGGATGAGACTTTTAAAAAGAGATGTGCCAAAATTGTGTGGAAGGAGTGTGGGAAACTACTTGGAGGGGAAAAAAAAATCAATAAACACCCGGCAAAGATACGAAACCAAGACTTCTGGTCATAGGAAAAAAAAAACTAGATAGCTTAACATTTATTCCAAATGACAGGTTTTTAATCAAATTAAAATCTGAATGTATGGTTCTCAAAGATTTCCGGTATATGAGAGTGTTTTTTTAATAAATGGGCTCCACCTCTTGTTCCATGCTTCTTTCTTCATCCCTACTCCATTAGAGTAATTATTACAACTATATGCGTATAGCCTGAACAGGTAGTAAGACGTCGCGATAACAAACATACAAGTAAAAAATAAATGATTAAGTGTTTTTTTTTTCACTTTACAGAAACCAAATTGAAATGTCTCGACAATTCCACACGAAAGCTACACAGTCCCCTACATGTCACAGACTGTTTCTCCCAAAAAGCTAGGAAAATAAAATCCTATTTACTACAGATATCTCCCCATGAAATGACAAGGGAGAATGCACCTTTACCCAAAAAAACTGACGTACGCGCGAGCCCTATTCCCTACTTCCACGCTTCTTCGCCCATTTCACAATATTTCAAATCTTGATGCAGCAGCAAAAAAAAAGGTATGTGGAGGAGGTGAGAAAAAGAGTATTTATTTATATTTCATAGTCGCGAACCATAAAACTATCAAAACACGCGGAGTGCGAAGTGAGATATTATTAGGAAGCAACCAATATCCTCGCCAATAAAAAAAGCTGTCTCCAAGGCAGAGAAAATAAAGTAAATACGGCCATGGAGCGATGGCGGGTCCCCATCTTCACAACTTCCACCTCGCTGGGGATCGATTACTTGGGGGGAAGGGGAGGGGTTGTGTTGACTGATATAAGAGGGGTGAGGAGATCTTTGGGCTTGGGACGAAGGGAAAAAAACATGGTGTACAGTCGATGCCATAATGAACAAATACTGCAACATTGTACGGTTTAAAAAAAAACACTCTGTGAAAGGAATCTTGGGAGTGAATGGGGGAAATTTTAAGAAATTAGGGTAGTTTGAAGAGTTTCTAGCAGCACGCATATTTTCGTTGGAAATCCCGTGATCAGATCCTGCTCAGGTTAATATTACATCTTAATCGTGCTCAATACGCTTGAGTTATTTTTTAGTGAGCGCTAGATTATATTATATTGTATTCGGTAGCTACGTAACTTGCCAATCTGTTATGACGTTTCATTTAAAATTAATAAAATTGCATTTATTGATTTAGCATGTTTATTGGTTTAATGGTTATTATTATAAAAATCTGCATCGGTTGTCAGTTGGTCTAAGGCGTCACTCTTGTAATGAACTAGACTGCCGATGAAAGAGAGATAGCGGTTCGAATCCCGATAGGGTGCAATGAGGGTTGTTTTCCCTAAAATGGTTTTCCATTCTCCCTTCACGTAAATGCGGGTACACTTCCTCTAAATGTAACCATACTTACCTCCAAATCATTAGCGTAACTAAGACACATGCGTATAACCTGAACAGGTAGTAAAACGCGTTGCTAAAAAAGTAGCACATAAGAAATAACTATTTAATCTATATTGGCGGATAAAACCAAGTGATAATGTTTATTTGGGAAAAGGTGTTGGGTGTCAATCCAAAAGTTATAAGTAAATTTCATCCTCCAGTAGACACGGAAATTTATCTTGACATTTCATGTCGAATATATATAAATACACACACACACACACACACACACACATACCCTCACCAGACCAGACGAGTCTGACACCTTTTCCTCGCATGTATGGCGTTACGGGTGTCTAGTGTTTGTGTTCTAGCACCGCGTCTTACTACCTGTTAAGGTTATACGCAATGCACTAATTACTCTAATGAGCTAGAGATGAGTATAGTTGAATTTAGAGGAAGTGTATCCGTATTTGCGTGGACGGGGAGTGGAAAACTATTTTGAAAAAAACCAACCCAATAAACCCGAATGGGATTCAAACTTTGATCTCCCTGTCGTCGGCAGTCTAGTCTATTGCAAAAGCAACCCCTTAGACTATGCGGTCCTCGAAACAGGTGTATCTCGTGTGTTGAAGACATTTTAAACAGCTTGTTGAAAATGACGTACGTGTGGCAAACTGCGTTGAGCTGTTTCGAGAGACAACATTAATATATATACACATATATATATATA
>CABFOW010000049.1:0-59924 GCA_902141385.1 Timema californicum
AGCTCTCAGCTACCCACAGTACCACCAGTTCCTGCTCTATCTAGCTCTCAGCTACCCACAGTACCACCAGTTCCTGCTCTATACACTTTCTCCATTTGATCCCAGGTCTTCCCATGGGGCGTATCTTTTGTGGAACACTTCCTAACTACGTTAGCCATCCCTGCAGACCCTATTGCTACATTCCCACCAGCCCATTACAACCTACGGAATTCTAGAATCCTGGGTTCTTCTGTTGTCTGCCATTCTTCTGTAAACTTCTTCGTTATTCCTCCTTCTCACACCCACTTCATTTAATGTTCCTAGAATATTTATTTTTGTGATTTTTCTTTCATATATTTCTAGGGGGCCCTAGTAATTTTTCCTGTTTGTCAATACTTCCAACTCATACGTAACTATTACTACAGAGCTATATATTTTTATTTTGATGTGGATAGATAATTTGATTTTAGAACACTTATCAAGTCTAAACAGAATCTGTCTACCTTCTGTATTCTCTCTTATGATATCTGTTCCAAATTCATTCTTCATCGGCAATAAAGCTCCTAGATATTTGAGTTTTTTGCGCTGATTTGAAACTCATTCAATTATCAAGATACAATACAATTTTTATAGGAAGGGCCTTGCATAAAATAAAAATGTATTTCACAGTGAACATTGACATCATTTTACTATATTATTAGTATTGATAATATATCTATCAAAAGTAACAGCGGTGGATCACATGACTTGACTAGAAACTTTTATAGCGGTCAGATAAGGTTATTCATTGGAAAATAATAGAACTACTACAGTATTAACCACTTGTTCAGGCGTTATAATCACCTACGGAGGGGTAGTATTCGCCGCTTGTGCGGGAGAGGTCTTAAGGTAGGGATGTAGTGAACGCGAGAAAAGGTAAGTGAATATCTGTCAATGAACATAGCAGCATTAGTTGACAAACTTTTTAAATTAAGAGAAAAAGTTGTCATTAAATTACAGGACATCCTTGACAGATATTCAACAATTGTTGAGGTCACCATATGAATAAAATTAATATCTATGTATATACTGAAGAATTAATTGACTTATTTTGATAAAAAAAAAGTATTGATATAAAAACTGTAAAAACACTGTCCTAAGCTCGCGTTTTCTGTACTCACACCTTATTTGCGTGCTCCTTAAGGGTGATATTATTGTGTCATATTTATTTTATTCCTGAAATAATAGTGATGAAGATTAGGGTTGGAATCCCGGCTGGGTATACTTGGATTGTTTTTCTCTTAAATGTTTTCCGCATCTCATTCCACGCAGATGCGGGTACATTAACTGCAAAATTTTAACTTTCTCACTCTTACTCCATTAGTGTAATTAACGTGTGGGTGTGACAAGAACTGGTACTATAACATTATGTAAATAATAGTAATATAAAACCAAATCTGTTAGTAATGACGCTTTCTACCAAGTCTGTCGAGACGGACGCAGTTTTGGGTGGAGTTGGGAGTCGGTAAAAATGTGTATCATTTTAATTTTTATACTTTTTTATTCTTTTGGATCAATGTTTGTTATTTGGATTTATAAATTTATTCAAATATAAATTCACAATATCAAAGAAGCTTCCTCTGAAGTAACCTGTAATGGAGCATTTTACTATAGTACATTTGTTATTATTGTTTAATATACTTTAGCATTTCATGAAGGAGTTAGAGTTGACAGTGTTAAAATAGAGGAGTTGAACAGTAGAAAACTAGAGGAGTCATTATTAAAATAGAGGATTCGGACTGTCATACCGACTCCATAGTCCTATTTCTACAATAAATAATAACCTCCCTCCCCATATTGTTGACAATAATTATATATACTCTTTAAGACGTGAGTTATCATCTATATTCCATTCACGGTAGGAATTACTCTCTGAAAGGTCTTTTTTCCTACCAATATCCTACTATATAGTAGATTTATGGTAGGGAAAAAGGCCTTTCAGAAGTCAACTCTTATCGTGAAAGGAGTGCTGAATGCTAATTCTATCATGTGTAAACTATCACCATACAAAGTCGAAAAGTCCCAACCAGATTTTACTAATTAAATAAAAAGGTTTACAGTTCGAACAACAGGATCATAGAACTAACTATAAAACTAAAGGTGTGCAGTTTAAAATAAACAACAACTAAAGAATTTCATAACAAACACAAGTGTTTATGATACATACACATTCTTAAAAAAAAAAAAAGTGTTACATCGACAACAATAACTGCAAGTATTGACCTGTTTTGTTTCAGTTTTAAACATTGAAAAAAGTAAATAAACATACACTATATTACACGTAGAAATAATACAAATTATAAATATGTAACCATTATATTTAAATCAAATAAACAAATAATCTTTGTAGACATTAAATGTACAAGTTATACATAGTTATTTGTAATGCCAAATACTACCAAGATACCCATTTGGAACCAAATCGTTGAATCCATTTGAAAATATTTCAAGTTTTTGAAAAATAAGTCATTAGTAAACTAGCCTTCAATGAATTTTTGCCCCAAAACCAGTGCTATTTGTCATATCAAACAAATACTAGATATGTATTTTAAACAAAATCGTTAGTAATTTTTGAAAAATTTGGAATTAAAGAAAAAAATTTCATTAGTAAACAACCCTTAATAGAAGATCTAGGCTTAAAAAAAACATTTATCGATATCAAGTTTGAACAAAATCCATCAAACCGTTTTGGATCCGTGGCCAGGGACAGACAGAATTGTAAAATCAACCTTTTTGGTTTCGTGTTTACATAAAACGTAAAAATTTGCCACTTTCTCGAGATCGATATCACAATACTTTCTCTTGATGTAAGAAAGTAAAAAGGATAGATAAATTTAATATAATAGATTTTTTTTATCACCGTGTTTCACTACCCGTTCGGATAGGTACCATAGTAATTAAAGTCAATGTGTCAAGGAAGAGTATAGTTGAATTTGGAGAAAGTTTTCCCGCACTAGCGTGGAGGGAGACTGTAAAACCGTTTAAAAAAATAAAACTAACCTCATCACATCCAACCGGGATTCAAACCCTAATCGCTCAGTGGTATATTGCGAGAGTGCCGCGGGGAGGGATACACGTGCTCCCCTACACGCGCGCCAGAAGAGCGGTCAGCATTACCTAACACCAACTGCATCTTCCAAGTGCATTAATCACAAGTCCTAGAAGTTTCTCCGACCTTGGAGTGAGGTATTGACCCCTACACAGGATGGAAGCTTCTGGTCCTACATGGAGCCAAAAATAAACACGATGACGAAAAGAATAAAAAAAAGGTCGACATTGTATCTGGAAGTTTCAAA
Source organism: Timema californicum (assembly GCA_902141385.1). Classification (NCBI taxonomy): domain Eukaryota; kingdom Metazoa; phylum Arthropoda; class Insecta; order Phasmatodea; family Timematidae; genus Timema; species Timema californicum. The sequence continues at coordinate 3,315 of CABFOW010000049.1, forward strand.
AAACGGCTGTACATTTCCCCATACAGCGTGAAGAATCGGTATAATTTGTAGGACTTATTTCCTTCTTTCTCTGCGTGACTTGCCTCTAAAGACACACTTTATTAATGGGTAGTCCGCTTCGGCGGCCGAATGGTCTAAGGCACAGGTTCTAAGCCTGAGGTCGACGAAGAGTCCTATGGTGGTCAGCAAAACAAATCTAGTTTTTTGAAGTTTTTTTTAATTGATTAATAATATAAACACATATTCACAATTTGTTCAAACGTCGGCTTTTTTACACTACTGTCCGACTAAAAACATTTTCTTCTTTCTTTTGACACCTCAGAGAGAAAGTATTGTGATCATAAAAAAATAATTGAACTCTAGATTTTGATGAATGTTAATGGTTCGTGATCCCCCGAATCAGAAAAAGTGGATTTTGGATTGCCATCTGTCTCTGCCCGTACTTCGGAGTAGAGCCTAAAACATTTTACCGAATGGGCTAAAACTTGGTATCTAGGGTTGTCATATGGCTACCCCGAAGGTTTTTGGAATTGGATATCTAACCCTAAAATTAAGGGTAGTTTACTTATGAGTGAAAAGAGAAAAAAAAATCGATTTTACAAAAATCGTTCATAACGGTTTTGATTAAATTTCATTTCCAAGCATTGATCAATAGTAAAAATATATTGGCTACTTTCAATTCTTTGGCAAAATAACTTTAAGGGTTCCGGTCTAATGCGTAGATTCTAATTTCTTATCATACCCTCGTAACTATTTGAAATATGAAATTACTTATCATTGCACATATGTAGATCTATTTATAATAAAAAATCTTTTATTTGAAACATATTAATATAAACCAATAATTTTCAATTTATACGCATATATATATATTTATTTATTAAAAATCTTAATCAACTCTTAGATACGAATTTTAATCAAAATCGTTGGAGTTCATTTTGAAAAAAAAATCTATTTTCTCTATTTTCGCCCTTTAATATACAGACACATAGACAGACGGCATTACAAAGATCACTTCTTAGGGTTCAAGGGGTCATGAAACGTCGACATCCATCAACATCTCGGATTAGATTCTTTTTTTTCCGGTCGTAATACTTTACCTTTAGTGTTAGAAAAGTTTATATATATTAGTTTTTCTAACACTAAAGGTAAAATATTACGACAGGAAAAAAAAAATCTAGTCCGAGATGTTGGTGGATGTCGACGTTTCATGACCCCTTGAACCCTAAGAAGTTATCTTTGCAATGCCGTCTGTCTATGTGTCTGTTTTACCCTAAAATTAAGAGTAATTTATTAAAGGGCGAAAATAGAGAAAATCGATTTTTTCAAAATGAGCTCAAACGATTTTGATTAAAATTCGTATCTAAGAGTTGATTAAGATTTTTAATAAAATGGCTCTATTCATTTTCCCATGAAAATGACCTTTAGGGTACTTTACAGAAGCGGAAATTTCCGCATCTCCACAACTATTTGAAATACAATATAACTTATTGAAAAATTGGAGTAGTACTATTGAAAATACAAAACTTTTATCCAAAATGTATCTTTATAAAACCAGTAGTTTCTGAGATATTGGCAAATATATTAATACAATTTTGTGATCTTTATTTGTACAGAAATACAAAACTTTGATCTAAAATGTATCTTTATAAAACAAGTAGTTTCTGAGATATTGGCAAATATATTAATACAATTTTGTGATCTTTAGTTGTACAGAAATATTAAAGTTTTAACGCAATAATTCTTTAATGCCATAGAGTAAGTACGCATACATAATTAAGTCTCTCAAAAAGTGTATGTTCTTTTTCCTTTAACCTGTTAGGGGAAATGTTAGTACAGTGATATTTCTCTATAATTTAGATTCAATAGACAATATTTACCTTTTTTATTGGCCTAAATTTATAAATAAGGAATTTAATAGAAATGCGACAACCATGAGACGTGCAGCCCCTAATAAAATGTCGAAAATAGCTCGGGTTTGCTGGTGTATATTATTTAGTTTCTTATATATTACGCGTTTTGATTAAATATCTCCATTTTTAAACAATGGAGTGAGAAAGTCCATGTGGAGTTCCAAACCATTTCTTTCTTTTATTAGTATGAAATGAGTTACGTAGAATATTATGAATGTGTCTGTAGGTTTTTAATTCACCCTCGTGTGGCGGGGGAGTTTAAGGGGGCCGTGGTGAATTAGCATTGACTTCAGGGGATCCGTGATATGGAAAAGGTTGCGAACTACTGGTCTCCCAATATACAGAACTGCTCACGGGGATATTGAGGTTCGAACCCTGTTTAGGAATATAGTTTTTTCAAATGTTTTTCCACTATCGCTCCCCAAAAATGCATGTACACTTCCTCTAAATTCAAGCTGTTTCATGCCTAGCACATTAGCTTAATTAATACAGGTAGTAAGTAGCGCTAAAACTCATAATATATTAATGGCTACAAGGTAATAACAAGGTTATACATCCTCCATCTACCCTGAAAAGTAGAAAACAATATATTTCCCAGTTCCACTACGGTGTTGTTTGTTTGACAGGATCGAATAAATTGAAAAGTTACACCTGGACACGGGAATCAAACCCGGGACCTTTGACTTAGTACACCAATGCTCTACCGCGGAGCTATTCAGGGGTATTATTCGGCTCATATTTTAAGGCAGCAAATCAAGATGGAAGAAAGCAACGCTATACAATTAAGTATATAATATGAAAGGTGAAGCTTGGTGGGGATGAATCTTAATAATTACGAACATGAACCGTACAAGGTATTTGTACTATTGGCAACATGAAGTCACAACTGAGTCGCCGGTGGCTGTGATATTAATGATAACGCTTAGAAGCCGATGCTATCCACAAGACCATCACAGACTCTGCCTTAAAAATATGAGTGGAGAATGACCCTGAACGTGGGACGATCCCTGGACTTGAGTGAAAATTGGTGCGGCAAGCCCTGGTTCGATTCCCGTGTCCACGTGTCATTTTTCTACTAATTTGATTATAATCGCGATACGGCTGATTTCCGTAATTATAATCGTTTATCTTCCAAGATTCGCCTATCATGTATATTGAACTTAGTTGTATAGCGTTGCTTTCTTCCATATTATATGATAGGGTCATAGTGATATCAATCATGTTATAGCTGTTTTCTTTCAGGGAACTTTAGTTTCGAACCAAAAATGATTCAGGCATACTTCTCGTCCTTTAGTACAGTGCTATTTTAATTCCTAGCACCGCATCTCACTACCCGTTCGGGTTATACGACTAAGTACTAATTACATTAATGCGTTAGGAGTTGGGAAGGTTGAATATAGAAGAAGTGAGCCTGCATTTGCGTGGAGGAAGAGTAGAAAACCAATTTAGGAAAAACCACCCCAGTTCACCCGAGCGAGATTTGAACCTCAATCTCCTCGTCCTCAGCAGTCTAGCTCAACACGAAACTAGTGGGTTAGCTAATACGCCACCGAGGTGGGTTACAGTGGTTGTCAACCTGGGGTACATCTTATGGTGTCCCCAGATATTTACATTTACACCGACCCACATCAAAAGGAAGGGCTAGGCCATGTAAGACGAGGATAAATGTGGTAGATGGATATGTGCAAAAGAGAAACATTAAGAGTTTTAAGAATAAAAGAGCATGCATGACTTGATGTATGGATTTTGTTGAAGCGAAGGGAGTATGCAAAGATGGGTAAGCGTGGAGAAAGTTAGTGAGACTGGCAGTGGCAGCTCGTAGTTAAAATTATTGGGGGTGCTGCTCCAGAAAATGTTTAGCCTTTGTTTTAAAATTGTGTAAAAAAAAAAAATATGTATAAAAAGAAAATTTATTCAGGAACTTGATAAAATCTTAACAAAAAATAAACTTTTTTACTTACGTTAACTTAAATAGTTACAGTTCAAGCTTGATCTATTCATTTAAAAATGAAATTAATTCTTCTTGTTTTAATTTACGCAAAAAGTTAAATAATTTTCTCCTTGATCTCTAGATGACAAATGAGGAAATTTTTCTCCATTGAAAGTACTGCAAGCGCATTTAGTCTTTCTGTTAAATAAAATAACAGAAAAAAATTAATCAAATAGAATAGCTGAAAGCAGAATAATAATCTAATTCTTCACTTTATCACATTCAAGAATATGGTATACGATTTTTAAGCACGACACACGCTGAGTAAAAAAAACACTTCCTTCCACCATCACTCTAGAGCCGAAACTGCGAGAGCAACAGTGCTCTCTCTACCTGGCAGTCCCGCCTTCTTCCTACCCTCCTCCTATGTGATCATGCGCACAACAGTCAAAAACCACGTCACTGGCATTGTGAAGAACACAGTTCCATACAAAGGTTTTTGTATCTTTTTCATAAACTGGGGGATGGCTACTCAAGTACTGACATTAAGCTTAAGGAATATATATTGTACTACAAAAATAAAGAAAAAATTAAAGAATAAATGACTCATTATATTAAATGTTATCGATAATATCAAGTGAAAATAGGGGGTGCTGCAGTTCCGCAGTGCCAATACACAAGCCGCCACTGGAGACTGGATTAAGTACGAATATGCTGTTTTTTGAGCTAGATGTACAGTTACTTGCCTATCCCTTAAGGGAACGGCGTGAATAGGTATGTATATATATATATATATATATATATATTATTTGAAACCTATTATTTAATACATTATTTGGGACATAGTTTATTTATTTTATATGTAGACTACAGAATAGGTATAACTGGCATGATATACCAATTACTTTGTGGGTTCAAAGTTGAAGAAATTATTTTTGGAGGTAAACGAACAAAAAAATTATGAATATCATTGATATTGACATAAGCCCTGAGCCGTGGGAATACAATCTGTATGTGTGTGTGTGTGTGTGTGTGAGAGAGAGAGAGATAGAGAGGGGGGGGGGGAGAAATAGTTTGTATCACTGTTTCTCCTATTTGATAGAAGAAGTGACGAATACATTAAATAAATATGAATAACAAGGAAGGGAAATAACAATCATAAAAGAGAGAGATATACAAGTTTAACAAATCAGTTTATTTAAATTTAAACAAGTTGATAGAGTTACATATGGTTTTATTAGATCTTGCACTAGACAGTCCTTTGTTAACTAAGATCAATTAAATCAGTTACTTTTGACATAGTTATCCCAATAAGGAACATTTGTAGTGAAACATCAGGTTGGACCTGCAATCAACACAAGTAAGGTAGTCTATATTAACAATGGGTGTAACTCCTCAAAGTAGAATTAACACTCATTCCACTACGAAGGAGCGTCTGCCTAAACGGAAAGGCAATTTAAATGGGAAGCTATTATTAATCTAAGGAAATGATTAGATGCATAACTCCACTCCTGTCTGATGGCTGTGGAACTTTAACCTACAAAGTATATAAAATTACGGTTGACAATTTCTAACACTAGAAAATCCGGTTTTAAGGAGTTAAAAAGTTGGTACTTATATGAGCTAGCTAGCATGAGCTAACTCCATAATTATTTACGAGATAAAAAGATTACGCTCCTAGAAGAGGAACTATAAGTTTACAAGTAATTAATGACGATCTGCCAGAAATCTAGGATGTTAAGATACTATGTTCGGTCTATTCCTCGTTAGTAGCCTACTGCCGGTTCATTCAATAGTATATTTAACATTCTACTCATGTCTGGACACATTATATCCAGTGCAAACAGTTAAACATTAAATAAAAACTGTGCCTGAAGGGGAACTATACCCCGCGGGCCAATACTCTAGATTAGTAGCACACCCACAGGTTGATCACCGTGGAAAGGTGCATCATTAGAAATATTAGAGACTGGTTTCAGTCAAATACTCAACTAGGTCATGGAACAAAGTGATTTCCACTATTTTATGCTCCTAAGCATTAAGAGTGAGGTTTACACTAGATGCAACCCGCATTACACCCATTTAACTTATGGTTAATCTTATTACCAGGTTTTCTCAACTACCATAAATGATAACAATCTTATTATTGTATCATATTAACGGTATTAAAACACCGAAAAGACATTACTTATTACATTTAAAATAAAATCAATGATACAATTTTTTTTTTTTTTAATAATGACTAAACCGTTTTTAAATTTTAACAGTAGTGAAAAGGAAATTACAATTTTTGACAAGTAATGTCTCATAGCTATTGTTTTACGTTTGCATTGATACCATTACTTTTTTTACTATAGTAATTAAATAGTGAAATCCTGGTAAAACAAAAGTTACGTAAAAGTATTAAAAAATTGTGCGTGAATTGGGTCACTTTACTTCCCGTCTGTCATTTATAAATCCCATTAGTGATTGAAGGTTTTCCTTGAAATATAGCGAGTAACAGAAAAGAGGTTGTTGGATTATTATGTTATGAATGGGATTTATTACAGCTTTCTTTCCTTAATATAATTATTATTATCTTCACATCACCCAACGAAAGTACTGTTTACTTGTCTTATGGACAAAAAAAATAAATATATATGGTAGTCGAAAGGTTAGAAAAGATGAGTTTTGGAAAATTGAAATAGAACCAAAATTAACTAGATTTAATTTAAATTGTATATTTCCAAAGCTAATGGATCCTAATCACACTAGATCAATGAAAATAAATCCAGGATATATTTTGAATTCACAAAAGTATAAAACAAAGTAGCCAAAAATTTCTGAAACAAAGTAGTTGTATAGATTTTTATTCTTTATTTTAAAAACTCATCATAGTACCATTATTGATTAAAAATGTATCATATTGTAATATATAGAAAAAAATTATTTTATTGTAATGGCTACTAGATATTTTTACATAGTGCTATGTTCTTGCCATAAAAGTAACTGAAGACATCAGCTATTGTAATGATTAATGCTGGGATTTTTATGTAGTATCATATAACATAATATTTAGGTATGTAAATATGTAATAATATTCAAGGAAATATGTATACCAATATGTAGATCCATAAAAAGTTCTAACATAATGTAAAACAAATATTTTACCAAGCACGCAACATTTACCTTATTTACACTCTGAATGCCACATGCATGGATGGATTACTTGTACTTTGGTGTGAATTTCAATTCCTTCTGTGGTCATTGTTTGCCACTTGTCCAACAGAATATGCTTCTAGGTGGAAAATGTTTTCTCCGCGTTACAGTATGTCACTGGGGCGTATTTCAACAAAATAATTTTCTCGGCAGAAATGGGTATCTCCATACGATGAATATACTGGGTTTCTTTTTAGCACTGCCTGAAAATTAGTAGACGCACTTTCACCAGTCTCGTCTTTCACAGCACTTAGATTTGAAATGGTGCTTTCTAAGGTATCCATAGATTCTTGTAGTGTAAATACAGAAGTTTCCAACCATTTAATACTCTCTGGAAGCCAACAGAAATTGCTCCTGGTGTATGCAGTTGAATATGCCACTTTTGGTTCAATGAATGAGTTGTGAGATTCACATACAGATATCGCACACTCAGGGGCGAACATATCTACTACTGATTTTACAACTCCAAATTGTTCATAGTAAAATTTGGCTATTTTATCCGTGTTCCTCATCTTGTTAGAACTAATTGCAGGGGCAATGGCACATCAAACAAGAGTTAGCAAGTTTGACTTATGTGGGACTTTCACAAATAGGTCTAGTTTTTTTTCGTCACATAAATTAATCTATTCATTTGGAATAACTGGACTCAATGTATTCCACAACACGATGTGGTCCATGAGCCAAACTCGTAAGATGTATATCAGTATAGAATAACTTCAAAGCAGCTGCGATTTTCACTATATATGCCGTGGCATCCAAATATAACACCAGGGCCTTTTTTACGTGAGTTCAACTAAGTCACACTTTCAATTCATCATTCACGAATCTTGCAACATGATACGTACGTTCCAGAACTTCTCAGTAAATCAAATATGGTTTATAAATATCCTTAGGATCTATCTTACCTATCACAAGGCTCGCAACAAAATTACCCTAAACATCCGTCATTTCATCCACAGCGACACATATGAAGACTTCTCCCATGTAGTTTATTATTATTTCCATTGTTTCTTCATAATATCTATGCAGATACTTCTTTCTGATTATTGAGTGATCAGGAATTTGTCACTTTCATTATTGTCACAAGAAGGATGCAAATTCAGGCCCTTGGAATTTAAAACATGGTCTGTTCGCAGTGACCATTGCACTACACAAGTCCTTACATAATTAATTTCTCTAACTGGAAGGAAGGAACCTGGCGGTCTAGGGGTAAGGTGTCAGACTTCTGTGCTGGTGGCCGGGGTTCAATCCTCGGTCCCGGCACAAATTTATCTGATTACCAAACCCTTCCTTCACCTTTGACAAAACTTCTTGTGAATGTGGGGAATGCCAGGACTTCACCGTGGTTCGGATTCCACGTTAAACTGTAGGTCCTCCATTTCATCCCACAATCACCCTACCATTACACATTAGTGTAAGTGCGTATAACCCGAACGGGTAGTAAGACGCGGTGCTAATAATAATAATAATAATAATAATATTAATAATAATAATATTAATATTAATAATAATAATAATAATAATAATACTAATAATCTAACTGGAAGGAAGTTAGTTACCTGCATCTTTGTTTTTTAAAAAAGGGATTCTTCGAATAACTTAGATTTTTCTTTCTTAAGAAGTGTGTGCCGCACATGTTGCTCCAATTGTGATTTTACGGAACATCCAATTTCTTTTTGTTGCAAACTTGACACATTAAAACTTTACCGTCGGTTTTGAAGGAGTCGTTGATCCCAGCCCATTACTCTAATTTACTAGTCTGCGAGACTAGACAAGTGTCATGGTGAAAAAATAAAAAAATCTGATGGTAGCTTACTGTTAGACTCTCACTTTCAACTGGTCATGTGAAACTAAAATCACTTGGAGATATTACAAGATAAGAAAGTAAGTCATTGGACTAGTGTGTTGGAGGGGAGGGAGGATCCAGACCCAAATTCCTTATCGGTTTGAAAAATTCTTTTAAAAATGCATCAAAAGATTCACTGTGAAGAGAGAAGGCCTGTACTTAGTGGAAAAAACACTTGACTATCCTAGTTGGATTTTACCCTTTTCTATAGTTCATTAAAAAATTCCTTTCAGCTGATTTATACAAACCAAACCAAATCAAACAATGTTTAAATTTTCAACAAATTTTCAATTAGTATAAAGATATATAAAAACATCATAAAGTAGGTAGCTTTATGTAAAATCACTTTAAATATATAGACATGTCAAAAAAGTAAAAATATATAAAATGATAATCAAATGAAATTTGATTTTCATTTTATATATTATATTAACCCTAATATGGGGATTCGCTGGGATTTATATTTTTTGAGCATCTAAATGGCAAGGAATAGAATATGTATTTACATATAAATCCCAGCTTTATTAATAGCTTACAGATTTTTGTAGCTTTACTCTTTTCCTAAAATACAACTATTAAAAATGTATTTGATGGTAATGGCTACTATATATTTCAATATAATTGTGTTATGTTCCTGTGCTCTAGTGCAATAAGAAACAAACGCGTTAGTCAATTGGGCAACTAGAGCGTGCCTTTCCAAAATTTGTTCAACATTAACACTTTCAAGTAAAGGCTATGTTAAAATGTGTATTTTTTACACAATGGTGGAAGAATTAACTCAAGTCCAATGCTACAATAATAACTTTTACATCGGTCCGAAACGTGTATAATGTAAAAAAATCAACTTCTTCCGTTGGTAGTTCAGGGGGTGGAGGGTAGCTACCCCATAAAAAAATATATTTCCTACCAAATGCCCTCCCGCAGTAAAAAATTAAATCCCACATACGTGCTTGGCTCACATCGTTTTGAGAGTAGCTCCTGGATATACATATGAGTAATAGGCTACATGAATGGAGGCTACATATTTATTTTTATGCATTTATCTATACTCTAGAATCATTGGTTCCCAAACTTGTTGAATGGCGTACCACCCAAACAATTTCCGGTTTTGAAGTACCACCAAGATAGTGCTAAATATTTTAATATTTAGCTACATTTTAATGGTGCCCAGGAATATAATGACACAACACCATCTCTAGATTAACAATTCTTATTTATCATTATTTATCATTTATACTTAATCAATACGGATAATAGGACACACGTATCAAAGAAATATAAAAAATACTCATATCTACCCCCCACACCCCCAACAACTGTTTAATTCTATTTTCCTTTTGGTTTGACTTTGTCCTAATATATTTATGGTATTTGATGGGACATTATATTTTTACAACTTTAATTTGCTTGTTTTGTTTGGCTTCTCACGGCGTACTACCTGTAATAATTGTACGTACCACTAGTAGTACGCGTATCATGGTTTTGGAACCGCTGTTTTAGATAATTGAGCCGAATACTTAGCGCGTCCTCTTACTAAGCTAATTGTTTAACTCCCGTTGTGAGAGTAATATTTATCATATTTTAATTAATTTATAGCCTCGACGTCTGTCCTAGGATTACGCTAGTTTGTGAGTCGTGCGCTTATATAGACACTTTCCAATGTATTTATTCAGAAAGGGCACTATAAATAATTATTCTAATATAATTTTTTTAAAAAAGGTTCTAAGCCATAGGCTAATATAGCTAATTTTCAGTATGTTTAGAAAGGGCTTGAATAACTTTCCAATTGATTAAAAAATCTATAGAATCATTATATTATACAATTAGTAACAGATTTGTTTTTTAAACAACATAGCAATAAGCAATAGTCATATAATAATATGTTTTCACTGAACGCAGATTTAAATCTATTTCAATTTACTAGGAAAATAAAGCAGTTTTTTAAGTAGTGCATATTATAAATAGGAACAAAGCTTATTCAATGTAGACCGTTTATTCGGTCGGTCTCTGCTTTGTTTGTCATTCAGAATACAGAAAACCAATCTCCCAAAAGAGTGGCACAAGCCAGGGTATGGAAAGTAATAGAGTGGTGGGGGTATTTCCTCTCCTCAAGCAGGTACTCAGTTCGAGAAGGAAGATAAGACCCAAAAGGGAATTTGCTCTTCTATTCTGTTGCACCTTAAGTTGGCTGAAGCATGGCCACACAAAATAGGGCATCTGGGTATCACCCAGGTATTTACTATTATGTCCTATGAACATAGAAAAATAAATCAAGAACGCTTAACACCTAAGACTATGCCTTATGGGCATAGAAAAACAAGTCAGTAGCTCTGACATATAAAATTATATAAAAATATAGCAAAATCTTTATCGTTCAAAAATATGCCTTATGGCCATAGACGAACAAGTCTGGAACTCTTACATACTAAACTATGTCTTATGGACATAGAAACATAGAGCACGACGACCCTAACAAAGATTACTAATCCAAATACTCATGGCGACAGACGTTGCTACAACCGCGGAGAGGAGGAAAGACCAACGCTTCACACATCGTGATCACCAGTTGCTTGGTTCACTGATCCTAGGTTCACATCCAGGCTGTTCCTCCGTCGAATCGTTACAATAGAATACAAAATGTGAAGCGAGGGATGGCTGTTTTGTACAGGATGGACTGACATATTTGGGAAGGGACATTATCAAGGGAAGGAGGGGGAGTGGTAATTTCCTAAAAATGAGCCAAACATCGTCAATTCTCTACCACTATAAGAATGTTACTCATTCTTGTTCTATTTCCAAAGAAACCTTCAAGCTCTAATGGGGGTTATAAATGACAGACGGGAAGTAAAGTGACCCATCTCACTCACAATTTTATAATACTTTAACATAACTATAATTTACCAAGATTTCACTGTTTAATTAATTTAGTAAATAATAGTTATCATATCAATGAAAACGTAAAACAACAACTAATATACTTTACTTTTCAAAAAATGTAATTTCCTTTTTACAACACTGTTAAAATCTCAAGACCTTTTAGTCATCATTGTAGATATTTAAAAAAATTGTTTAGTTTATTTTGAATGTAATAAGTAAAACCTTATCAGTGTATTAATACCTTTAATATGATATACGAATAAGATTGTTATCCCTCATGTGAGTTGAGAAAACTTTGTAATAAGATTAACCTTAGGTTAAATGGGTATAATGCAGTTTGCAACTGGTGTAAGCCTCGCTCTTCTCACGTGTCAATAGTGCAAACCTAAAACATTGTTATGGACTGTAACTTAATCATAAATGTAGTACAAACAATTTTTCTGGTTAAATGAGTAGCGACGTAGCACTAACGATTGCACTAGAATTTGTCGTTAGTGCTGCATTGGAGGATGTTGTGCGGGACCAGGTTGAAGTCATTTTGCCCTTGCAAACAGATTTTGGTTTATAACTCCCATGGAAATGTAACTCTAACGAAATATTTGTGTTCATTGACCAGCACTAACGTAGCATTAACGGTTGTATCAGGTCTTGTCGTTAGTGCTGCACCGTAAGATGGTGGGCAGGGCCAGATTGACGTAAACTCGGCCTCATTTTGATTTTGGCTTGGCTTCTACAAAAATGTAGCACTAACAAAATATTTGTGTTCAATGACTAGCACTAACGTAGCACTAACGATTGCATTAGGTTTTGTCATTATTTTTGCACCATAAGATGGAGGGTGGGGCTTGTTTGATGTCAAATTGGCTCCTCCCACTGATTTTGGCTTATAAATTTCACAAAAATGTAGCACTAACGATTGTTTTTGTTTACTGAGCAGCACTAACTATTGCATTAGTTACAGTTGTTAGTGCTATCACGGGTGGGGCCAAGTTTATTTCCCTCAGTGCTAGAGCATTGGTGACCAAAGTCAAAGGTCCCGAGTTCGATTCACGTGTCTAGGGTGTCTTAACTGAATAAAAAAATATGTTTTTCAATGACATAATAACTAATTAGTTGTAGGGAATGCAATAGCGGGGACTGATAGAAATAATGACGCAAAACCTGGTCGTGTACGGTCGCGTTGTAAATACTGGTGCATATCGTCAGACTGTCAGTCCTAAAACTGACATCCGTATATTACCCTTAAATTAATTTATTTTAGGAAATGCTTCCCCATATACCAATTTTAAACTAAATTATAATTATTTTTAAAAACCACTCATTTGTAAAATACCCTTTTATTATTCATTGATAAGAAAAACCAATAAGTAAAAAATCTATCTTGTTTATATTAACATAATGAGAGTGCTGCTCTCTAGTAAACAGGTTGTGAGTTTAGTAGAGTCTATACTGCTGCCATCTATCAGATATTTGGCACAGCAATTTAATTTATATAAATCAGAATTGATACAATTCAAGATTTTGTGGATATAATGCAAACAATTCTAGTGGTTACAAATCAAACTTTTTATTTGTGGCGCTTGTTTAACAAAATGCCTGAATGTAAACAATTCATGATTTAGTGGATAAAATGAAAATAAATACAAAATATACTTTTTATTTGTGGTGCTAGTTTTAGAAAATGTCTGAATGGAGACCATTCAGAATGAATACAATTCAGGATTTGGTGGATATAATTAAAATGGTTACAAATCAGACTTTTTTTTTAAATTTTTGGTGCGTGTTTAAGAAAAATCTGAATGGATACATTTCAGGATTTTATGGATATAATGTGTATACAAATCAGGGTTTTTGGTTAAGTCGTTTATTTGAAACCATTCAGAATGGATACAATTCAGTCGTTTCTATTAGTTGACACTTATGTTGAAGAGTCACAATTGAGTCCGCGGTCTTTTTTGTCTGTCCAGTTAATATTTTCTACACCGAGACAGCACGGAAGGATCGTACTTTTTAGTATCGATTTTACAATACCAATAAAATAACACTAATAATATAGTAAAATGTTATTAATTTTGTCCTATTTACTGTTATTTACTAAAAATCCATTACTGTAAAAATTGGACTGTACTTATATATTTTTTCTACCCTCCACTATAATACCACCACAAGCACTTCCCTTTGCCCTGGAGTAATATAGCTTCTTGTCTCGTTCCATCGGCTGCATAGGCCTTAAGGTGGGATGGATGGAAGGGGAAGCGAGAAAAGGCCAGTGTTTTTGCAGTTTTTTTTGGCAAAAATAAATAAAATATTGCTCCAGGTCAAACATAGAATTTAATTTTCTCCACATGGTAAACTCAAAATTTCTTAAATACCTCTGTCGAGGGTGTTTTGAAATTTAATGGCGACTTTTCCTCTTCATTTAAAAAGGTTGTCATCTAATGTCGCTATGTTCATGACAGCTATTCAACAACTGTTGATATCACCGTGTGAAGAAAATTAAACCTTGTGTTTGTACTGGAGCGATATTTTATTTATTTTGTCAAAAAAATTGCCTTAATAACTGCATAAAAAACCTGAACTTTTCTCGCGTCCCCTTCCATCCCACATTAAGGGTGCTAATGGGAGAGCACTGAAACGCGAGAGAGAAGTTTAAAAATCCCAGATTATTTATAAAATGGTTTGACATTTTTAAAATACGGTTTTTACCAAAATATAGAAGAAAGTACTTCCTTTTCTAATGGGGTAAGGATGAGGAAGGAAGAATTTTAGAGGTTATATACCCTCATTTGTCTGGAAAGAAAGTGGGATTTTTTTTTAGGCAAAACTACCCTCAATAGACCCGAATGGGATTCGAACTCCGATATCCCCATCTCAAGCAGGCCAGTATAAAACGAGAGTGACACTTTAGCCCATTCGGTCACGGAAGCAGAAATGTGTGACTACTTTTATAAAACCCTATGAAACCATCCCCATATTATCTTAAAATCTTCTGTTGTGATACCTGCCCCGGTGGCGTAGTTGGCTAACGCAATAGTTTCGTGTTGAACAGACTGCTGAGGATGGGGAGATCGAGGTTTGAATCTCGCTCGGGTGAACTGAGGTGTTTTTTCTAAATGGTTTTTCACTCTCTCTCCACGCAAATGTGGGTTCACTTCCTCTAAGTTCAACCTTCCCAATTCCTAACCCATTGGCGTAATTAGTACTTAAGCGTATAATTCGAACGGGTAGTAAGACGTGGTTCTGTTGTGACGTTATAAAAACATGACTTTATTTGATGGAGGGAGGTTATATCTAGGTTTCTAGCTTTTTGCTTTAATCACATAAGTACACATTTTCGCGTAAAGCGTAGTTTAACTCTTTTTTGTTTTAACTTTTAATTCAAAATTTAAACTTTTTGATTGGTCAAAACCTACAGAAAATTTGCATCTATATTTTGTTGAGAATATACTAAGAAATATCAAATTAACATCCCGAAATTATTTCTGCTCAATCGTATTCTTCTTCTTCTTAAGTCAACAACCTGAAGGTTGGTTTGATTTTATTTTAATCCATCCGGAGCTGGGCATGCATTCAGCCCTTATACTGGTTAATGCTACCTGCACCGTCTGGTAGAAATCTCATGTGCTAGGAGGTCCATAAAGTTTGGTGGTTCCAATTTACTTTCTATGAGCGAACACTAAAGGGCCTATCAATTTTGGTGGAAAGATATTTTCACATACCTTGCAAGTATTTTTTTACATGACAGAATCGACAAGTGAACGGAGGTCTTACTTTCCCTCCGAAGTTGTGTTACAGATTTTTATCGCTTGAGAAAAATCTGTCGACAGGGTTTGAAACCACGAACATTGGGTCCTGAGGTTAGCTAGCACTTGACACCAAGACCACATAGTTTGACTCATTCGTGGTGTATTTAAAAAGTAAAAATAGATGCGTCAGTTGATACAAATATTAACTAGGACTTCTGTTGTGGATTAAGATGGTTTAGGGCGTCATGGCTTTATACGTTTCTCCTACTGTCCTCCTGAGATACTTGGTTTCTTTGAATCTCGTTGAGTTTAATGGACCTCGTGTGGAGCTGCTAAGAGCTGATGAGATGCGACGAGGGATACTGTCTACCTCTAGCACTAAAACTAGCTTATAGTCCTTGTACTACCTAGTCTACCAGAGCTTCACCTCTGACAAGACATCTTGTGAATGTGAGGAATGCCAGGTCTCCACCGTGGTTCGGATTCCACGTTAAACTGTAGGACTACCATTACACATTAGCGTAAGTGCGTATAACCCGGACGGGTAGTAAGACGCGGTGCTAATAATAATAATAATAATACTAATAATAGTATACCAGAGGGGTTATATTGAATACACCATTAATCGTTGAGAGAGAGAGGATGGGAAATCTTGTGTTTTATATGGCCAGGGTTAGTAGACTTAGGGCCAGTTTCATAGTCAAATTTAGTACGCCTCAAGTGCAGCGCTACAATAAGTACATGACGACACCTACCTAAACCAGAAATTAGGTAGGTGTCGTCTTGTATTTAGTGTAGCGCCGCACTTGAGGCGTACTAAATTTGACTATGAAACTGGCCCTTAGTCTAAAAGCATTCTCTTTATTATCAATGGTTTCCAGCTTGTGGCCGGGTCAGTTTAGTAAAACCCCTCCATTATACTACTATAAAAACCACATGGTTGACTCACTCACTGACATTAATGTTTACCCACTTACAGATGAGCTATAAACTTGAAATTTGGCAAACTTCTATCTTCTAGCCTGTAACCGACGGGAAAATTCCAAAAAGTTAAAAAAATTCATTTTTAACCCCCAAAAAAATTCAAAATGGCGGAGCAACTTTAAAGTCGTCGCGGACCTTTCTTTGGAGGTTTCTTGTAGCTAAACGGTAAGACCTATCAAAAAACGGCTCTGGAATTACATTAGTTTACATCCACTTGCAAAGAAAACTCACTGGGAGTTTGGGGGCGGAGCCCCCTACGAGAAAAGCGAGTCTTCTTCTATCCTTCCACTTCCACCATTCTTCCTCCTTTAATTGCTTCCATTCTTCTCCTCTAATTTTCACATTTTCTGTTATCTGCTCCTCCCAAGTCTTTCTTTGCCTCCCTTACGGTGTATTTCCTACTTACTTAATTTCCATACTTTTCTCTGGCATCCTTTCCTTCTCAATCCTCATAACAATCTCATACCATCTCAGTCTTGCTTCCTCTACTTATACTATTCCATGTACTCCCTGTCTAAAATGTACCTGTGAATAACTTGTTCTCATCACTCAGTAGAACACTAATTGGCCAGCTATCAACAGAAATAACCTTACCATGTGAGGTATCATATGATATCAGTCAAATAGGGAGCAAGTAGATGATAACATGTAACAATTATGGTTTTATCAAGCTCTCCTTAACCTGGCAATACTCCCGAGACACGCCACAGGGGAAACTTAATTGGGAAAAGTTCTCAATACCTCAATATAATGAACGTCTGTCCACCCAAGCAAGAGATCCAGTTTGGATGCCTAATGAGAGTCAAATAAGTATAACTGTCAAATTGGGTAGTTAAGTAATAAATCAACGGGCTGGGGTTGGGTCACCACTTCTGTCGTAAGAAGCTAGGAAAATACGTTCATGATTTGGGAAAAAACTACTGCCAAAAGAATTTTCTTTGCAATTCAATCGAGGATCGAGACCTCGCCTCCTAAGCAAGATACCCGAGGGAGGACTGCCGTTCTGGTTGGAGCCCTCAACCTTCTTAAGAATGACCTTGAACCTCCCTGCCCCTCTGCTAGGGCTACGTGCCTGAGAAAGGCGTGTCCATGGCCGGTGAACATAGGAATATTCCAGATAGCCTTGGCAGCTCCAGATGGACGCTGCGATCGGATGACACCTGCATGGAATAACAAATCTTCTGTCTGGAAGTTCATTCAACCTCCTCCCTTCTTCCCGCCACGACGTCGTCTTGCGCAAAGACCTTGAACTCTCTGGAACGTTCTATTTACACCGCTCCATTTGGAAGAGGGTCTCGCTCGCCTCCTTCTTCTTCCGCTTCCTGGGACATTCCGTCACATCGCAAGTGGTCGTGTGATGTCAAGAAACTTGTAAGGGGTCCGAGGACAACGTTTCCTCCTGGAAGGTGTTTCGTCTGTTGCTCAACAACATTTCACACCAAATAAACAGAGAGGAATTCAACTTGGTTCACGCGTGCGTGGGCCACTTCCAGAATCTTCGATTGGTGTTGCGTTTCTCTCTGCAGGTTCGGGTTATCCGCGGATTCACACTGGCGGGGGTAGGGATGAGTAAATCCGGATCTACACGACACAATGTATTGTACAAATTGTTGGGGCTAGAGAATTTTGCCTTGTGATCACCCAACATTGTACAAGATAATGCTTTGTACAACTGTTTGTATACAATTTCTTTCGACCTGTTAACTAGGTATGTTTTATGGGTTATTCCAAATATCTGGTAGAGTACATCCACCACCCGAGTTTATTTGGATGATGGCTCAAAAAGTTACTATAAATAGTCCCTAATATATCACCACGCTAACATCTGTCACTTTGCATAGCTGTAATGAAAACTTATTATGATAATGTATGAATGTGATAGTTATCATAGTAATTTAGGCCAATATTATTTATATTGATTTGAGGTCGAGCACAAAAATTATTTATAGTTTTATTCCACTTAGAAAAAAAAATATTCACAGCACTTTCACAAAAGCCTTAACAAATATAGATTCAAAATGGCGACCGACGAATTTAAACCATTTGATTGATCATGGCGCAAACAAGTTCTTTAGAATGGTGCACGCAAGCAGTTGATAAAAATATTTTATTCTGTTAAATATTTCGAAATACGATAAATTAATTATAAAATAATCTATTATATATATAAAAAAAAGGACAAATATTTTAGGTTTAGCATATTGTTTCGGATTGGATATAAATAAATTATTAAAAACGAATGAAGTAGTGTGAGAAAATTTAAGTTTACGTTATTTTAAATGTTAAATATAACACGTAATTAAAAATGATCATTTATAGCTAAACAGTGATCTTTTACAAGTGTTGGCCAACTGTCATTTAGGTAAAAGGTTATGGTGGGGAACTCTATTTTCTATGACACGATGACTGCAGGCTTGGATTAAGGTGGACGGTAGCCATTTTGAGCACTTCCTATAATGCTAAGCAGCTCCGACTAACAATAAACAAAATTGTTCAAATCAATTTTAAAAGATTTCAAATTCTCAAAAGTTCCTTATTAGTAAACTACCCTTAAACGAGTTTTCCATCAAAAAATAAGTATGTAATGTTATTTCACTTATTTGTCAGGTCAAGCAATTCCTAAATATACATTTTAAACAAAATAATTGAAATATTTGCAAAAAAAAAAAATATTATATTTTCAAAAACTTCTCATTGGTTAACTACCCATGATTTAAGGGATAGGGTCAAAATCATAAAAGCCTCCCGAGGTAAAGTCATATAAACTCTAAATATCACGTGAAGAGTCATTATAATTTCAAGGTCTAAAATTTTAAGGATTACAATACTTTCTCTTGGGAAAGTAAAAATGAGCACATTCACATAGAGGAGCGCAGGGACTTTGTAAGTTATTTTAAAGTGGTGGGTATGGGGCTCAACGAGAGGTCCCTCCTCACCAATATTTGAAACCCTGAATGATTCTTGAAGCTTTTTGAAAGAGGTTTATTTTTCATGGATAGTATTTTTTATGCTTTTGTTTGCCATAATGTATAGTAAAAGCACGGAGGGAAGGGCGAATTAAACAAAACTTTTTTTGTTGCAAATCTGGATGTCCCTATAAGTTATTTAAGGTGGTCATTACCTGGAAATATTTTGAAAATCATACATCTTTAATTTTTTTTTAAATTGGTCTTCCACAACAAATTTTTGAAATTTCGATACTTCTAGAAGCTATTTGTTGTTAACTTAGTCCGAAATCTTTTTAAAAAATTAGGGCTCTAAAATCTGATTGGATTAAGCCTACACCAGAAAATTTTTGCAAATTGAATGCTCTTAAAATCATTTTGGAGGGATTTTATTAGGCAGTTATTTAAGGGATTTCCACGCTTGAAATATTTTTGAAAACTAGACGTCTTTAGAAGATATTTAGAGTGGAATATTTTTATACATGGGCTTTGAAAATACGTATAAAATATTGAGCGGGGCTTAAGATAGATGTAGTCCCCGAAAATAGAAAAACAGGTGGATAAATCACTCACGGTCAACACAGTTCCGGAACCCCTGGATGAACATGAATACGTCCGAGTCTTATTTAATTGCTGTGATCGTGTTAGTCCATAATACAACCGAAAGTTAAATAATGAGGATCAAGTACAACTTGAATTGTTCGACGGAGTAAATTGCTCCAAGGACAAACTGTGTCACATTATAAATATAACAGGTTCTCAATGTCATTAATACGTTTTATTATTCTAAACTAAATCTAGTCTGGATTCCAACCTTTTACCAGACGTCACAACGTAAATTTACTAGTTTATCATTGGGGCATCTTAACGTAAAATTTCTGAACAAGTTTAATAAACCAGCACACAACATAACTAAGGACATACAGATATTTACTGATTAAATAACAACCCGGGGCAATGGGCCCACGGACTAAATGCATGTACACTTTCTCTAAATTCTACCTTTATCCCTACCACTTTATTGTAATTAAAAAATACAGAAATCTAGGCATAGACATGGTGAATATATGCATATAGTAATAATTTGTAACTATTTTGACAGTTTCTTATTTATTATTTGAGATATTTAACGAGCACTTTCTAAACCAACTGATTATATTATCACACGACTTATATCTAAATTGTTTTCCACTCTCCCTCCACGCATAACCCGAACGGGTAGTAAGACGCGGTGCTAAATAATAATAAAAAAAGACTTAAATCTAGAATATACACAACATCCAGCCCCCGACCCCAGCTTTTATCAATGTGAAAGGAGAAAGTCACATTTCACCAATAATGCATTTTTCGGCCATACTGGTCTTCGAAGCTGGGCCCCTTAGCTCAGTAGACAGATATTTGACTAAGTGAATTAGGCGTTGGACTAGATATTTTTTAAGACCCGAAGATAAAAAAAATATAGGAAGTTGTTTGATAAAACAAAATTTAAATTCCATCATACTAATGCATATTATTTTTTCAGCTCTTGGACTTTTACTTATCAGTTAATAGGATAAAGGGGAAAGGATGAGGATAAAGGCATTTGGGGCTGAGCGTAAAGGATTTTTTTTTCACACAAACTTTCTAAAAGGTGGATCAATCAAGTTTTATAGTTGGTAAAACCCAGTGAAATTTTTAGGGCGAAAGTTTTGGTGGTGTATGTTTTCCCTTCTTCTACTTGTCAGAGGGGTTTAAAGTACATTTAGGAAAAAAGCGCGTTGTGGGTGAGTTTTTCAGGTAAAAACTAAGTCCTTACTTACACCAACATGTAGAAAGTAATCTAATAAAATATTGATTCATTATGAAGCTCAAGACAGTGTCTTATGACTAAAATTAACATTTGTTACTGTCTATATAAATAAATACTTGTGATCCACGATTCGAATATATCCCATGGAGGTGCATCCGACCTAATTAAATAAGAACAATAATTCCCTAACTAGACCTACTTTAAAAAATAAATTGTGTGACACGTATCTTAGCTCTGAACAAAATTAATTTTTTTTTTAAATATGCTACCCTTAAATGAGGTTTAATCATAAAACAAAAACAGCATCTGGTTAATCATAATAATTAAATTTTTCAAATATATTTAAAAAAAATTCAAATTTTCAAAAATATATTATTTGTTAAATACCCTGAGTTTAGTTGTTATTTGTAAAAATAAAAACCTATTCTTATTTATTATGAAAAACTATTTACAGATTCCCGTTTTGAATTGAATCTTCAAGGTCATTTTCCAACACTGTCAAATTTTATATTATGTGCTGTAAGGAATCCTTAGATTAATTTATTTCAGATAGATAAATATACATTTAAAAAAATTATTATTGATATGTAAAATAGTCTCCCGATGCCAATTTTGATCAAAATCACTAAAGCCTTTTATTTTTTTAGATATTTAAATTCAAAACAATAAATAGTTAACTACCCATGGCCAAATTTTCCACCCAAAATGAGTATACAGCTTTATATATACCCATAAATACATTTTAAGCAAAATCGTTATAGCCATTTTCAAAGTAATTTAAATTTTCAAAAATAATTCCTCAATAAAATACACCTTATCGAGTTTTTACTCGAAACAAAGTATACAGGGCTATTTGTCATGTCAAACACTCCCGATAGTTCCATTTGGAACTAAATTGTCAGAGCCATTTGTAAAATATTTTGAGTGTTTGAAAAATCAGTCATCAATAAACTATTCATAAATAAGTTTTTACTCCAAAAACAAATATACGGTGTTAATTTCTGTGTCAAACATTCCCAAGATATCCATTTGTAACCAAATCATTATAATCCTTTGTAAAATGTTTCAAGTTTTTGAAAAATCAGTCATCAGTAAACTACCCATAGATAAGTGTTTAACCCAAAAACCAATAAACGGTGTTAAATGTCATGTCAAAAATTCCCAAGATACCTATTCGGAGCAATAGTTTTAAGTAGTTTTTAATTTATTTTAAATATTTCAAGTTTTTGGAAAACCAGTCATCAGTAAACTATCCTTCAACGAATTTTTTTCCAAAGCCAATCACACAGTACTATTTTCCACGTCAAACAATTCCTGGATATGCATTTTAAACAAAATTGTTTAGAATCATTTTCGAAAAATTTGGAATTCAAAAAAATTACTCATCATTAAACTGCGCCCAATCAAATTAAATACCTATGGTAAAAAGAAAGTTTTATGTTGTTGTTTTGTAATATCTAAATATCAAGTTTGAACAAAATCCTTCAAACCGTTTTGAATCCGTGACCATGGACAGACAAAGAGACAGACATGCATGGGGACAGATCGACAGACAGAAATGGGGACATACAAGAATTGGGACAAACAGATAGAAAGGTAAAATACATTTGGTTTTGGGCACATAGCACGTAAAAATTGGTCATAATCTCTAGATAGATTGTTTCATGATCACAATACTTTCTCTTGATATGAGAAAGTAAAAATTAGACCTCGGCAACACTAAATTGTTGTCAGTGGTAGCAGCATGCCTGGCAGGTAGACTACAACGGTGACCTGAACGAGTTGATTAGCACGCATATTTATTTGCTGATAATTGCACTTGTGTGAACAAGATCATTATTACTTGCCGCGCCGAGCAGTCGCCGATTATGATGTCATTCATAGCATGCCGCGTCAAGCAGTCGCCGATTGTGATCGCATTCATAATGAGACCGCCGAGCACTCGATGAGGTTTTACTGGGATGTGTAGGACTACTGCAAGATAGTAACTGATGGTGCTATTTCAAGAACGAAACCAATGGAACTGCTTCAAGATAGTATCTGATGGTGCTATTTCAAGAACAAAACCAATGGAACTGCTTCAAGATAGTATCTGATGGAGCTATTTCAAGAACGAAACCAATGGAACTGCTTCAAGATAGTATCTGATGGAGCTATTTCAAGAACGAAACCAATGGAACTGCTTCACGATAGTATCTGATGGAGCTATTTCAAGAACGAAACCAATGGAACTGCTTCAAACAAGACCTTAGTTGGGGAAGGGGGTTGTCCAAACCCCCCATCCTTCCAATTTTATGAACAAAGTATATATGTCTTTATTTATGGTTCAAACAATATCAGTATTGGGCTATTAGTGGGCTATGTTAACATAAAAAGCACTTCAGAGAGCTCCTAGAGGTGTTTAATATTAATAATTTGTCATAGCCTCCGGCATTTAGGATGTTATGTTGCCGTAAATAACACTTCAGAGAACTTATAGAGGTGTTTAATATTTAGAATTTTTCACAGATTTTGGAAGTTATGGTGTTATGTTGCCATAAAATACACTTTAGAGAGTTTCTAAAGGTGTTTAAAATTTAGAATTTTTTCTAGCCTAAAGCAATTAAGCGATGTGCCCGCCAACCCCCCACCCTGAAACTATTGGCTGGCTACGGCCTTGGCTTCAAGATAGTATCTGATGGAGCTATTTCAAGGAAGTATCTCGCGGAATTACTTCAAGGCAGAAACCAATAAACTATCTAATTTGAGGGCATATTTGTTCCTCCTGTGTATAAATTTGGTTATTATTTATTATCTTTCCCAAAACTCAATTGTGTACTTTAGGAAAATTCTAGAACAATAACTTTTTTCTAATGCAATATTTATCCTGTTTTTATTTAATATTAATGGTTGAAAATAGTCGTTAGCTTTACATAAATATATAAGATATAAGCTCATACATTACCAAAATTGATTACTGTTTATTAACAAGTATAATATATAGTGTGAAATAAAGTGTATTGATCATGTCATGTTATCAAATGCAAATGAAAGAATTGTACAAAGTGAATCATAATTACAATTTAAAAACATTAACATAAATTTACAAAACCTTCAATACTTCAACGGCATCATCCACATAAGCATTGAAGAGGAAGTTGGCTTTAGTGGTGCCAACGTAGTTGTTGAATAATGAAAACTTACTTGGTGAATTAAAAATACCCTTGAGATTCTGCTATTGTTCTATTTGGATGGCAGGTAGTGTTAGTGTTGCAGCAGTGTTTAAATATAGAACTAATTTTATTTGTGTTTAATTTCTACAGTTCTCTTATATTGAATGAATGACATATTATAAAATTATTAACAAATCGGCAATACAAATTAATCCCTATATTATACATTTAACCATACAATACATACACTTAAATTAAACGCCCTAAAATAAGTTTATTTTCAATTTTGATCTTGCTGAAAGTTAAAAAAAAATCTCAAGCTGAAGAAAAATTATTTTCCGGAACTCTTATTTCTGAACAATCATACGACAGGTTTATATCCCGACGGCTTAGTTTAGGAAGTTTTTTTTAACATGACCGTTAATACCACGACGTGAAAATTAGTAAAATATTGTTCACTTCACTTTATTACAACCTACAGTTTATTTTATTCTACGTGTTGAAAAGTACAACTTTCACTTTAGGTCTCAAATTCTTGGAACTCATTACTTCAAAAGAAATCAATTTTCAAATCCAACGTGTACCAGCGTCTTTATTTACAATGTCGCCTTTGAAAGGGCGAGACCAAATATGTAATTACGTGTAATAATTAACTAAAATAGCTATCTCCTACGTACACTTCGAGAAAGTTAACTGAGATACTTTTAAGCCTTCGATAATTACTAAAACATTTACTAAGAAACCCACATAAATGATTTATTGGTTTGTTATGAATGACGAAATAAGTTGAGAGATGCCATCTTGTGTGGAATTCTGAAAAGTGAAAATCTTGGAAGAGAAATCAAGATTATAATGTTTAAAACAAAGCCATCGATATTATTGCACGCTCTAGTTGAAAGTTTAATGCGTTTTGGCTTTAATATCTAATAAATAATGTATAGGCTGTGCTACATAAGTTACAGTACATACAAGTCATTTAAATTGATATTAAAATTATATATTATAAATACATGTATTTTATTACCACACGATGGTTTAAAATTAATGTTTGAATATACTATTACTCGTACCTATGGGCATGCGGTCTGAGTGCCAAACTTATTTAGCCTGGTTTTCTGGAGACTTGGAGGTCATGGTTCGAATTACAGCTGTGTATACTTAAGGTTTTTCCTGCGTTTTATTTCCTCTTCCACGCAACTGTGGGTGCGTTTACTTTCAATTATACCTTTCTCATCCCTACCAGACTAACGTAAACAATATATATACACACACAAATGGTTCAGTGAATGCATGGTCTAAGGTATCATGCTCGCAATAGACTAGACTGCTGATAGTGGGGAGAAGATATGGGTTCAAATCCTGGTTGGTTATACTGTGGGTAGTTTTTAATAAATGATTTTAAATTATCCCTCCACGCAAATGCAGGTACACGTCCTTTAAATTCAACCTTCCTAATCCCTAATGCACTACCGTAATCATTACATAAGAGTAAAGCCCTAGCGGGCAGTAAAACGCGGGGAGCCAAATTGGCAAACTGTTCCTAAAGCTATCATCACTCAAATTCGGGTACATTTCCTAAACAAATTTAACGTGATCAAAAGTGCATTTAATACTTGTCGGTTAGTGTGATGGGGAGGGGGAGAAACAACAAACAAAACTGATATTAACTGTAAAATTAAACTTGAATCTGTAATTTGCAATAGCTACTACATAACTGCATGTTTACATTCAATCCAAGTGTGAATAAACAACACTATTTGGTAACGATACCTTCTGGAGACAGCAAAACTTCAGTCCTAGGCCTCTAAATGTGGTGTGTGTTTGTTATTCAACTCTTTGCGAAACGACCTCATAGCGGAGCAAAGAGCCCGTCTCACCCCCCTGATAATTTCAAGCTTAGGTGCACATGAAGTTTACACGTTGTCAATATTTCGTTGCCTACACCTCATATAAATGTCTGGTACCTACCTGCCTGCCTGCCTGCCTACAGACACAGACACACACACACACACACACACACAAATACATACATATACATACACATTCATACATACATACATACATACATACATACATACATAATTACATTCCTACAAACATACCTAATTACGCCGTTCCCTTACGGGGTAGTCAAGAAACTATACATCTAGCTCAAAACAACAAAACTGTACTTAATCCATCCTTACTGACTTTCTCCACACTTCCCTAGCCTTGAATATTCCCTTCGCTTCAACAACTTCATACACCGAGTCATACATGCTCTTTTATTCTTAAACCTCTTAATGTTTCTCTTTTTCGCACATTGATCTACAACATTTAGCCATATCTTACATGGCCTACCCCTTCCTTTTGATCCAAACACTCTACCTTCATATATTTGCTTCGTCACTCGATCCACACTCATCCTATCAACATGTCCAAAGCAACGTAACACTCTTCTTTAACATTGGCACTAAATTTATGCCTCATACATTCAGTGCCGGATTTACGTATGTGGGGGCCTCCCATAAAACCATGTAGGCTAAGTTAAATTATAGCGCATCTGAGGAAAGGTAAAAATTAAACACCTGTTTGTTCTTAGACAAATGTATCTAGGATGAGAACTTGTAAATGATCAACGGCGGATTTTCTGATTGATCTTTCAATTGTCGGCAGGATTTTTAAAAAATTTAGATGACACACCCATAAACTTGTTTTTACTTAATTTTTTCATGCAAGAGGAACACTATTGTAAGCACAAAACAAGAAGGATACTAACAATGGAAAATTATAATTGTGTTTTCATTCCTGAGGAAAATTTGGGGGGCGCTCCGGGGTGATCGCTCCCCCTTAAATCTGGTATTGCATACATAATATACTTTACACTAAGACTAGTACGCAAAAATCATCAAATATCAAGTTTGACCCCTTATAACTCGTTAACTGTGATGATTCGAAATCGTTGTACTATTTATAGCTTATAATTAATTATATATAACCTGTTAAAATTGTGCAATGAAATTTTCACTGTCGAATGACCTTAAAGATTCGCGCTTTCTGTTTTCTTAACTTCGCAAGGATGACGTATGGTTTGCAAATAGTGTGCAATTCATTAACATTCGGTGTCCCTGGACCATGAGTGACACTCAAGGAGGAGGAGATATACATAAGACACATAGAGAGAAAGAGAGAATATCAATCAGCCGATGGACGGACTGACCTGTTAGATTCGCGCTATGCGTGTCAAGGTCTGTATTTGGCGAGGACTGTCTCTTCGGTTGAATACATACTGAAACAATTTATACACATGTCTTTAGTTCAAGAATGGAGGGGAAGAAAGAGAGAGAGAGAGAAAGATGGAAGGGGCTAGAAGTTTGCAATAGAATTCCACAAGAGCTTGAGCCTTGCACCAACCTAAAAAGAAGGGTATTTCATCATCGCAATCAATTGGAAAAGTGTGTGTGTGAGATCCTATTTGGTAGGATTTCATTCTTAAAGAAGCCCTCCCAAGTCGAAGACCTTTGCGTTATCTGATAGCTCGTGATCTTAATTGTTTGCTCATTTCATTTTTCTTCTTCATTTATTTGAGGTATTTAAAGTGCACTTTATGTAATATATATTAATATTTAGCACCGCGTCTTACTACCCGTTCGGGTTATAGGCTTTAAGTACTAATTACTCTAATAGATTAGGAATTAGGAAGGTTGAAATAGAGGAAGTGAGCCCGCATTTGCGTGGAGGGAGAGTAGAAAACCATTTGGGACCCCCCCCTCCGGTTCACCCGACCAAGATTCGAACCTCGATCTCCCCATCCTCAGCAGTCGAGCTCAACATGACAAGCGCGTTAGCCAACTACACCACCGGGGTGGGTTGCACTTATGAATCAACTGAATATATCAGCACACAAGAATTTCTATGAGTGAGAGCGAAAGGTACTACCAATTTTTCTGGGAAAGGTATTTTCATATACTTTCCAGGGTACTTTTACATGTCACAATCGACTTGAGACAGACGGCTTTACTTCCTTTCCGGAGAAAGTTGTGCAATGGATATTTATCGCTCAAGATAAATCAGTCAATATCCGCTGGGTTTGAACCCAGGAACATCTGGTTCTGAGGCGAGTACTTTACCCCAAGCCCACTGAGGTCGACCTTGAGCGCTCATGAAGCTGACCATTTCCACACGTCCATCACAGACTCTACCTTAGCATATGAGTGAAGAATAACTCTGATCACGGGACTCCTGGATAGCTCAGTATTTAGAGCACTGGCGTACTAGATCAAAGCTCCTGGGCTCGATCCCCATGACCAGGTGTCATTTTTCGATTTATTTGAAAATCAATAATGTTGATTTTTGGTTAGTGGTATATTTTAACTCAAAAGATTATTAATTTCTCTGTTGTTACTATCGTATTTTTTTTCATCCTCGGCGGTGATCGATAATTTTAATTTCCTCAATGCACTTGGTAGCCTTTGACGGGAAGTTCGAGTTTCGAATACCAGCAGGGTATAATTTTAACTTGTTCCTCCTCAATATTTTAATTTAAAATTCTCCTTTTTAATACGATGTCCTTAAATAAGTGTAATTTTTTTATAGTCCACACGTGCAACTTTGATGCGTCATGGAATATGAACATAACTTTTTAAATGAAGAGAAAAAGTCCTGTTTAGATGTCACTATAACCTTGACAAATATTCAACAACGGTTGATATTACCTTGTGTAGAAAATTAAACTAAACGTATCCACTAAATAATGTTTTTAAATTTAATTTAAATGTAAAAAAATATGTTAGAAAAAATGTAAACATATGAATCTTAACCCACGTTAAAGGATAGCGGTTGAAATATCAAATAAGTGTGTAAAATTAATAAAATAATTGGTCATTTCTTACAATTAATTAAAATGAAGAATCTATAATTTTACTCATCTTAAGGATATGAAAAAACCAATAAAATTTTTAGGTAACATATCACATTTAAAAAAACTGACAGAGCTTTTAACTAAACGTATGCTTTCCTTGACATAGGCCATATAGGCCCTTGACAAATCAATAATTAGTCGTCTAAAAATAAAATAAAAAATTGTTCAAAGTATTTAAAAAGAAGATAAATAATCTTGACCTCAATTTAACGTTCAGAACAAATATTTAAATGAGTTGTTTCGTAATGGCATTTATTATTGAATAGATAAGTGACGCTACGTGTAATTCAAGGCAGCCTTCAGAGGATAGGGGAATGTTAATATGACTCATAGAAACATAGAGTTTAATTTTCTACACTCGGTAACATCAACTGTTGTTGAATATCTGTCATGAACATAGAGCATTAGTTGAGAAACGTTTTAAATTAAGAGGGCACTCCGGACAGATATTCAACAACTGTTGATATCACCACATAAATAAAATTAAGCTCTATGTCTCTACTGAAAAAAAAAAATAATAAATGTTGAACAAAAAAATGTTTTGATAGAAAAGGTTGCAAAAATACTGCCCCTATCCTGCGTTCTTTACTTCCCTACCTTAATTAATAAATGATCAATATTATTATTCCATCGCGTCACTTTCCTGTTAGACTGGATTGCTGGTGACGCGAAAATCGGGGTTCAATTCCCAATAAAGTGTTCTGGGGACTTTTATTCATAAATGGTTCTCCATTCTTCCTCCATGAAAATGCGAATAAATTTTTCTCTAAAATGATAAACTTTTCCTGTTCCTACTCTAACAATGTAATTAATGTATGCATATAAACTGAATGGGTTGCCAGAAATGGAGTATAATATTTTTTCTCTCTTATGTTTACGTTAAAGTTTCTCATAAAATTATTCAAATATTTTTAACTATATTAAATAAAATAGGTTAAAATTAATTAAATGCTGGTTCTCTAGTAATTAATTCTGTCTTTTTAAATGTAAAATCTACATTGAAATAAACATTGTCAATTAGTTTAGTCACAAAACAAAATAGATCGTGTGTAGCTATATTAATAATTCACCCCGTGCATCCCAGGAAAAAATCTCTCTTTATCCAATCATAGACAGTGACGTATACACCCCCCCTTCATTCACCACTAACCTCTGCTCATTTCCTCCCTCTAAATAATAAACTCTCTTCAACCAATAAAGAAGTGTGTCCCTCACCCAAGCTCTTCACTCAACCTCGCTCCCTCACAAAAAGCCTCGGTCATCTTCTTCAAAATAGAATAAAACGCTACTCACGTCTTCCACTCCTCACTTTAAGTTGGGATGGAAGGGGACGCGATAAAAGGCCAGTGTTTTTGCAATTTTTATGGCAAAACATTTTTTTGACAAAATAAAACAAATACTGTCCAGTACAGATATTTAGTTAAGTTTTCTTCCCATGGTGATATCAACAGTTGAATATATAACATGAGCCTGAAGACATTAGATGACAAACTTTTTAAACGAACAGGAAAAGTTAACATTACATTCCAGGACACCTTGACAAATATTTAAGAAATTCAATGGTCACCATATAAATAAAATTAAACTCTATGTTTGTATTGGAGCAATATTTTATTTATTTTGTTAAAAAAGCCATAAAAATTGTAAAACACTGGATTTTGTTTTCTCTCGCATCTCCTTACATCCCGCCTTAAGCCCTTGGATTAAAATGAATACATTCTAGCTTTACTGTTTAATTGGTTTGCGACAACCTTACTTAGCTGTTTTTTTTAGCACAGCGTCTTACTACCCATTCGGGCTATACGTTTATGTACTAATTACGCCAATGGTTTTAGGGATTAGGAAGGTTATATTTAAAGAACGTGTACTCGCATTTGCGTGAAGAGAAAGTGGAAATTTATTTTGTAAGAAAAACTTAGTACACCCGACGATCTCCCAGTCATCGTCCTTCTAGTCTACTCCGAAAGTAGCGCGTTAGACCATGTGGCTCCCGAAGCAGGTAGCTGAATTCATAAACATAATTCTTAAGAGCAAATTTTTTTAAAAAAGATGTAAAGTATCCGACAATGGGCAAGAGGGGGCGTAAGTTTCTATATTTATCTTAGATATTTTAATAGTAAACTGCACCGATGGGAAATCTGTCTAAATGTCGAATTCATTTATTGTGGTTTGTTGGTGACGAGATCAGGGTTAGAATCCCGGCAGGATATTTTGAGGGTAGTTTTTACTAAATGATTTTTCACCCTTCCTCCACATGAATTTGGGTACACTTCCTATAGATTAAGGTATCAAGACAAAGTAAGGGGGAACAAATACATTAAAAAGTTAGATCTGCAGAACACATGTAAAAAATTAAATAAAAAATAGGCCGCCTCTAAACAAAAGACAAACACACTCACTTGCCCTGACATTCAAAGGTCCAGACGGCTCATTTACATTTCACACGATCAGGCGAATATCAAGTGTATGAATGAAGGAGGTATCGTATCGGATCTCCTATATAATGGTGTCAAGGACGCGGGTGATGTGCACGCAGGTGACACGATTAACTTAGGCACCAGCCATCTAGGACACATGTGTGTGTTTGTGTGTGTGACTATTGAGGCGTGTAATTGGATTTATATGTGTAAGGGTGTGAAGGGGATAACTTGTTATTTCTCCTTCGTAGCTTTATACACCCTTCGGTGGTCAAATGTTCTAGGGCGACTCCCGAAACAGAGGCTGAACTGAAGATGTAGGGGATATTGTCTGTACTGATGATGTAGGGGATATTGGCTGCACTGATGATGAAGGGGATATTGACTGGACTGATGATGGAGGGGATATTGGCTGTACTGATGATGAAGGGGATATTGACTGGACTGATGATGAAGGGGATATTGGCTGTACTGATGATGAAGGGGATATTGGCTGTACTGATGATGAAGGGGATATTGGCTGTACTGATGATGTAGGGGATATTGGCTGGACTGATGATGGAGGGAATATTGGCTATACTGATGATGAAGGGGATATTGACTGGACTGATGATGGAGGGGATATTGGCTGTACTGATGATGAAGGGGATATTGACTGGACTGATGATGGAGGGGATATTGGCTGTACTGATGATGAAGGGGATATTGGCTGTACTGATGATGTAGGGGATATTGGCTGGACTGATGATGGAGGGAATATTGGCTGTACTGATGATGAAGGTGATATTGACTGGACTGATGATGGAGAGGATATTGGCTGTACTGATGATGAAGGGGATATTGGCGGCACTGAAGATAAACGGGATATTGGCTGTACTGATGATGAAGGGGATATTGACTGGACTGATGATGGAGGGGATATTGGATGTACTGATGATGAAGGGGATATTGGTTGTACTGGTGATGAAGGGAATATCGGCTTTACTAACAATGAAGGGGATATTGGCTGTACTGATGATGGGGGGGATGTTGGCTGCACTGATGATGAAGGGGATATTGGCTGTACTGGTGATGAAGGAGATATTGGATGTACTGATGATGAAGGAGATATTGGATGTACTGATGATGAAGGAGATATTGGATGTACTGATGATGAAGGGGATATTGGCTGTACTGATGATGAAGGAGATATTGGATGTACTGATGATGGAGATATTGGCTGCACTGATGATGAAGGGGATATTGGCTGTACTGATGATGAAGGAGATATTGGATATACTGATGATGGAGATATTGGCTGCACTGATGATGAAGGGGATATTGGCTGTACTGATGATGAAGGAGATATTGGATGTACTGTTGATGAAGGGGATATTGGCTGCACTGATTATGAAGGGGATATTGGCTGTACTGATGATGAATGAGATATTGGCTGTACTGATGATGAGGGGGATATTGGATGTACAGATGATGAAGGATATATTGAATGTACTGTTGATGAAGGGGATATTGGCTGCACTGATGATGAAGGGGATATTGGCTGTACTGATGATGAAAGAGATATTGGATGTACTGATGATGAAGGGGATATTGGATGTACTGATGATGAAGGGGATAATGGATGAACTGAGGATGTATTCTCCTCTAAAATGGTTTTACACTTTCCCTGCACACAAATACGGGTACCTGGGCTACATCACTCGTAGCCCACTTTGTGGCAATTTTAGCCAGTAGGCCTACTAATTTACCGTTGCCCAAGGACGCCCAAATGTACTAATAGTACATCCTTTTCGTGGAGGCACTTTCCATGTTCCTATGAGATGAGGGTGATAGTGAGTATGAGGATGTGGAACCATCCACACAAATTCGGGTGCACTTAATCTAAATCCAACCTTACTTATTATTAAAATAGTAGCGTAATTAGTGAATATTAGGTGTTCTGTCTTAAGACAGGTCCATTCATTTTATCAGTGAACTTAGACCGCCAATGCACCCTGTCCTTTGCCTCCTCCTTCAGCTCCCAGAATTTTCTTCTTTCCTTCGAGTCATCTAGTATTTGAATCCTTCTTCCTAAGATTCTTTCTTTCAACTTTTCCTTCTATGACGTCGTGCAGAAGACAGACAGTTCATCCTAAGGTTGTGTTCGATCCAGTTTGCTTTGTGCTGAAGAATCAAATCTAAAATGGTTCTTTTCTCACCCACTCTTCCTAGGACTTCTAATTAGTACATATACATATAGCCTGGATGGGTAAGGAGATTTTAAAGGATGTCGACGTTCCATAACCTGAACCCGAAAAAGTATTTTTTGCAATAGCATCTGTATGTATCTCAGCCTAGAGCCGAAACAATTTTGCCTATCGGGTTAAACCCTAGTATCTAGAGGTTTTATATGGTTCCCTCAAGAAATTTTTGTAATTAGATATTTAACCTTAGAATTAAGAGTAGTTACTCAAGGCAAAAAAGAACAAGACTTTTTTTTTAAATTGGTTCTAACGATTTTGAATGAAACTCGGATCTGGGCACTGTTTAACATAACAAACAAAATTGCATATATCGTTTTACCAGGAAAAATGGCTTTGAGGGTACTTTACATAGGCGGAAATCTCTCATTTTGATAATATCCTCGCAACTCTTTTCAAGATGCTAAATAACTTATCATTGCAAAGTTGTAAGAGTCTTTTAAAAATAAACAACTTTTATATAAAATAAATATTTTCATTTATGTGTGGTATTTAATGTGCAATTGAAATGACTGATTACATCAGCACACGACTTATAAACTGACTTAAATCTAGAACAGACACAACCTCCTGTCCCCAGCCGTTAATTCATCACTGTGAAAGGGGAAACCCACATTTCACCAATAATAAATTTTTCGGCCATGCCAGTAATCAAACCCGAGAGTCTTAACTCAATATACAGACACCCTGCCAACTGAGCTTAAATGTCAGACTTTTAAAAAGAAATAGACTGTAGGAAAATGTGGAATCTCAAATGCACAGAACAAATAATATGTTTCTATAACAATGTATATTATTTTATCACATATTTTATGAGCTATGAGTATTATTTAGATTGAAAGAGTGAGAAAGTTTGTGCGGTGCACCGTACCATTTATTTCTTAGACATGTCTGTCAAAAAAGGAGATATATATATTGGACATGGAAACCAATAAATTATCCAGTGAACCCTCCATTGATAAAATATACAATTGGTGGATTAATTTTGTGATAAACTTACCCATTCGCTTTTAAGAATGTATTCATGAATGGGGACTAGGTCAAGTCACTTGAACATGAATATTGTTCTAGTTTGGTCAATCATGTCGTTGCACGTGACCTCATTATTCACATTACAGGAATAAAATATGTTTAAATTTAGATTCTTTGTCTTTGAAAGCAAATTTTTTTAAGCCCCTTGTCTTACTACCCATACGGGCTATAATCTTATGTAATAATTACACTAATGGGTCAGGGATGAGGAAGGTTGCATTTATAGAATGTGAATCCACATTTGCGTGGCGAGAGGGTTGAAACCATTTCGAAAAAAAACACACTCTAAGCATACCCAACCGGGAACGAACCTCGATCTCCCCGTCATTGGCAGTCCAGTGTATTGCGAGAGTAGCTTCTTATACTATGCAGCCACATAAGCGGGTAGCGCTAATGTTATAGTCAGTAAACTATCTAGGCTGGTTTTGTGTTTAAGATCATTCCTAATTTATTATTTGAATTTAATATGACTATTTATAGTTTTGATAAATTAGGGATTTTGTGTGTGTGGCTGTGTTATTATTTGTAGTAGGCCTGTATATACACTTATTTATTTATCACCTTATCTTAATAGCCATTCTGGTTAAATGCATTACGATGATGTGCTAGGGAGTAGGAAGAATGAGTTTAGAGAAAGTGTATCCACATTTTCATAGCAAGAGATAAAGAGAAAATGAGAGAGTGTTTAAACAATTAATTAAAGACCTTCCTCAGTAGATCAACCCGGGATTCTAACCCCGATCCCCCTAATCATAGGCAGTCCAGGGTATTGTAGTAGTAAGATCTTGACTTAAACCTGTGTCTAAGGTGGACGCGGGACGTGGCAAAAGGTAAGTGATTTTGCTGTTTTTATATTAAAACATTTTGTTGGACAGTGCATTCAAATAATTCTCTAGTCCAAATAGAGAGTTTAATTTTTTTTTCACTCGGAGATATCAACAGTTGTTGAATATCTGTCGAAGGTGTCCTACAATTTAATGACAACTTTTTCTCTTAATTTATAAAGTTTGTCAAAGGGTGACCTGGCGGTCTAGGGGTAAAGGTGTCAGACTTCTATGCTGGCGGCCGGGGCTCAATCCTCGGTCCCGGCACAGATTTATCTGATTACCAAACCCTTCCTTCACCTCTGACAAGACATCTTGTGAATGTGAGGAATGCCAGGCCTCCACCGTGGTTCGGATTCCACGTTAAACTGTAGGTCCTCCATTTCATCTCACAATCACCCTACCATTACACATTAGCGTAAGTGCGTATAACCCGAACGGGTAGTAAGACGCGGTGCTAATAATAATAATAATAATAATAATAATAATAATAATAATAATAGTATAAAGTTTGTCATATAATGCCACCATGCTCACGACAGATATTAAAAAACTGTTAAGGCTACCACGTGAAGAAAATTAAACTCTATATTTCTATTGTAGCAACATTTTAATTATTTTGCTATAAAAACATTAAAAAACACTTACCTTTTCTTGCGTTCCCTACCCTCTGCCTTTTTCCGCAAAGAGACAGCAAGTGTCCCGCAGAGGTTTAGGGAAAGATACAAGAAACAAATTGAAGAATAAGATAAATCTTTGTGACCAATGTGTACTATTTTAATAATTTAAATATACTTGTGAAGAATGGTCTTGGGGATGTTTTAAAAACAAAGACCCTCACAACATCATTATCAGTGCATATTTACCTAATTAAATCGCACAAACGTTTTTTCAAACCAAGTATTTACATACAATATTTTACTCTAGAAAAATAACGATGTGAACATATGTGACGTTAGACCTCCCTACTGTTTATGGTAGTTTCCCACGCTGGGTAGAGTTAGTTTGTAAGTCGTGTGCTGATATAGAAAGCGCGTGCTATATCCTACTTTAAAAAAATGTGCGTGAGTGTGTGTTTTCGACACAGCAGTGATGAAGCGCGCTTAAAAAGCGCCGTTAAGTGTTTAAAGACCCATTAGAATAAACCACTTGTCTACTCGAGGAATGCCAAACACTTGCCAAAAAAAACAAAACTATTCGCACTCAAGACATTTAATGCTACGCAGGCAAAAAATAAACATTGCTAAATCATTGAGAGGGGAAGGAATGAAAGGGAAAGGGTGAGACTATGTGTTAGCAATAGGATACCACTCAGCTTTTGGACAGTTAGGTAACTCCTCATTCCTCATTCGGCATGCCATTTGTGAGGCTTTCCAAGTTCCGTTTGTGATGCAACTGTTTGAGGTGCTGCTGGTATGGCATAAACAATATTTGGCAACCTTGGAAGGGGGAGAGGGAGGGGCTACATAATACGAGACTTAACAACGGTTGAGTGTTTTATTTTGATTTGGGGTATTTCCATGCACTCTATATATTATCACTCAACTTATAAATCAACAAATAAATGTTTGTTCAAGCGGTCAGACACAAAGGTTTACACCTTCAAACAGAAAAAAATATGTTAGTTTTAATTTTAAGTTGGGGCAGTCCCAAAAATAAGACTTATGGTCCAGGCTAGTTTTGTCCTCAATTTTGTCTACGATTTATTAAATAAATTCATGTAATGTCTAATGTTTATGGTTCAAATAGAAATGTTTTTATCATTATTCAGACCACCTCTGTAGTCTAGTGACAGGATTTTTTGGATAGAGATCCAGTGGTTCCGGGTTTGAGCTCTGGCTTTTCCAAATTTTATGTGAATCATTTGGTCTGGAATGGGGTAAAACTCAACCTCTTGAGGACAAATGAGGAGCTACTTGAATGAAAAAATAGCAGCCCTGGTCTAGAAAACTGATATTAACGTGGGGAGGATTCGTTGTGCTGACAACATGACACCTTCTCTCCATAGAAGTTGGCATTCTATTCGCCAACAGACAGTGACCACTTGTTCAGTGTGAATATATTGCAAGCAGATGTCACGGATATTTTTTTAAATATCGGCACTTTGTATACAATGACAGCTTTCATATAGCGTACAACCTGAACGGATATTAAAACACGGCACTTAAAAAAGAGAGAGACAGACAGCTTTCACGCATTGATTAATTTATTGCATAGCAATCTATAGTCTAATTTTCATAAGAAAGGCAGTTTAGAATATACAAATCTATTTTGATGGGACATACATTGATAGTGTTTATTATTATTATTTAGCACCGCGTCTTACTATCCATTCAGGTTATACGCTATAAGTACTAATTACGATAATGGATTAGGAGCTGGGAAGGTTGAATTAGAGGCAGTGAACCCGCATTTGTGTGGAGGGAGAGTTGAAAACCATTTAGGGAAAACCACCCCCAGTTCACCCGACCGAGATTCGAACCTCAATCTCCCCGTCCTCAGCAGTCGAGCTCAACATGACTAGCGCGTTAGCCAACTACGCCATCGAGGCGGGTTTAATAGTGTTGTTTTAGGTATTGATAATATCTATCAAAAGTGACAAATGTAAATAATATAGCTTGACGTATGCATACGTGAAAGTAGATTTGGTAGCTTTTCTAGGTGTCAGATAAGACCCTTCCAAAGCAAATTGGACTGTACTTCCAGTTCACTTTTTTCCTTTTTCCTACCAGGTTATTGGCCCCAAAACACCGTTTGAGTTCTTTCCCCACAAATAACCGGGGACCCCTTTCTACCTCCTTTTAACCGTATTTATTGCTTAATTTTTTTTATACGGGTAAACCCCAAACCCCAGGTCTTGCCATTAAAATAAGAAAGTTTTATAGCAGTTTTCAAAGGTGGAAGGGGAATTGGTGGGGTGGGGGTAAAATCCTTCCCCTTATTAATATCAAAACTGTCAAATGTTATAAATTACAATGGATTGTCAGGGAACTTGTATTTATCTCAACTTGAGCACGACGAAATATCAAGTATTATTAAAAGGTATCTTTATTTAATTTATTTTTAACACCGTGTATTTCTACCCATTTGGACTATACGTAAAACATTTAGCTTACTAATTGCTCTAATGTGTTTGTGATGATAAAGACTGAATTTATATTAAATATATCCGCGTTGGCGGGAATGGGAGGGGTGAAAAACGATTTAGGAAAAACCCATCTCAGCACACCCGACTGGGGATTCGGACACTGATCTCCCCATTTGTGGCAGCCCAGTCTATTGCGAAAGTGATGCCAGAGGTCGATACATTTTTTGACGGGATACGTATGGGTTTAAAATCCTAATTTATTGGGCCAGTTTGAAAAAATATCGGGAATTATAGTAGTTACTAGTGGGTCGTTGCAGCGATGGCTGCAGATTATTGCACTTAAATAGTATCTAGCACCGCGTCTTACTACCCGTTCGGGTTATACGCTTTAAGTACTAATTACTCTAATGGATTAAGAATTGGGAAGGTTGAATTAGAGGAAGTGAACCCGCATTTGCGTGGAGGGAGAGTGGAAAACCATTTAGGAAAAACCACTCCCAGTTCACCCGACCGAGATTCGAACCTCGATCTCCCCGTCCTCAGCAGTCGAACTCAACACGACTAACGCGTTAGCCAACTACGCCACCGAGGCGGGTTGCACTAACATGAATCTTACACTTTTTATTGGGAAAGGATCCATATAATAAGCCATCACACACTTTTTAGTTAAAAGTTTACTCGTCAAAGGCTATCAACTTTCCTTTGATATATAGTTTTCGGTATGTAATTTAAATAAGAACTTATATTTTCCCCCTTCATGCCCCGATGAGAACTTTAAAATGACCCCTCTCACAGATCCCTATTTATTAGTTGCACCAAAGCACCACCAAATGATTGAGCTGATATTATTTTTAAACAAAAACAAATATTTTACTTACCAATATACATACATACACAAATCATGGTTTCCATAGTGATGTAAACAAAGAATGATTGTACAGATGAACCACTGTCCACACAGAAGGAAAAGATGGAAAACTCCCTAGGAAAATGGGGTCTTGATGTTAAGCCACTATTTCTACCGGCATCCTGATTACATAATCTTTAAAATGAGTTTTCGTTTGTCAAATTCTGTTCAGTTATTTCTTCGTAACTTCTATTACTGGAAACGGGCTTATCAAATAATATATGTTTTAAAATAGAGAGAATGATAAAATGTGATAGTGAAAAGGAGAGTGTAAGTGTGTGGGTGAGTGTGAAAATGAAAATGCGAGTGTAAGAAAGGAGAGTGAGTGTGAGTAAGGAGTGTGAGTGCGAGAAATTGCGTGAGGTGTGAAAAAGAGAATGTAAGAGACTGAGAATGAGCAAATGAAAGAGATCGAGTGCGTGTGAGCGATTGATAGTGAGAATATGTGTATGTGTTAGAGAGAGAAATACTGGG
Source organism: Timema californicum (assembly GCA_902141385.1). Lineage (NCBI taxonomy): Eukaryota > Metazoa > Arthropoda > Insecta > Phasmatodea > Timematidae > Timema > Timema californicum. Next base: position 43,577 of record CABFOW010000049.1, read on the forward strand.
AGAAGAAAACATGAGAGAGAATGTGTGTGAGAGAGAATTAGTGGGGGAGAGAAAGATAATATGTTTGGGAGAATGCGTGATAAAGTGTGTGTGTGTGTGTGTGAGAAAGAGAAAGTGCACAATTTTGGGAGGGATATTATGTGAAAGAGAAAGAAAATGTGGGGGCGGTGAGAGAGAGTTTGAGAGAGAAAGTGAGAGAGGAAGATATTAGTTTAGAGAAAGAAAATTAGATTGAGAGAAAGTTAGGGCAAGAGAGTTTAAGAGAGAGTGTTTGTGAGGAAGAGTTAGACAGAGATATTGAGAAAACAAGTTTGAGAAAAAGAGAGAGAGAAAGTGGATTTTAGAGATAGTGGGTTTGAGAAAGAGAGAGAGATTTTGAGATACAGAGTTATAGATATAGAGAGAGAGTGAGATTGATAAATAGAGTTTGAGATAATGAGATTGAGATGAGAAAGTGTTAAGAGTCAGAGGGTTTTAGAGAGAATTTGAGAAAAAGTTTGTGAAAGAAGGAATTTGAGAGAGAGGTTGAGAAAGAGAAAGAGTGCTCAAGAGATATAAAGTTCGAGAAAGAGAGAGCGTTTGAGAGATAAGAGAGCGTTTGAGAAAGAGAGCATGGTTGAGGGAGAAAGCGTTTTAAACAGAGCTTAAGAGAGGATATAATAAATATAATAAAGTGAAAGAAATTGAGTGATAAAGAGTGTATGTGAGGGTAGAGAGGATGTGAGAGAGAATGAGACAAGCTTATGTGTAGAGTGTGTGTGTGTGTGTGTTTGTGTGTAGAGAGAGAGAGAGAGAGAGAGAGAGAGCGTGAGAAAGTCTGATAGAGAGAGAGAGAGAGAATGTGAAACTATAAATGTAGTACTCAAATATTGCGGTACTTTGAAATATCATTCCCTCAAAATTATCAACATGGAAACATAACTCAACTGAGGCTACTGTATTTGTAAGAATGTGAAAAGATAGACGGAGTACACAAAACATTACTTTTAATTATAATATTATCAAAATCAAGCGGTAAAATGAAAACATAGATTAACTTAAGTATTTGTACTGTGTTACTATTTGATAAAATGAACATCAACCCTTTATTTGAAAAAATGAGCACCAAAACTCATACTTAGATAGTTAAAATGGCTAATTTTTTTTTAAATTATTCAAGATCATTTTATTGTTTTCGAGCTTAGAAATTATAATACATACCAACACATATTTAAACATCATTGTATCATGCGTGAAACAAAAGGTAGACAATATTTTCATGAATTTTACAGCTTAACTTTTTAATTTTCGAATTATGCTCAATATTATTGATTTAAATGCGAATGAATGATAACAACATTCCAATAAAAATGTTTCTGCAGTTTAGGCATCTCAATTTAGCTGTGCTATGACCAGCATCCAAAGAGAAAATTGTGATGTGTTCGGACCAACAAATAAAGATTCAGTTATTATTTTTTAGCCAAAAAGATATATTTTATTTAGAGATTTACAGTCATGCAACAAATAACAGTCTCCATGGACTAAATAAAGAATAAACAACTGAAAATTCTCTATGAAAATCAGGTTTTGGTGGGAAACTACTATTTTTACCGACATCCTGAACTCCTACCCGTTAAAATTAGTGGTCGTTTGACAAAATCTGTTCAGTCATTTCCTCGTAATTTATATTACTGGAAAAGGGCTTATAAAATTATATATAAGGATAAATCTATTTTATGAACATAATTATTTGCTTGCTAAATATTTTGCGGGTCAGATAAAATAAGTCTGCGAGCAACAGGTTGCTGAACGTTGCCTTAGACCATGTGGCCACCGTAGTGGGCTAGGGGGTATCTGACATATATAAAGTTTTTTTTAAAGTGATGCGAGTCTTACTAGCCATCCTATATACTCAAATATTTACACCCCTTGGATAAGGGAGAAGGAATAATGGATTATTTGAAGGAAGTGTAGAATCTGTCAACAATGCATCTAACTAGCAATCAGTATTTCTCCTTCGCTCTGACATTCTTTTTGCATTAGTTGGGATTTAAGGATAAGCGAGTTAGTATTTTTTTTAGTTCTTTAAAGCAAACATTTTTGGACAAAATAAATCAAATATTGCTCCAGTATAAACATAGAGTTTAAATTTATACACATGGAGATATCAACAGTGGTTGAATATCTGACATGAGGATAACAGCAACACTTTTTAAATGAAGAGAAAAAGTTAAAATAAAATTCATAAGATGACCATGATCAATATTTAAGAACTCTTGAGATCACCAAGCTCATAATAAATACACCCACTGAAACGATCAGGAAAAATGATTATAAAAACTGGCCTTTACTCTTTCCAGCCCCCTTTACATTTTACTTGTCATTTGCCATAGTGATTGGATTATATATTAAAACCTGTTAGCATTTGGTTTGATGTAATCATTTCTATTTAATTTATATAATTTAAAATTGCGTTAATTTGTTTAATATACTGGGAACAATTTATGTCCGGGACATAAGTATAATTTTAGGGCATGCTCGCAAAAATCTGGGACGGGTCATATAAGGAAATTGTATCCATACATTCTTTATTTATTGAAGGAGAAAATTCATTCGTAAAAATTACACTCTGGAGTGACACGAAACAATTTCCAAATACCTAACGGGACCAAAAGGGGGGACACACATAAAAGATGACAGGAACTTTTTTTTTTTTCAGAAATATAAGGTAGGCCTATTATTTACACTTGAACACAGTCTCACAACCCGCCCCCCTACCTCTTCCTCCCACAGAAAAACTTTTGTGATCTGGAGACTTGAACGCTTGGTTTGGAAAGAAACCGTCTCACGTCTTACTATTAGTATGGTTACTTTTGAAGCGGAAGACTGCGCGAACTTTATTTTAAATTATTGCGAAATGAGGGACCAAGACGAATCCATACATACCCGAAAAAAAACCTATATGCTAGAGCAACACTTTTATTTTGTATTTGCAGGACCAGCCCTTCCCTAATCACTGATGGGAGTCGAAAAACATATCTGCTATCTAAATGGTGTATAGTACACAAGATGGGAGCGTAGAGATCGCGAGTCAAGTGGAGTGGGTTTTTTTAAAAAGTTTTTGTGGAAAATAATTTGTTGGCCAAAATATCTAAAATATTGCTCAAGTAGAAACACGAGAGTATAATTTTCTTCACAAGGTGATATCAATAGTTGTTGAATATCCGTCATGAGCATCGCGTCATTAGATGATAAACTTTTTAAATTAAGAAAACAAGAGCCAGATGGTCTCGGGTTCGATTCCGGCCTGCTACCTTGGGTATCTCTCCCGAAAGGGGAATTATTACAACGGTCATCAGTGTTTGGTTGGATAGGCTTAAGTTAGGTTTAAGTGTTTCCACTGGTTCCACACCCTCATTCTCACTATCACCATCATTTTATATCATCGGGACATGGAAAGAGCCTCCACGGAAAGGATGTACTATTAGTACATTCGAGGATCCCTTTGACGAAAGTACATTATTACTGGCTAATCTTTCCACTACTGGGCTATGAATGATATCCCCCATACGAGAAATAATAGTATTATACTCCTTAAGTTAGCATTTTTCAAACTATGGTCCACGGCGTCCTTAAGCTCCGCCATAGTTATCTCTGGCTCAGTGAAGTAATTTTATAATACTATTTATTTGTTTTTCACACTATAAATAGTATCAGTAATCCGGATTTCCAATTTATTCAAGTCTGAATAGAAGACATTTGCCAAAGGCAAGGCCAGATTTTTTTTTACGTTTGTTATACACTGGTAAAATTTAACTCTCACTATTGAATATTCATAATATTAGTGTGAACAAAATGTTATGAAGGCTCAAGTACGTGTTTTTTTTCTGCCGTAAGGGCTCCTTTGGTCTAAAAAACGTTTGGGAGGCTCTGGTCTAAGGTCACAAGCTTACCTTGCATTATTCCACTATAGAACAGCTTATAAGATAATGTCATAGTGTAATCCATCAAGGAATGACTATTACCTTCTCAAAGTAAATTCTGTGTACCTTTTTATTTAATAAGGATGGGATTTAGAGAGTAGCTTTTTGAATTACAATATGTTAAGTTCTTAGTCAAAATGATAATAATACTAATAGAATTTGTACAGTACATAGATAGATATGTAAAAACAGTCAAATTTGTAGGGAGAGTATACACATGAATGCGATTAGAACTATGTTTTATAAATTATATTTTTTTAAATAATCAGATTACTTGATTTTATCTATTAAGTTGAATTATTTATAACATGTTGAAAAATGAAATATAGTACATAATACTACCATTGGTAGGATAAACAAATATAATTGTGGCTATAAATATACAAATACACTCTTTGGTTAATTACTCAGATTTCATAAAGCTAAATTATTGATGTTCACCTTGTTGAAATATTTTACATTAATTATAATTTTATCAACTTACTTGATTAAAACCGTTTTCGTTTAATCCATATAAATTTAAAATTGCATTAATTTTCTTTAACAATTTGGGGACTAAGTCAGTCAGGTATGTAAGTTTTTACTTACAAAGACCTACCTCGAAAATAGGGAATACATTATGCTAGGGTAGATTACCTACCCTGGCCCATTGCCATTTCATTGTGCTCAGGAATGTAAATCAACTAGTCTAAATGTTATCGAAAGAAAAAAACAATACTATCAAAACTACTTCTCATCCCTAACTTAGACCAAACAACGGACTTCTTAAATAACTTCCAATGCACCATAATACCTTAAAATCTCCCTTATGAGAATCCTAAGAAGAAGAAAAAATTCTTACCAATCAAAGACAAAACACTATCATTCAAATTCACCAAATTTCACCAATCCTAGGGACACTAATAAAATATATGTTTTTTTTTACAGCATACCGCTTCATTTTTCACCCCCCCCATACCTCAGGGATAAGGGTCTGCGAAGGAAACTTGTAATCTAAAAAAACAAAATCATCCTGAAAACTTAGTACTTCTGCTAAGTTGTTGATAGCTGTCAACACCCGAAAGGAGTGTTATAGAACCATAATGCACATAGGAAACGAAACTATTTTACTCTAAATAACAACTTCAGGAGTTAAAAAAAACAACACAATACAAGTTGTAATGGAACTCCTGCCTGCTGGAAGCTAGCAACGCTAGTTTGCCGAGACTAATTTTCGCAGTGACAAGAAAAGGCTCAATTTCCTATTTAGAGGGCGGCACCTCCTTCCACTCCAGCCCACCGTCTACCTTCTGCACTCGACTAGTTTGAAAGATGTTGAGGGGAGCGGGGAAAGGACTTAAGGTAACACATATGTAGGTCAAGGGCTTTATGGCTGGGCTTGGATTTTTGTCCAGACACAAGAGTAAATTATTTCATCTGTATGAATTTTAAGCTGAGGCCATTTCTTCTGGGGTAGAGTAGATATGGGCAGAACTGTTGAAAATGGATTCATTTCTCTGAAATGAGGACTTTATTTATCTAGTTCAATATCTCATTCGTTCGTGATCTACAGCTTGTAGTTTAGTTATTAACAAACTACAGCTTGTAGTTCAGTCATTCACGAATAATATCTTGTAGTAAGTCATTCGCGAACTATATCTTGTAGTAAGTCATTAGCGAACTATATCTTGTAGTTCAGTCGTTCACGAACTATATCTTGTGGTAAGTCATTCGCGAACTATATCTTGTAGTAAGTCATTCGCGAACTATAACTTGTAGTAAGTCATTCGCGAACTATATCTTGTAGTAAGTCATTCATGAACTATATCTTGTAGCAAGTACTTCGTGAACTATATCTTGTAGTTCAGTCATTCGCGAACTATATCTTGTAGTAAGTCATTCGTAAACTATACCTTGTAGTAAGTTATTCGCGAACCATATCTTGTAGTTCAGTCATTCGTGAATTATATCTTGTAGTAAGTCATTCACGAACTATATCTTTTAGTAAGTCATTCGCGAACTATATCTTGAAGTAAGTCATTCGCAAACCATAAGTTGTAGTTCAGTCATTCGTGAACTATATCTTGTAGTTCAGTCATTCGCGAACTATATCTTGTAGTAAGTCATTCGCGAACTATATCTTGTATTAAGTCATTCGTGAACTATTTCTTTCGGTAAGTCATTCGCCAACTATATCTTGTATTAAGTCATTCGCGAACTATATCTTGTATTAAGTCATTCGCGAAATATATCTTGTAGTTCAGTCATTCGCGAATTATATCTTGTAGTTCAGTCATTCGCGAACTATATCTTGTAGTAAGTCATTCGCGAACTATATATTGTAGTAAGTCATTCGCGAACCATATCTTGTTGTTCGGTCATTCACGAACTATAACTTGTAGTAAGTAATTCGCGAACCATATCTTGTAGTTCAGTCATTCGCGAACTATATCTTGTAGTAAGTAATTCGCGAACCATATCTTGTAGTAAGTAATTCATAAAATATATCTGGTATTAAGTCAATCGCGAGCTATATCTTGTAGTTCAGTCTTTCGCGAATTATATCTTGTAGTAAGTCATTCGTAAAATATATCTTGTATTAAGTCATTCGCAAACTATATCTTGTATTAAGTCATTCGCGAAATATATCTTGTAGTTCAGTCATTCGCGAATTATATCTTGTAGTATGTCATTCGTGAGATATATCTTGTAGTAAGTCATTCGCGAACTATATCTTGTAGTAAGTCATTCGCAAACTATATCTTGTAGTAAGTCATTCGCGAACCATATCTTGTAGTTCAGTCATTCGTGAACTATATCTTGTAGTTCAGTCATTCGCAAACTATATCTTGTAGTAAGTCATTCGCGAACTATATCTTGTATTAAGTCATTCGTGAACTATATCTTGTAGTAAGTCATTCGCGAACTATATCTTGTATTAAGTCATTCGCGAACTATATCTTGTATTAAGTCATTCGCGAAATATATCTTGTAGTTCAGTCATTCGCGAATTATATCTTGTAGTAAGTCATTCGCGAACTATATATTGTAGTAAATAATTCGCGAACCATATCTTGTAGTTCAGTCATTCACGAATTATATCTTGTAGTAAGTCATTCACGAACTATATCTGGTAGTAAGTCATTCGCGAACTATATCTTGTAGTAAGTCATTTGTGAAATATATCTTGTAGTAAGTAATTCACGAAGTATATCTTGTAGTAAGTCATTCAAAAACTATATCTTGTAGTAAGTCATTCACGAACTATACCTTGTAGTAAGTCAATTGCGAAATATAGCTTGTGGTACAGTCATTTGCGAACTACAAATTCTATCATTGACTTACATTTTTAATTACATTCAGGACCTAGGTTTGTGGGTTAAAACCCAGTCGAGGTTAACGGATTTTTCCTGAGCGATAAAAATCAGTAACACAACTTCCTTTGGAGAGGAAGTAAAGCTGTTGGCCCCATGTCGATTGTGGCATGTGAAAGAGTCCTGGAAGTTATGTGAAAATACCTTTCCCGGCAAGATTGGTAGGCTAATATAAACTCACTATGGAAGACAACGGGGAACCATCACAATTTCTTAACTTTCCTAGTACGTGAGATTTCTACCAGATGGTGCAGGCAGTACTAGCCAGCCGATGGGCCTATTGCCGTCTCAGCTACGGATGGATAGAACAAACCAACCTTTGGGTTGTTGACTTATAGGAATAATTATAATAATTATAATAATAAAGATAAAGTGACGTTTTGAGCTATCAATTGTGTTTCTTCTCATGCTGATCCAACTATAGTTACGTTATGTATATGTGGGATTGAACAGGATACATTAGACTCGTGGTCACCATCCAGCACTTTGTTAAGTTGGTAAAGCATCTTAGAACTGACCTAAGGGTCACGGACTTAATTTACACCCAGGATAAAGAGTTTATCTTGATGAAATTGACATACATTGAATAGTAAATTAACTACACATTGGTTGTTGAGTTTGCTCTATGATAATTATGCTAGGATTTACAGAGAGTTGAGATTTACGGGCAATAAAGTAATGTGCCAGTAGAAAAAAATGTTAGCCTCCCTAACCACTATGCCACGGAAACTATTCCAAATTCTTAAAACAATCTGATGATAAGTAGGCTAATTAATTTTTTTTAATCGGAAAAGGAAGATGTTTGGACTTAAACACTTTATGAGAATAGTTTTAAAAGAAAATTATCTTAACTGGTTGTTTCGCCACCATTGTAACATTTGCAATGTTTCTGGAAATACATTAACTTATTTATTATTAAGTTATGAGAAATGACTTGGTGTAATTGTTTGGACTAATGTTATTTATGAGTGAAAGTTATGAAATGTAAATAAAATTATTCATTCCAAAGAAAATTCTGAGAATGGAATTTGCTAATACAATATTTGGTATCAGTAGAATCCTCTTATTTTGAATACATAAATGTTTTGATTCAATATAATATTATAAACATGATGCAAATCGGCAGAAGCCCACCCGGGATTATCTTCTTGTCAAAGTTTAATATTTGAATGCGACTACATTGTTAGAATATTTTGAAGACAAATAAATGGTACGGTCCACCACACAGACTTCCTCTCTATCTTAAAATAGACATTTACTAAAAACTCGTTAGATTTGTGAAACGAAATAATAGGTTTAAATACATTGTTGTAGGAACAGCACTAAAGATCATAAATGAAATAATATACACTGTAAATACCTACTCTATGGCATTAGTAACTTGAAACACTGTTACAGAAAAATTGAGAAAAGAGAAACATCTTTGTCCACCAAAGAGCATAAGGGTCAAATTAATTTTCAAAGAACTAAATTAAAAAGTATATATATTTGCTGATAGCTCAGAAATTTGGTTATTTAATAAAGTATTAAAAAAATATTTTTTTATCTTTAACATTACAACAACTTTACATTGTTAAGTTTTTCGTATCAAAATAGTTGTGGAGAAAGTCATTTTCATGAGAAAATGAGAATTGCCATCTTATTTATAATGATAAAAAGTTTCTAGATATAAAAATGTATTCAAAATTGTTAGAGTGAATTTTGAGTAAATCTATTTTTTCTCTTTTTACCATTCTGTAATTAAATTTAGGGTTGGATATCTAATTCCAAAGAAACCCTCAGGGGGACCTTATGAAAACCCCAGATAGGGCATACCAGGTTTTAGCACAATTGGTAAAATAGTTTCGGCTTTAGCCCGAGGTATAGGCAGACGAACTGCATTGAAAAAACAACTTTTTTGGTTTTCATAGGATCACTAAACGATGACATTTATCAAAATCTTGAGCCAGATTTTTTTTGAAGATCACAATATTTTCTCTCCAAGGAGTCGAGAAACAGTAAAAGTATATATAGATATACCATCTAAAATAAACAATTTGTTAATATTCTATGAGTTCATAAAAATGAATCAACAACCATATGGAAGACTTAATTTTATATAAAAAATGTCAAAAAGGTCAATTACCTCAACGTTGTGATCAAAACCAAAACTGAATTTAAAAACAAAGTTTCAAGCAGATACAGGTTTATTACAATTACTTCAAACAATAATAAAGATATGTTTGTATGCCGGATGAATGAGAGGCTTACACTAAAGAATATGGGCAGGCCCTAAATTTTTGTTGCCTTGAAATCGGCTGAGAAGGAAACAACAAAAAAAATCTCGTTTTTATAACCTGAACGTGTCGTAAACTGGTAGCGACTTCTGAAGATCACACAATTAGTCTCGCTGAGTACCAAAAGTAGAATGGATGGTGGAGGATGGAGTCTTAACTACTGACCTAAATAGAGAAGGACCTCATGCAGAGAGGACGTATCATTTAGCAACATCAGCCTAGTACTAGTGTACAATACTCCTCCCTTTCTTTTGGTGCATCCTAAAAGGTTAAAGCGATGAAATTGCTGACTAAAATGGAAGAAGAATGATGAGCCGTTCGGATACCAGAATCTTTTGCAACAATGGCTGGAGAAAGTTAAGGATTATGTGTGGATCTCAACAGTAATTTAGTATACAAGTAGCTCATCCAACTGTTTTACAGTATCTCTCAAATCTTTCTAGTAACAAGATATACTTGTTAAGGTGGGAGTGTAGAGAACAGAAGCTAGGAGCAGTATTTTTGCAATTTTTATATCAACATCTTTTTTGGCCAAAATAAATCAAATATTTCTCCTGTAGAAACTTAGTTTCATTTTCTTCACATGCTAATATCAACAGTTGTTGAATATCTGTCATGAGCATAGCGGCATTAGATGAGAAACTTTTTACATGAAGATAAAAAGTTGTAATTAAATTCCAGAGCATCCTTGATAGATATTTAAGAAATGTTGAGGTCATCGTGTGGAGAAAATTAATCTCTGTGTTTCTACTGTGCAATATTTTATTTGTTTTGGCAATTTAAAAAAATTATAACTCCCCACCTCAAAGCTTCCGAACTGCCATTCTCATAAAATAGAGCACGGTGTGAGAATATTTTCCTTAAATTAGGTGACGCTCTCTAGATTAGAATGATAACTCGGGCAGTTTCCTAGATTTTCTGGATACAAATTCGTTACTGAGTGTGGGGTGGGGAGGCCTACAGCCCACAAGTAGGGCTACCAACTATTTCTGATAAAATTTCGGTACACCCACGAAGATGTAGTAGGACTATGATGAACTAGCGTACAAGGTGGCACAGATAACTTTGCATGCGATATCTTCATTATTTATAAAGTCAAAATTAATAAACTATCCTAATAGCTCACTTAATGTTTGTAGCAATGTTTATTGAAAACAAAATTGTAGTTGAATAAAAGGCCATGTCCATTTTTTTTTTGGTCTGCCCTTATATTCTTCAAGTTATACTCGTAATGTATTAAAAACATACTCGGATTCAATATTTATTGAATAATATTAATTTAATAAAAAACAACGTTTGGAAAGAAAAAACCCATTTAATATGTTGTGTTTATTTAAAATATCCAAATAAACTGGAAATGAGCTGGGTCTTACATTTCTCAAATCCAAATCTAACATTTTCTTTTGAATCTAGAATCCAAATTCTAATCCTCAAATCTTTAAAAATGTAAAATTTTAGTTAAAGTGAAAATATATTTAAAAAAAATTGCTTAAAGGTTTAATGCCACTGCCAATTTACATTTTTTTGTTATTACAATTACATCATAAATAACAAATATTACACTTTTTTTAGTAAATTAATTATGCAAACACAATTTTGTTTTTCTTTTATGTGTGATTTTATTACGCTCCCAAATACACATGTCTATTATAATTCCTTTTACCAATTGGTTAAAATTGTTATATCAATTCAAGATCTTTATGTATTCGAGATAATTTTTTTTTAGATCTTTTCGAATTTCTAATCTCTCGACTACCGTAGGAATTGAGCGATTCATCTCAAAATAAGACTTATTATGGCAGGTAGTGCAGTGCATATTAGCGTTGAGGGGTGCTGCGAGAAATTTGTTGATTTCCGGGGTATTTTGAGTCCCGGATGGGCTCACCCGGAAAACAGGACAATGGAATAAATCTCCGGGATGGTTGGTAACCCTAGCCACAAGGTAGAAACACCAGTTGCAGTCCACAAAGGGTATAAACCATTGACTTGGTGTGTTAGGGATGGGAGAAAAGAGGGTGAGGTAAGAGGGGGTGGGGGTTGAAATCTCAGCCGGCGGCCGGGTGACCCAGTTTACAAACACACTCAGGGACAGCTGGGTAAAGGGGAGAATATATCTACATCAGGGTAGGCGACAACCACAACCCTCAAACCCTTTATTTGAGGGGGCTACCTCAAGAAACTCACTCTCCTTTACTCCCAACTGGGCGAGTCCATCTACTGTCGACAAAAGCACAAAGAGGGTAGTTTCTCAATAATACCAGACCTTCTTGTTATTTGTGGGTGGAAAATAAAATCCTTAATACCCCCTTCTCCTTTTTTGCCATCCTTAATAATACTCCAATTGGTCATTGAAACGTACAGTCAGTAGTTTTTTTTTAGAATCAAATAAATAGGTACTTTTTGAAACCTACTTCCTAGAAATTTCGCAAGTAGAAAGGAGTGTTCCCTGAAAGATGTATGGAATATTGATCAGGGTCCTCTAACCCTTTCTTTTATCGTTTGGCGATATGAAAAGTATATCAGTTAAAACGTAATTTTCTTTTCAAAGGTCATAAGAGAACATGTCAAATTTAAAAACTGAAATCTGTTGAGTTGCTAAGGTGTATAGTCAATGGACGAATCTTATTTTCCTATTGGCTTTTTTTTTACCCCTTCTTATTACCCGTTTGGTTGTACTCATACGTACTCATTACGCTATGTGCGAAGGATGAGGAAGGTTGAATTTAGATTAAGTATACCCATATTTGCGTGGAGCAAGAGAATAAAGCCATTTAGGAATACACACCTTCAGTACACTTGACCGAGATTCGAACCCCGATCTTTCCGACATCGGCCATCCAGTTGGACTCACAAATTCATCGCAAAACCAATAACAGAACAGAAAACGTAATCACGTGATGAACTTTAAACCGATCAGGAGAATGCAGTTTCATCGGCGTGGTCCGTTCAGCACGACTGTAATTTCAGTATTACTTCATCTGCGCGACAAAATCAGCTTGGGAGACCCAACAACAGTTTAAAACCAACCGATGACACAATCTGTGTGCATGCGTGGTAGTTTGGCACAAGCTTCCATGACGGGTACTTGTGTTTTCTGATAGTCACCATCTATAGCGCAGTCGGAAATTTACTTTGGGGAGAGCATACGATCAAGACTATAATCAAAATGAAGCTTCTGAGAGGAGGGAGGGTCTTTGGGAGAACTGCCCCCCTACCTCCTAACTGAAGGAAGCCAAAACAATTTATTTCTGGTTTAATGCTTATAGAATCAATTTTGAAGTGGTTTTTATTCACGCTATGGACAACAGTTTAGATAATTTAAGCGGCTTTAAATACAATATAACGAAGCTATTATTTTTTACTTTTTTTTACAATAATTGGCAATTTTGGGGACACTTTAAATGTGTGTGACTGTACTTATTTTTATATCAAATGATCTTAAAATTACATTCAACACAGATTCATTGCTTTATAGCTTACTTCTACTTCATAAGTTCTTAATTTAAATATTTGTGGTCTTAGAAGGTGTAAACTTCCCACTCCCCCCCCCCCTTAACCCCCTCTGAGTGCGCCACCGGCCACAATGCTTGGTCGTACACACGCTAATAGTTGAACTTGGACCTAATCAAGTAAGGGATCAATGCTCACGTGCACAGGGAATTAAACCCTATATTAAGTATGAAAACGTACAGTACAGTCTGATTCGGATGGAAAAGAACTTTTTTTCAGTTCAGTTTTTTTTATAGATTCATAAGCAAAGTGACGTGATTTAAAGCTTTCATTTTTGATAGGGTCCGGAGTTCAATCCTCCGTCCCGGCACAGAATTATATGATTGCCAAACCTTTACTTCACCTCTGACAAGTCGTGTATTGATCACAACTTGTGAATGTGGGGAATGCCAGGCTTCCACCGTGGTTCGGATCCCACGTTAAACTGTAGGTCCTACATTTCATCTCACAATCACCCTACCATTACACATTAGCGTAAGTGCGTATTGCCCGAACGGGTAGTAAGACGTGGTGCTAATAATAATAATAATAATAATATTTAGGGACCCTGACCTATGATATAATACTAAGTAATAATAAAGTTTAGTCCCGATTTCACTATAAAAACATAATACCAAAAAAATCTTCAATTAAATTTCAAGATAAATTTGTGACGATTTCAATGCGTTGTTGAAGTGTGTAACTGTCTATAACCAAACTTGAATGCTTCTACGATGATCTGAAAATAAATAAATAATAATGAAATACTTTTAATAAAAGGATCCTAAATTATTAAAATCAGTAACAAACTTTATCGCCACACCGTATCTAAGAAATAGTATTAATATAAAAGTGAAATGTTATCAATTTTGGTCATAAAAAAGGTTCGAATTTTTTAACAATTCTTTCCACAAGAATCTTATTAAAGTTAACTGGACTAATACGTACGGGAACAGCACTTTGCTCGTGATCATACATACCTGAATATTTGAGGGCATAGACGACCATTGGAAGGAAGAAATATAAGCTATTCATATAGCTTCAGCTGCGAGCTATTAGGAGGTAGTATTTGTATCTTGCTTAGCAGGGCTCTCCCTTTGATCATTGAACAGTGTTCATCTGTCGGGAAGAAACGGTTTTCATTGTGAGGATGTTTTTTCATAATGTCTCTTCCTCTTTTTTTTTTTCTACACACTTCCTGAAAATTACTCCCCGTGCCTGCCACGTGGCTACTCCACACGTGGAATGGCATATACATTGAAAGTACTTGGAGTCCGTTAAACAATGATGTACCCGAAGGGGGCAAACACGGGACATTTTCCCAACTCTACCCAAAACCACGAATCCTTAAAAGCTTAAAAAAGTTTTTTATTTAGCACCGCGTCTTACTATCCGTTCGGGTTATATGCTTAAGTACTAATTACTATAATGGATTAGGAATTTGGAAGGTTGAATTTTGAGGAAGTGAGCCCGCATTTGTGTGGAGGGAAAGTGGAAAGCCATTCAGGAAAAACCACGCCAGTTCACCCAACCGAGATTCGAACCTTGATCTCCCCGTCCTCAGCAGTCTAGCTCAACACGGCTAGCGCGTTAGCCAACTATGCCACCGAGTCGGGTTTCACCGTAATAAAATAATCTCTGACTAGCTTCTCGAGCAGGGCTTGCAAACCAATGGCCCATTTGACCAGCCCACTTGTCTGCAATCCATTTATTTGATGTCTTACAGTCATGTTACACACACAAATATTAGTAGTTTAAATTTAGAGAATACATAGTTTTGAAAAGAAAAAAAAACTTTGTTGTTCGGATGGGTAGTATGACACTATGAAAAAACAAAAGGAAATTTATCCAAGCACACATGTTTCAAAAGATTCTAGACCGCAACACACCCCAAGTTTTTGAATTTATCCCTTCTAATAATTTGATACCTCTGTTCTAGAGGCATTTAATAGTAATTCACTTTCTTGGTTTCCGGTAATTAGTGGGTTGTTATGCCCAAGTCATCACTTTCCCCCAAACATTTTATTCTGGCTACAGCCTAATTGAATATCACCCTAAAAGTATATTCATGGGGCCCCTCTGTCGCGTTAAGGTGGGACTGGAGGGGACATGAGAAAAGACCAGTGTTTTTGCAATTTTATTGGCAAACATTCTTTTGGGCAAAATAAATCAAATATTGCTCCAGTACAAATATAGAGTTTAATTTTCTTCGCGTGGTGATATCAATAGTTGTTGAATATCTGTCAAGGGTGTCCTGGAATTTAATGACAACTTTTTCTCTTCATTTAAAAAGTTCCTCATATAATGCCACTACGCCCATGACAGATATTCAACAAATGTTGATATCACCAGGTAAAGAAAATTAAATTCTCCGTTTCTTCTGGTGCAATATTTTATTTATTTTGACCAAAAAAGTTTTTTTATAAAAACTGGTCTTCTCTCACGTCCCCTTATACAAAGATCGTTACTCGATAAAAATAGCAATATATTGTATAGGCTTCGAATTATCCAAATATCTCCTTCTAAAATTTGAATTAAATGTTATATTTACCATTGATTCAAAGAGAAACTTTATGGGGAATCATGAGGATTCCAAGCCAACAATTTTTTCGAATTAACCAATGTTGAATTAGCCAGATACTACTGTATATATAAATAATACAATTATTAGGTGATGAGATGTATAGCGATTATTCTAACAAAAGGTGTAATGTTGGTGAGAAAACAGCTCTTTTAAAACTTGAGGGTAGAGGCTAGGCCCATGACAGCCTTGGGAGGCTAAATCTTTCAGACGCCCGTCAATGGGGCTATATTCGTCCTGGAAGTGACCATCTCTTACCCCCCTTCTCGCACTTGTTTGTCGCGAACCCTCCCCCGACATGTGCCTTCCTACCTGAGGTCCACCTTACTTACACCCGAGCAGATGTCATGGAGGATACTGTCCGAGAGGTGGTCAAACTGTTCGGGCACCATCATCTGCAGCTGCTCTACACTCCTCTCTCTCATCCCCTTTACGTCTAGCACACACTAAACACCCACAAAACACTACTGTCAACAACACGTGCACGCACTCGCGTGTGTTTTGAGGACTGTTGTTGGGGGAGAGGTGTGTGTGTGACCTCTTCTTCCGCGTCTGCACGTCCCCTTTTTGTGAATCCGGATGCTGTTCCCTATTGAAAACTTTTCCGCATACAAATAACGGGATGTTTCAGTTTGCAGCTTTAAAAAATAACATTATTTTTCTGTTATTTGTATCGTGGGGGGGGGG